>WEIV01017504.1:14119-42604 GCA_013390005.1 Calyptomena viridis | reverse complement strand
TGCTCTGTGGTATTTTGTTGTCTGGTCGACCAGTCTCACCAGTGTAAAGAAATATCAGTGATGTCTCAGGGAGCCAATTCCTGATCTCACTGAAGTCACTGGGACTTGCACGGAAAGTTTCTGGGCAGCACTCCCATTCATTTCTATCAAAATAGGATTTGGCCCTATTTGTTTAAGCAGCTCAGTTTAGCTGTTTCCATTCGCTGACGTATCAAAACACTTTCTCGCAATGCATCTCCAAACACACGAAAGCATTTCAGTCTACTGTAGTTGTGTATAATGTCCTCAGCCATTCCTGGTTGTAACACAAGCAGAGAAAAATGCCTGGAGAAGTACGTCACTCTGAAGAGTTAATGCCATAATTTTCATTATTTATGATTCACATTTGCCTGTTGGAAAGATTAAACTCTAAAATCTCATTTCCAGAGGGTGATAGAGATCNTGCCCATCTGCTCATCTGGCCTTTTCAACAGTCATTACTCTTTTGTGGCTATAGAATATGCATGTAAGAACAAAAAATTGTGAATGCTCAGTTTCGCTTTTTCTTGCGTAGTTAATATCTCTTCTCTGAAAAGATCCTTTCAAATGAAGAACAAAAAATACTTCATTAAAATGAAGTTTTAAGTTAACTTGAAGAAATTCATCTTGAATTTAATTCTTCAATGTTTTGCAATAATTTTTTTATTTCAAAATTAACTAAAAAATCTAGGGTCTCTAAATAAGGTTCCGTCTGGAATAGTGAATAAAGCCAAAGTCTTTGGAATGTAAAAGTAAAGAAAGGTGGAAAAAATGTTGATTACGTATGATATTTTCACCTACATGTAAAATATATTTTTCTCCCTACAGCTGTGTTTGACTTGATGACTGAACTGGCCTTGCTGTGAATGAGTGTGAACTGTGATTCAATAAAAGAAACAAAAATCAGTTTTAGCAAGGTTAAAGGTTTGAAAAGAGTATAGTTGCCTGACTCTGGAAATGATGAAACTAGTCCACAGATACTCTCTTGTTAAGGATGTTGGTCACCTGCAGCATCTGACTGCTGATTTCTTCTGTTCAAGGAAAGATACAAACAGCCATAAATGTAATATTCTGCTCCACTGTCTGATGCTGCCAGACAGTGGGGTGTTGGAGGTAACAAAGTAATTCTTCACATTAATGCTGCTGTATTATTGAATTTTAGGATGGGCAGCTAACAGTGTGAGCCCACCATCGATACCACAGCCAGCACAGAAACCACACAGTCTGAGTGTGAATGATAACAAAACGCCCGTGAAAGGTGATAGTCTGGTATTTTTTTCAGTTTTTTTTCTTTTTAGCTGTGATTCTTGTATCTATCCAGTCTTCTCACTCTGTTATAATGAAACTTATTTTTGTAGTAGCTACAGCCTTATCTTATGCTAATTACTCTGTTTCAGCTTGATTAAGTGTATGATATCTGCATGTATGTATATTATATTTTTTGGTAGGCTTCAGTTTGAGTAGCATGTCAAAAGAGTGATTTATTATATAATAAGGGAGCCGAAGCTACAGTTTCTTTTTACTACTTTAATTTTGAGTCACACATCTGCATGCACTTTGTCTAAGCTAAACAATTTTTTGAAGCTCTAGTAATTAGCATTGTGCCTAAAATACAGGCTACTGGTAAGGCAGAAGAGTCCTAATTGCAATTTTTTTGGATAAACATACATCATAGCAGTAATCATCTGTTTGAAACTTAATTCAGTTCTTGCAACTGAGCCAAGAGCATAGTCCTGCCATCTACTGAGACAAAACCCTGCTGATTTTGACTAGGATTTTCTGGATAAGTGAACCAGGATTATGTTGAATTCTTGTTGCCAGTTTGTACCCTGTTCTGTGCATTCACATTTGATCAGAAGCAAAATCAAATATATTCAGTGCAGAAGAAAGGGGTGACATGTATTTCTTCCCATGACATTTTTCAGCTCAGCAGAAAAAAAAAAAAAAGAGTTAAGGTGTTTTGGAAACTGTTTGGGAAAGTAGTGTGATTACACAGCCACAGGACTGGCACCAGCAAAAGGAACAGCCTTCAGCTACTTGGTTATGAAAATGGCAGATACTCCAGGCTTGCAGACACCAAGATGAATGTCGTGTCAGGCAGAGCCTATTTTGTCTGTAAATTCCATGTCTCACAAAGAAAGCTTTGATGTGACATTTTGTCTCTGAGTGCAAGAACACATCTTATTTCACTATCAATGTAATACCTTAGGCATAGGGTCACAAAAACCAAAGCAAGTGGTGATAACACCTTCTTCAGAGCAGCTGAAGTTGTTGCTGAGTAAGAGAAGGCAGGAGACCTCTGTGAAATATGTATGGCAGTGTGGATACAGGGGTGCAATGATCCAGCTGCTGTTGGAACTACTTCCCATTCACATCTTGTTTATATTCATCAAAATAATACTAGAAGCTGTCACTTGGGACTGGCTATCAAACATAACCCTTCTCTCTTCAGCCAATGCCTTCCCATTAGAACTTAATTCCAGATGAGTAATGACCTTGCATGGTTGTATACAGGGGAGACAGAACAGTCACATGAACTGGATTTAGGCAAAGGAATTTAGTCTTGTAAGAGAGTTTGAAAGTAAAATTTGCCTTCACTTTCCTTTTGCTTTTTTGTAAGCATGCAGGTGTGCACTCAAATACCTTTCATGAAACAAAGCTAGACAGGGTGAGATTGTTTCTAATTAAAGCGTTCTTGTACTTACCATGGTGGGAGCCATATAAAATACACAGCAGACAGATGTAAAAACATTCATTCTTCCTAAAGTTCTATATTCTGATAAAGATAGTGGTTTAAAATGCAATCACTCATTCAGATTTTCTTGTCAGAAGTGCCCTTAGTAATAAATTAAGCAATAGCATGGCATTTGTTTTACCTCAGCCAAATAGTCAGTTTTGTTTTAAAATAGCTGACAAGTCTGTACCTTTCTTTTTCTTTTTTCTCTTTTTTCAGAAACTACAAAGAATCCTAAAGACTTGACTGCTTGGTTCAGTCTCTTTGCTGACCTTGACCCATTATCCAACCCTGATGCTGTTGGGAAAACTGATAAAGAACATGAATTGCTTAATGCATGAGTCAACTGCCTTTGGTAATTCACATTCTTCCCTTCATCAACACTACTTTGAGGTTTAAAAAAATAAATGAAAATTAGTATGCTGTTGTGAAACTATAAAGTATGTGCCATGATAATAAAACTAAAGGGAATTAATCCCCTTTTATATAGATACAGTTATTTGCTCTTGTTTTGTATAAAGAGTTCACATTTATTTTCTACGTGGATTTACAAAAATTAGGTTAAGAATTAGGGCAGATTTCTTGCCAAATTAGATTATCTGCTAAAACACTGTCTTGGCCTGGGGTGATGCAGAGCTAACACTGGAGTGAAATACAAATTGCAAACCTATTTTTTTATAATGTTTCTTGAGTAAATTAAAAACAAAACCGTGTAACTGCGGAGGCTGCATGAATCAAACATCTATCATGTATGTAATATATATATTACTGCCATGTTAAGATGTCAACTAAATTTGTTTTGTTAGTACTCACAGTGAAAAACCTGTGCTGGGGTTTTATTGAAGAAGTGTGGGTCTGTGCAGCCATGGAAATTGTGCCCTTTCAGATTTAACTTATTAGACAAAGTGCACTACATGAACGGAAGTTGTGCCCACAAGGCTTCTTTTCTGAGGTTTTTCTCCATTGCACCAACAGAATTTGCACCTGTTTGCAGAAGTTTTTTTGAACCGATGCTTTACCATGCCTTCAAACCATTCATGTTTCTGTTCTGAGAACTTTTCATCCAGTTTATTTCTGGAGCATGTGTTATTTTGAGCTTGTTGTGACATGAATTCTTTAATAAAATGATTTTGACAAAAAACCTACAACTTTATTCCCGCTGGAATGCTGCTGTGCTGTTGAATTGATACATAACGTGACCAGTTTTAGACAGTACTTAACAATTGGTTTAGTTCCTGAATAGTAATCCAGTAGGACAGTTGGAAAATTTGAACTCAATGTAGTGTCCCTTTGCCTCCCTGCTCTCCTTTTACAGCAAAAGAAGAGGAAAAGGATCATAGAATAATAAAGGTTTGAAACAACCTCCAAGATCATCAAGTCCAACCTTTGCCCGAACACCACCATGCCAACTAAAACATAGCATTAAGCACCATGTCCAGTTGTTTCTTGAACACCTCCAGGCATGATGACTCTACCTCTTCCCTGGGCAGCCTGTTCCAATGCCTGACCACCCTTGCAGTGGAGAAACTCTTCCTGATGTCCAACCTGAACATCCACTGGTGCAGCTTGAGGATATGGCAGTAGCCAGCTAAGATCACAAGTTCTATGTAGTGTATAGGATATGCTTTACAATCTATTATATTTGGCCTTTTTTTAACTTGGTTGATTTTCCTTTTACATTGTTGAAGCTTTTCACTCCCAGTTAACTGTACACTCAGTTAATCCTTGCCTCACGGTCTATTAGGTAACTGAGTACCTGAAAATAACTATATAAATATAGAAGCTCACTGAATTGACCAGCTGCTTCTTGAGTGCAGCAGAATATTGTTTGATGGCTGCACTGAGCAGCACTAATGTGCATTTGATGCCTGCTAGCTAAAAAGTTATGTGCTGTCAGTGGATGGGGTGTTGGACTGACGAGAGTTCATCTGGCAGAACCCTCAGCAAATGTTAAACACCTCTGTTCAAAACTGTAGTGTTTGTTATCCCACCCCACAGCCCAGAAGTGTGAAGGTACTTCAACTTTTGCCAGAGAAGGTCTGCAGATGCTTAGCAGTATATTTTCATGGATAATGGGATAAGATAGTCACAGGTTGGAAAAGACCTCTGAAGTCATCAACCTAACACTACCCTGTCAACTAGACCATGGGACTAAGTGCCACACCCAATCTCTTAAATACCTCCAGGGACAGTGACTCTACCACCTCTGTGGGCAGCCCCTTCCAATGGCCCGGTGAGTCTTTCTGTGAAGAACTTCTCCTTGCTGTTCAACCTAAACCTCCCCTGGTGCAGCTTAAGACTTCATCCTCTTGTCTGACTGCTAATTGCCTGGGAAAAGACACTCAGAACCTACCTGGCTACACCATCGTTTTAGGTAGTTGTAGAGAGCCTCCTGTTCTCTAGGCTAAACAACCCCAGCTCCCTCATCTGCTCCTCCTAAGACTTGTGCTCCAGACCCTTCACCAGCCTCATTGCCCGTCTTTGGACACACTCCAGCACCTCAATATCCTTCCTAAATTGAGAGGCACAGAACTGGCCACAGTACTAGAGGTGCAGTCTGATCTTCTCTTTGCACAGTACCCAGCCCACCCAGAGCACCAGCACTGAGGCTGGTAACTAACTCACAGAACCTGATGTACACTAACTCTTTTCAAAGATAACTTGGTTTCTTCCACAGTATTTCCTACTGTTTGGTACTGGCAGCTCCTTGTTCAATAAGCTGCCTTTTCTGTGATGTATAACTTTCTTGAGCATTAAGAGGGGGGGTGAACTTCTGGCTTTGGACTGCAGTTCTGGCAGTAAATAAGAAATCTACAAAGGGGATTAACTGGGAAATACCTAAGGTTTACACTGGGGTGCATTTACACTTATGAGTGCTAGTTTGTACTTATAACAGAGAATGTTTGCCCCAAATCCTCTTCATCTCAAGCTGTAATTATATGCAATGCCAAAAATGTTAGGCGCTCAAGGGATAGCCAGGCTGCTTTTCAGCCCAGCTGGGTTACCACAGAAATCATTAAACAGATTCTTGCAACTTTAAGCAAGTCTGTGGTTGCTAAACTTGCTCTGGATTACATTTGGTAGTTGCTGAAACACTTGTGGACAATCCACTCCAGCATTTTTCAGTAGCTGAAGCAGTTAGGCTACAAGCAAAGAGGACACTGTATTAACTTCAAAACAGCCAATTAAGTGTTCTTCAAAAAAACCAAAAGAACCCAAGAAACATCAACAAAACACACTCCCCTCTCGATTGGGACAATTAAGGGCATTGCAGAAGTTCAGTGAAAGATGTTCTGAATCATCAGCATGTTTTTAGGTAGAAAAGCATTTGAATGATCATCCCTTTTACTTGAGACAAACAATAGCTGCAGGGATTCCCCCCCCCGCCCCCCAAACTGCACTACCAAATAATTAATATTAAGCATTAATTTCTTGCAATATGTAATTTTTAAAATTAGTTTTGAAGCCTTTGCAGTTTTTCCTCACTTAAAATTTTAAAAAAGAAAAGAAAAACTCCCCCAAAAAACAAAAACAAAAAAAACCAACAAAAAACACAACCAAAAAACCCCAAGAAGCCAGAGGTATTTAAATTGTAGTTGATTTTGCTTCAAGAAAAGCAATCGAAATCCCTACATACAGTGATGCATTATCATGAAGATTTATTGAATTTGAAAACTAGAGCAAGAAAGCTAACAGCCTGCAAATAAACATTTTTTAAAAACTTAATTACAGAGTCACAAACAATACTTCCCTACTACTAAGGAACAGTCTTGGCACATGTTCCTTGGCAGCCTGGGCTGTGGAGTAACTCCCAGCCCCAGCACTGCTGCGAGAAGATTATCTCTGCTGTGCGTACAGGCTCAGCAGTACTTGGGACAACAGAGACAATTCATCATCCTGGTAAAATTACAGATTGATTGTTCTACACACATAACCTTCATCTTGATTTAATATGCTTCATTCCAATTGCATTTTCTGGTTCGGTAGTGGATTGTTTTAAAAGAAAAACAGCTGCAGAACCCCCATAGCAATTGATTAACAGTGATTAACAATTGAAAACAGTGGCAAATGATTAACTGTCTTTATCGTGAAATTTATTAAAGTTTATGATGATTTGAGGTTTCTACATATCTTAGAATAGCTGCTTCAGGGGAATTGGAGTGTGTGCCTTGGGAATTGAACAGCTCATAGAGAAAACTAACAAGAAACTTTTTCAAGTAACTTTTCTGGCCTTCTTAGGTGACCATGACTTACTTCCATCAGGACAGATTAGAACTTACCTTGTTCCCTTCCCTTCTGCTGTTTCCATATCCAGCATTACCTGGCATTACCCACCATTACCTGGGTACTTTGAAGGAGGACCACTTGGCCACACATAGCCACCTACCTTCCTCCAACATCCTCTTAAATGCCCTTCAAACTTTAGGGGCTGCACCTACTAAAAAAATGGGACCACCTGAGCAGCAAGGTGACTGCAAGTGGAGCAGTAGCAGCAGCAGCTTTGTTCCAAGTGGGAATACAAGCGAAATCATGGCCTACAAGCCCTGACAGTTCCAGGATCTGAGCCTGGAAAGGCTCAGCAGAGTAGGAGGTTGACATGAGGACACAGCACCCAGATGTTGGCATCATGCTGCCTTTTCCTATCCACTCTGTCAACTGCCACCTGCCACCTTACATCATATCCCACTGCAGGGGCTGGGGACACTGGATGAGCACCACTGAGGAATGAATGCTGATTGTACTGTCCGTGTTTGCTGTTGAGAGTATGTGGGGTGGAGTAGCCCAAGGGCAGAGGAAGAACAGCTGAAAGATCCTGTCTTCTCTCAAAGATAATTACTCAGAGCAGTAGTAAGACATTAACATAGTCAAGGTGCAACTGCCAGTGTTGAGACCCTCCTCACATATTCAATCTCCCTTACAAGTATTTACTGTAAATCCCTTGCTGGTTAACCTACTTTTACAATTTCTGCTCCTTTTAAATGCCTTATTTTTAAACAAGCCACCATATGGGGAAGGCAGGAAGCAGAGCAACCACCAGGCTTGCCAGCAGCCAAGCAGCAGAGGCTTTGCCTCAGCTGAGAAGCAGAAACACTGATATGGTCTAGCACCTTGCTGGCCAGCTAAGCACGAACGAGCTGCTTCCCACTGTGGGCACTGCCACCCTCCCTCTGCGTGTGTGTAGCACACAGGGCCGGGCACCATGCACATGCACACACAGAGCCCCTCCTGTGACAGCAAACAAGGGTACTACAGCCAAACAGGCCCTGCAGGTTCAGCAAGTCTGGCCTGGGGTAACCATTTAGCCTCCAGCTCCAAGGCAGAGCGGCTTTGCAGTCAGTCAGACCATTACCTGGGTATTCATTAACAGTGCTCCCCTAAGCATAAAATTGACTTTTCTCCTCACTGACTAATTACATACCAGTATAGCCTTCTCTCTTATGTCAGACAAGGTACTTGCCTGCACAGGAGCTCTCTCGGCTCGAGTGGGTCCAGAGAAGGACCACAAAAACAGACAAGGCTGGAGCACCTCTCTGGTGAGGAAAGCCTGAGATAGCTGGGATTGTTCAGCCTGGGGACAAGACAAGTGAGACTTTACTGTGACTTCTTTTCAATAGATAAAGATGATTTGTAAGAAAGACAGATATTTTATGAGGACCTAAGGACAAGGGGCAAGTTTTGAACTGAAAGGTGTAGATAAGGTTTAGACTGCATATGAGGAGGAAATTTTTTATGTTGAGTGGTGAGACATTGGAACTGGTTGACCAAGGAAGTGACAGATGCCCCATCTCTGAAGCGTTCAAGGTCTGATTCGATGGGGCTTTGAAGAACCTGATCTAGTGAAAAACTGGATCTGTCCACAGCAGAGGGGTTGGACTGGAAGACCTAAACCATTCATGATGAGTTCATGACGAAGTGAAGAGGCTGCTCTTTGCCAGGCAGCAGTGTACAACTCCCATCAACTGCATCAACCTCTAACTCCTTTCTACAATAGCAAAAGCTCAATGTGCTCAGCCTTGCAATTAATCCACAGTGGGTTTGAAGTTTTGACTCCTTGCAAAAAAATTACAAAATTTAAATTGAAAAGAGAGAAGGATGCTGTAGCTTGGCTGGCTGACTCTACCTGCCAACTATTTACCTACTGGTTGCTGTTGGAATCCTTATCACATAAGGAATAAAAAAAAATAAATAAAAAAGGACAAAAAAGTAGATAAGAGATTTCAGAAAAGGCAGCAGACCTACCTAAGCTGTGAAGTTACAGCCAGTCTTCTTACAAAAGTCTTTCATGTATTGCAGAAATCTACTCTGCAGGGTGGATTTTTTATTTTAGACTTCCACAGCTATTATGGCAGTAGGAAAGGCCCCAGGACAGGTGCAGGAAGCCATATGATTGCTTCATCAACAGGATGGAGCAAGGTAAAAAACAACTTTAAATGTACTAAACAATTAAATCATCCAAGCCTGTCTACATCTAAGTGGGTGGATAACAGCTGGCTACAGGAAACAAGCATGCTGAATGTAACAGGAGCAGGATCTGACAAGGAAAAAGACCAAACTCCTACTGTTATTCCAAATACAATCCTCAAAATAAAGCCCTGACATATAAAATACAGGAATTGGAATCATGGGCCACTCAAGTAACTGCTTTGCTGTTACAGCTGCATAGTTTTCTGGACTGTTTATGCAGTCTGGGTGGTCCTTCCGTGATCATCTCTGCCTTGAACTTTAGTACCTGAGGTTTGGAATACCAAAGTCTGGCAACACAGAGCAACCCTCACTGTGGCAGAGCGATAGATTTTCAGAAAGACAAATTTTTAGAAGATAATACAGATTCCAAAGAATAAGACAACCCCTGGAGAGACTTTTCTGATCTACAGTTCAGCTGGTCTTGGGCTGATCTGACCTTTCCACAAGGTTGTCCCTGGATTTGGTGACAGCAGCCATGGCTGCAAAGGAGCCAGAGGCACATGAGCAATTCAAGGCTTTTCCCTCAAAATTCCACTCTGTGCTATAAAGCCTGCCTGGGTCTCAGGTCTGTGAGCATCTCAAACCCATCTAAACATGGGCCACTGCCCCACAGCATCATAGCAGGCCCTTTCCAGCTGAAAGAAGAGCCCGTAGTGGTACTGATCTGGCTGAAAACTTGCCTCCCTCCCCTCTCCCCCCCAAAAAATCCCCAACACACAAAAATCCCACAAGCAAAACCAAACAAACATTCGAACCAACAACACCAAAGAAGAAATGTTTGAGGCAGCAGAGGTCACAGAGGTGTGTGAGGCTGCACAGCAGGAGACACCGGCAATGCTACCAGAGCCCTCAGGCGGGGCCTGTGGTCACCTCTACTTGTCACCAAACCACAGCCAAGATCACCTGCAAGATATACACAGCCATCACTGTTCTTCATGTAGGGAAACAATTATGAAAAGCCTTAATTGTACAAAATCTTCCTTTTGTCATTTCTCAACCCTCCCTCCACCTCCCACACTGAGCACTTTACAGCTTTTGCTTTCATTTTTAAGGGAAGTGATCCGGGTCTCCTTGGAAGCAAGAGACCTCTTGGCTTCAACAGCCTTTGCCAAGTTCATAAATTACTACTGCTATGCTTCAAAGCCTGGATAGACCTCAAAGTGCACAGGTCCATCTCACTGCTCGCAATTTAAGCCATGGAAATGTTGCCAAAACAAAGTATAGAGAGAAACAAGATTAAAAAGCAAACAGGCATTCGGTAAAAAAAGGCTGCACTGACTCTGCTTCACAGGGCCCTCTTGCCCCCACCCATTTTAACAGCCCATCCTGTTGGCAAATATGAAATGCAATTGAAAAACACTAAAAATTCATAATGAGTCATTTTCCTACTTGAGATTTGGAGCAGCAGACTGAACTGTCTGTCTTGGGGTGGGTTTTAATGAACACTGCAGCTTGTCTGTAAGTGGTTTGGGTTCCCTCTCTGTTCCCCATAAACATGTTAAGTATCTAATGAAGGGCTTAATTGAGGTTAAGGTATGTACCGTTTTTTTCTTTAATGGTTGTTATTGAAGTGAAAAAAGAAAATACTTTTATGGCCCCAAAATGTGCCCTGTTGTATAGCATCACCAATACAAAACAAGTTCCTTTCTGCAAGGGGCAGCTACCAAAGGGAAGCTGGTGCCTTTCTGCAGCGAAGACAATCCAATACATGCACCATCAGCAATGACTAAATCTCCATCAAGGTGCTTAAGTTTCTGCACCAGGGCATATTAAAAAACCAAAAACCTGACTCACAACAGCATCAGGTAGCTTGAGGCCAGGCTTACCATGACTCAGGATGATGTTCTTGTCCCCAGCTTACTGCCAGAGCCCGAAACACCACCACGGTGCTGCCTGCCTTAAGTCTTGATGGCTGCAGACCAGGTCACATCCTCTTGGTTTGCAATGAGAATAAAATGTCTCCCAGTCATCAGAGATGGTGGAAAGGAGATTCTCATGCAGGAGGGGCTGCCGGAACCTATACTTAGTGTGTTACAAAATAGAGACTCCCATGGTGAAGGCTGAGAGCTGGAGCACAGCTCCAGCTCCACTGGCAGGCCTGCATCTACAGGACAGAGCCAGAGCCCTGGGGCTGTGTCCCTTGAAGACCCTGGTCCTGACAGAGGTACTGGGAGGCAGCAGCAACAGCCATCAACAGGAAACTTCTGCTGTCAGGAGTACACCAGCAGCCATCTAGGGAGGTCTGCAGCTTGCAGGGACTGGGCTCTGGGACACTGTGCAGACACTGCAGAGACACTGCTGAGGCCTGTCTGGTCAAGTGACAAAGTGGTGGTTCGGGTTTAGCAAACAGGGCACAGGGTGATGTGGTCAAGCTCAGTCTCAGAGATGACAAAACCAGGGGCTCATCTATGATGAATCCAAATAAGAGAAGTGCCAAGATCAGAACCCTGTGAGGCGCATTCCCAATGCTCTGGGAGACCAGGGTGGCTCCCAACAGGGCTGTACATAGGCTGGGGAGCAAACAGGAGGAATTGGAGGCTGCGTGCAGCTGCAAGGCTATTATCTCACTGGGATCAGAGCTGTGGAACAGCTCACACAGCAGGAACATTGCCATGGCTGGATAGGGGATCTTTGGGTAGGACCGGACAGGATGGTGAGGAAAGGAAGCTGTCCTTCATGTGGGAAGGCATGGATCCCTTGGGATGACTGGTGACCCAGCTAAGAGCTGATGGCTCAAGATTAGAAGGCAGACCAGGATGGGTGACATTGTGGCGAGTGCCTGCTGCAAGGCCACATGATCACACAGGGCTATTTAAGGCCTTCTTCAGAAAACTGGGGTAGAGTCTCACATTCACAGGCCCAGTTCCCTGGGGGACTTGAACCATCCCAAGGTCTTCTGGAGGGAAAACAGCAGGAGCCAAGAAAGCCAGGAGGTTTCTGTAGTGCCCTGGTAACTGCCTGAGACAGTCAGTCAAGAAGCTGGTGAGGCGAGACACTCAGATCTCCTGCAAACAGATCTACAAACAGATCTACAAACAGAACAACTGGTCAGGAACAGGAAAGTTAGTGGCAGCTTTGGCATAAGTTACTACAAGTTGGTAAGGTTTAGTACCCTGACTGGAATGGGGAAAAGCAAAAGCAGATTATAACCATTAACTTTAGAAGAACAGACTTTGGCCCCTTCAGGGGCCTGGCTTGGAAAAATCCCATGGTGTACAGTCCTGGAAAAGAGTCCAGGAGACCTGGTTGATTTTCAAGGATCACCTAACTCCAAGCTTAACCCTTCCCCTACACAGCACTATAGAAGGCTCAAAGGGAAATCTTATTCACGTGGACCAATACCTCAATGGGAGGAGAGGGGATTGGTGACAAAAGAGATGGAGCCCGACTGTTCTCAGTGGTGCCCAGATGCAGTAAGCACAAACTGAAATACAGGAAATGCCATTTAAACATAGCAAATCACTTTTTTTTTTTACCTTAAGTGTGGGCAAACACTGGAACAGGTTGCCCAGGGAGGTCATATGGTCTGTCCCTCCAAACCCAACTGGACACTACCTGAGCAACCTGTTCCAGCTGACCTCTGTGACAATAGGACACTTTTGATCAAAATGGTTATATCCACAAATTGACTTTCCACATACAGAATATTCTTGCAACTCTATTTTCAAGAGTTCCTAATCCTTAAGGCACATAAATCTTTAGACACCTCGTTTCCCTCAGTGCATTTCCAGAGACCCCCCAGGGCAGCTATGTAAGTACCAAAGACCCCCTGAGGTGCTGAGTTGCCCCATACTGTAGTACTTACAGGATTCCCAAATTTTTTCATGTCTAGTTTGTGAGCCAATCTAGCAGGTACATTTTCTCCCTTACTGAATACAAAACCTAATCATGCTACACTGCCATTCAATCAGGATGCTACCAAAGAGACAGACTGCAACCTACAGATGGTCTGATTTAGAGAACAAATGACATTTATCCAGGCTAATGCTCCTCTGGAGTATTAAGGCATCCACTGTCTTCCTACCCAAAGAACACCCAGTACATACAAATAGAGACATTCCAGGTTTCCCTCCAAATCAGGTACAAGTAGAGCCTAGGCTGCCTTTACTTTCCCATTGTTTAGAAAGCACAAAACCTACTGCTACTATCTTCATCACTTCACTATCCCTGAAGGTTTAGTATTCCCCTGTAAAAGAGGAAGAACAGAAAATCCTCCCTACAGAAAAGCAAGTTTCTTAGGTATTCAGTGCAGAAAGTGCCTGAACTATCTCCTCAGAATTCTCCACTAGAACCAAAACCAGGAAGTGGCAATCCTTAAAATACACCTACACTTCCCATCCAAAATAAAACCATGCAGTGAAAGTCTGGTAGTATGGTGCCTTCTCTGTACTAAAAATGCAAAGCCATACCTGAAACTTTTTTTTTTCAGCAACTGACATGAAAATGCTGAACATTTTTCAGCATTCTCAGAAGGTATAATGAGTTAGACTCCAAAGGAATCACAAAAGTAGATTCAAGCTTTTTTACCCCCACATCCTAAAAACATTTCGTTTCCAAAGGCAGCATTCTTACTTTTTCAATCTTTCACAAGGAGGAGTTTCTCCTTCCCTATGTAACAAGCCCAAAGATAGCACCATGAAAAAGGAGGATGCTACTCCCTGAGAAACCTCTGTATCACAGAGACAGGGCAGGACTAGAAATCCTTATCCAAGTGAAAATAGGAAAGGGCTTAATTGCATCACTCAGCCTTTTGGCACCAAATCTTAATGGGGAGTCTAATTTCTTTCAGTTTCCTCCTTCTTGGAGAAAGAACCTCTGTCCATAAAAATCTCAAGAGCACTCAGATCTCACCTGCAGAAAGCAGTTGGACACCCAGATTTAGTTAACATGACTGTTATGCTGGACAGTCTGGGATTTAGATGATGCTATTTTACTTACAGCTTATTTGGAGAAGTTATAAACAAAGGTACAAAAAACATTACCATGGCTATTAGTAAACTTACATTGCTCTGAGCAAACCCTATTTCTCAACCAACCGCTGCACAGATCACTGCAAAGTTTAACCATGTTTCACCACACACATACACAAAAATAAAACAAATTAACCCCTCAAAGAACTTACTTTTCTACAGGTGCAGTTATTAGCCTAATTGTGCATCATTATCAAGTTTGGTCACTAATTCGAAGAGAGGGAAAAAACCAGGATTACCCAACTTCCTCTTCTCTCAGACTTCCAGCTTCTCTGCATCTGAGCTTCCAAGGTGCAGTTCAAGACAGACAATTTACAAGCAGAATCTGTTACAACTTGATGTAAAATTCCAACAACTTCTTAAAAAAAAGGGGCAACTGTGCATTCAGCTTCATTTGACTGCTATTCTTTGTTGTTGTCAAATGAATTTGCAGTTTAACTTGCATGTTCACTCATTTCCAATGTGGGCTTTACTAAGGAAACACTACCTTCTCAATCAGCATTTTCTTCTCAGCCTCATTTGAGTGATACATTATTTCTGTGACCTGTTGCATTCCAAAAAGACACCACCTACTCCCCAGTTTCTTGCCATCTCTTAATAACTACAGTGTTATTGAAAACCACTAACAAAGCCACACAATTACCCCTGCCTTACTGGAGACTCCATTCATTTTTGACAAAACAAAAACTTTCAGGAGCCAAGTTAACCTCAAAGATCTATTCCAAACAGTTTAAAAGATGTGCTAACACTGAAAGTATTGCAGCATCTGCTTCTTTAGTAAGGTAACAATGCTTATGATAGTTAAAAAAACCTCCATCTCTTCAAAGTCCAGTGAAATGTAGAATGCCCCAAATAATCACGACCTAATAAGGCTTATAAAAGCATCTTATTTGAGCACATCTTTTGTAAAATCATTTCATTTTAAACATTACAGTACTTAGAAAAAATCCACCCTTGCAAATTGGCCCAGTACTTAATTACACTTACTGCTAAAACAAATCCGTATTTTTAGTTTGAATTATCTGTTTTCATTTTCTTACTGCTTTAAGACTGCATATCTGTTAAAGCTTGTAAGTATTTCATACATTGGTATTTACTAACTGAAATTAAATCACTCTTCAACAATCAAGTTAATCATATTGAGCTCCTACACAGCCTTCATTTTTTTTCCAGTACTTTATTCCCTGAGCCTTCTCCAGCCTTTTACAGTCTCTTCCAAACTAGAGTTTTCCAGGACTGATTACACTAATGCAAACAGAAACAAGATACACATATTTTAACTAAATGACAAATCTCTGATCAAAAAACTTTCTTCAGCTAAGTACGGATGGCTGTATATGTAATGCATGTGCTTTCCCAGCTTTAACTCACTTTTCCCTTGCATTTGGGTTCTGGAAATACATGGCAGGAACTTTGGTTATTTACTCCCAGTTGAGTAGCTTCAAATCTGTGTTTGCATGGCTGTACCTTGAGAAGCAAGCCAGGCTGTTTTACATCAGTAACTGATTATGTACTTCTACTAGTTATCTGTCATCTTCAAGCCTCTTGGGCTTTACCTCAAGTAACACCTGAGGTACCGATCCACTACCATGGAGTTAAGGCCAGGAACTAGTTTGCTAAGCCTCAATAGTCTTTACTTGCAACTGAATGAATTAGAGATGCTGGCTGACATGACAATTTGTGTTTATTTTGTATTACTCCTTATGCTTTAATACTGTGAAGATATTGAGACTCTACCCTTGTGCCAACATCTGCCCTTCCCAAGAACTGATCTGACAGGAAGCCATAAATCACATCCCTGACAGCACCCTGCTTCCTAAAAGGTCACTATCCATTACCCACTATCCCCAGCATACATACCCAAGGGCTCCCTTTGCACAGTTCTCCAGCCTCTCAATCCACTTCCAGAGCCTTGAATTACTAGAAAATGTAACATCTGAGTACAGATATTTTAGAAACAAAGAAGGGATTAAGGCAAAATTATTTGTCTCCCTTCTCAGTGCTTTTTAGACTGGTTGTTTTGGCTTTCAGGAAGACATAGGCAGAGTTACACATAAAATAAAAGCGTGGTTTATGTGGGAAAAACCCCTAGAAGTGACTAACCAGGCGAGGCTTAGGTTCATGCGGATGGTTAAACATTACGACCTGCGATATGTTACCTGTGGTATGAGCTGTATCGCATCTTTCCAGGGCAAGTTACACCCTTTTGTCAAAATACTTCTCAGGAAAAAGCCCTCTCAACTCAAGGATTGCTCAAAACTGCTGCAGCAAAATCCATTCGGGGACAAGACAGTCACAAAGTAACTTAACTTCCTAGTAACCCCTTCAAGCTGACAATGAAATGGCTGAAATGAAGCTGCTTTTGACTAACGGACACTAAGCATTTTCATAGCAGGGTGGGATCACAGAACCACAGAATGCCCTGAGCTGAAACAGACCTACAAGGATCATCGAAGTCCAACTCCCAGCCCTGCACAGGACTTTTAGTTCAGTTCCAGATAACATTTTTAACATAGTCACAGAGAAACCCTGTAATCTTCATGATGGCTGAAAACTTAAATTTCCACTGACTAATGGCAATAAGCATTAAAACATTCTTGATGGTTATTGCCATAGTGCTCTTCAGTAAACACCAACTTTGGAGGATTTACATATATTTAAATATTATCCTTTTTTCTTCCTCCCTCACCCCCCATCTGGAAAGAATTATTCTGCAAGTCAAATGACAATCATTTGACTCATACAACACAACACGAAACCAAGACTGTCAGTAGATTTATACCACATCCTTTAGGGCTTTAGTTCAGTTTCACATAGTGAAACATCTAATGGCTTCCATAATTTTCAACAGATAACATGAAATTAGACATACCACAAACACAGCAGTGGATACATAATTTCAAATAACTCTGTGCTGTGAAGAAAGAAAAACCTCATTATATACAAAAATAAAATATGCCATTTAAAGCATATTTAAAGCATTCAGCTATTTTTAGGGGGGGGTTCCCCCTAGGACCTACAAGGATCATCGAAGTCCGATACGATATTATCTTGTTGTATCCTCCAATGTAAATTTGGAACAGTATTAATCTCATTCTATGGTGTTTCACACACTGTTTCTAAAACAAATAAACGAGCCACTGCTTTTGTGTGTTGTCCCCACCACTTTTTTTTTTTTAACTATAATTTTTATTTAAATAAGACACAGGAACTTCTATACCGAAAAAAATACAAAACAAAAGCCACACATTTCCTTGTGTAAAGCAATATTGTGTGTTAACTTGAATACTGTTCAGCACAGTGGCTAGAAATAACAGTACAACTATGTACAAAACTTTAAACAATATTTGACAAATTTCTACAGCTGCATGTAGAATACAATTGAGATAAACAACTGCTGGGAAATTTACACAGCAAAGCATTAGCTTTAACACATTTGGTTCAAAACCTCCAAATCTGCCAGGAACAAATGTGCAATTTAATTAATATTTAGTTTCTCGTGGAAAAAGTATAAAGAACATGTAATGGCATTGTAAATATTGTACAGAGTTCAGCACTGATCTAAAAACCACTCGTCACATCCCCTGGTAACCTAACACAAGTAACTGAGACTACGACTTCTTATCTGGACATAACCAGGGCACAAAAAGGTCATCATACTGCAATGTTAATCTAAAAAGAAAAATATTAAAAGGAATAGATATTTATGAGTATTTTCTCCCCTTCATCTTCAGTCTACAAAATATATAGTGTTTTCGCCTAGGCCTGAGATTAGCATGGTTAAAAGATGGCTGTTGTGTTTCAAGGTTTTCTACATGAAAATGGTTAGAGAGAGACCTCTCTCTCCTTCTGTGACTTCTGAGAGGGGAGTCAAAAAACAGTGACTGTTTTATAGGCTGCAAATTCCACCTTGTAAGATACCATTAACAAAAACTCAGTAATAAAAAAGAAGCAATGCTTTACCTCCAAAGAAAGCACATATTTAAGTAAGCAGTTACTGGTGGCTCACTCGCATCCCCCTCCAATCTCATCTTCAAACAAGAAAAAAACCACAAAGGAGCAAGTTTAAATGCTCAGTAGCTGCAGGCTACTAATCTCTTCAATTCCTGGAAAAGGTGAACTTTATTCTCTTAGGAGCAGATAGCATAAATGTAGTTCCACTGAGCTGAAAGCAACAGAGCAAGAACATCAAGTTATTTTGCCTTTGGGGTCCTCTGTATGACAGGAAATTATCTCTGAAAGCAATGCTCCTTTTTCCAGTACAATAGAAGAGCACCACGAACCTGATCTTGCCATGCACTATTTTGAGAAAGTGTCCAGCCTGCAAAACCAGGATTATTTTACATGGATTTTTCTTTTATTCACGCTTAAGGAGAGGGGAAAGCACACTTTTACACACACAACTTAAGTAACTGAAAATTATGGGACAAGCTTTAAGTAACATGAACTTAAAACTATTGTTTTCCCCACCCCTCTTAGAACACCCACTTGCTACTTTTGGACTTTAATTCAAACACAATTACTCACTACATAAATTAAACTCTGCTCATCTAACACTGCTTGACAAAATCCAAAAACCTATTTCCAACCAGCAAGTGAATGAACATTTCCAAAAGAGAAACTAAACATTAATTTGACTTTTAGACAGTAACAGTAGCATTTCACATCCTTAACTGCCAACAAAAACCATGAGAGGAAATCCCCATCACCCCCTGTGAAACCTGAAAGAATTTCTGTCCTTGAACAAAAACATTCTTGTCTTTCAAAATCCTCTCACACACAACGTGGAATGTTTCTCATGTACAGCCTAGTACTGAACACTTTATTTGCAACAGTTTAACAGTCATTAGCTGAGCAACACCTGAAACCTTTAAATGCCACATTTTTACATCTATTGAAATGACAGTAAATGTAACAGTTGTTTTAATTGTAAGCACATGACAAAGTGATATACATCACAGATTTGCTGGTTCTCCTCATGTTCACCCATGTCCAGGATCATTGTTCACCTGGATCTGAATGCACTTATTCCAAGAAAGTGGAATGTAATGAGGAAATATTAATGCATAAAACAAGGAAAGGCAAAAGAGTGATGTTCCCTCTTTAGCTTTGTAGCTGTAAAATATTTTATACTCCAATATGATATACATTCCAAGTTACCTGAGTTTACACTTCAAGAGAAGTACCTGAAGCTAGGCCATAGGGTGGGCACTGTGCAACTGTTGTGGCCATTTTTTTTTTTTTTTTTGCATTGTGTGTATTACAGAAGTTAGAAACATAAACACCTGGATCAATTGTAAACATAATCCTGAAGTACAGTATTTTCCATAGGACACAACACAGCAAGACATTTTCTATTCAGACAGGCAACATTTTTTTTTAATATATATAGAGAAAGAGCTTATGTATACTGTAGAATTTGAAACAGAACACAGGACACAGTACTAATCTGCTCAAACGTACTATGAAATGCATAGTCTCCACTTAAAATGCTTGATGATATATGGATTCTGCAGGCATTACTGCTTTCTCACAAAAAATGCTGAATATGGATTCTGTCCCTGCCAAGAACAGTGTTGAGATATTTTTTTCAAATGCTGCTTAGTATTTTGTGTTGTTCTGAAAGGTTGCCACCTCATGCAGATGTGTCTGAACTACAATCCCCCCAATCCTTGCTTCGGGGCAGAGGCCTGCTCCACCTTGGTCTAGATTAACACGTAGCTCTGAGGAGAGGAATGGTCTTCAGTCTGAATTTCTTGCAAAAGCGGCTGCTGCTGCTGGGACGGCTGCTGTGCCGGGACCTCTGTGGAGTCCATTGTGCTGGTGTCATCTGTCAGAGATGAGAAAGAGACCCGAGCCGAAAGCTGCTCGACAGTCAGGGTGCTCAAAGCTGTGCTTTGACCAGAGTTTGGAGAGTTCTTCAGCGTCAGGTCTGAAGCAGGAAGGAGGGGACCCAGAAGTTTTACAGGACAGAAAGCTGATCCGGTTGGGATGAAATTAACCTTGTTTTTGTCAGGACATGAAAAGAGAGGGGCTGAGACAGGCTGACGAGACCTACAATGAGAAGAAAGATTACATATCTGGCCAAACGATATGTTTTTTATGTCATGAACTTTGTGGTTCTACACATTGCTAAAATGTGAATGACAAGGAATGGGATTAAATTGGACAGAGGGGCAAACATCTTCCATATTGGTAGTCAGCTAACTGATCCACAGCATTAAAAATAGTACCGTCACAAAAATGACTTGATACTTACTGGACAAACATGCAACTTCCAGCAAGAAAAATCTGCAGTACATATGCACATGGAAAAATGCCACAGTAATTTAGAATGGCACAAATTCTTCTTTGATAAAAGCAATGCAGCAACAACACATTTAGTCATTTTAAACCCCTTTAAGAACCTTCATAAAATAGACCTCTCCTTTCCCATATGCCATAATTTGTTTGGAAGCTTTCTCCACAACCCTACTCCTTCACTTTCCAGCAGGCAGAGCAAGAAACATCCTCTCCTTAATTCTTTCATCCACAGGAGCTAAGCATGCAACCTCGACAGCACGTACTGTGCTTAAATACTGCTGGGTCTAGGGGAAAAAAGATACAGCGTCCAGGAGTTTAATTTCCCATTTCTTGCTCAGCAAAATTATTGAGCAAAGTCTACGCCATATGCATATTACCATCTACAAACACTACATGTGTTTCATTCCATTTTATCTTTTATACGTATCAAAATGCAACCTATTCTTGAAACTAATAATTATGACAAGGAGAGTTTTTGTTTAAGCCATGAAATATTAAAATCTTATAACAAAAGCTATGGAAAGCGGTTTATAAATGCTTAGGAAATTAATGTACCTTTTTTGCTTGGGTTTTTGCTGCCTTTCATAAATGCACAAAAAGAGTTAAAGACTCCATTTCCTCTTCAAACCAATGTAAACACTTCAACTTCTCTTCTGTACAAACTCTAAGAATACTTTGCTCCTGAAAAACCCATCAGCTGGAATAGTTTATCATCTGCAGTTGAATAGGCTCAGTAAACAGGTTTACTGCTTTGCAGATACCAGCTGATATAAAAGGCATTACTTACGACATTTCCTCAAAGACCTTCACTCGCTCACATCCCTCTGGGGGCTCTCGTTTGAACATGTAGCTGTTGTTTGGTTTGGGAGATGAGGCATACTTGGGCAACGGTGAGCTACTCCCACTGTCTGAAAATTTAAAGCAGTTATATTACTAGAGATTGAGAGTGCTTTTTAATTAAATTCGATTTCCAAACAAGATGCCTTTTTTCACCATTTAGCCACTACGCCGGTTTGCTTCTACCACAATCCTTCCTTTATTGCAGGCTATTTCTAACACCCTTGTATAGCACATTTCTTCTGAATAACAGCTTCAGCGCAGCAGTAATCTATCATGTAACAACACATAACAGGAGGGTATTTTTATCCAGAACACTGCAATCGGAACAAAGCAGAGCTGTGATCCTGGAAACAAATACATTCTTTATTATGTAGTTCAAAAACCATAAATGAACAGGGTAATATGCATAATACATGCAGAAGAATTATGAGTGGTTATGAAAATACACCTTCTCACTGCATAAACAGTGTTATTGAAAATGTGTGTATACAACATTTATTTTAAAATTCTTCACTGCAATATTGACCTCATTGGTTTCATGAATAGTTCAGGAGTTGCAAAGAAACAAAGCATATTTGTAACACAGGTACTGATACCTCATCATTACAACATCCTACCTTATTTGCTTCACGTTGTGAAGTTGTTTTAACATCCAAAATAGAACTTACTTCTACAGTTTCATTCTCTCTATATGATACAGGTATTCTTCATAACTCTAGCTGTCTATGTGTATTTTACCCAAACATACTTAGAACTAAAGAAGTGAAGACCTAGGACAAAAGGCAACAGGCAGATTTATGTGTATTCCCCAGAAAACACAGGAGAGAAGGCTCAAGTCTGTTAATGACAGAAGCGCAAAAGTTTGAAATACTAAAATTACGAAAGGGTTCGCTTTTTAAACAGTCATGCTGACAACATGATAGTCAATGCATGAAGGAAATAAAGTAGGTACAAACATAGTTATTCACAGAAAATTACCTTTCTGCAGTGGTTTCTACCTTTTCAAAGAGCACCATCTACCTTAGGCTAGTATTAGTGGTTCCTGATTCCCTGCCTGGGATTACAACTTTAAAAATGTAATACTAAAATTAAAGAGGATCTCACAACTTACTAACTCACCTTAATTGGAGAGAAATAGCTGCTCTTCCTTTACCTCTAAGTGTTTCCACCAATGTGGGTTACTTTACCATTTTTCAGTTGGTTTATAACCTTTGTTTACTTTGCTGTTGTGCATCTTTGTTGCACCTTTTCCGCAACAGTGGAAAACCAACCCAAGCCTCACAACTATGATCCAGCTTCACCAAAGTGTAAGAAGTTGCTTTTAACAGCTTGCAAACAGTAACTACATAAACGTTTGTACTATCATGAGTCAAAGACAAAAGCCCATCATTAAGAGATGAATGCTCCTGCTTCCTCTTACAAGAAGAAACAAATCAACTCCAATGTCATACTTCCCTCTGAAGACTTACTATGAAAGATATGAGAAGAAAAAAAAAAAGCAGAAGTGAACCTCAGCTGTGTATTGATTATTCACCTCTTTCCTGCCACACAGCGCATACAGGACTTCTCTCTACGGAATTTTCAGTGTTAAAGACGAAGGCAGAAAATGCTTAGAAACGATACAGGTATTTGCCAAGTTGGGAGCATGATGGTCCTGTTGGCATCTTTCACTGTTGGCCCACTCAGCTCATTCCAAACACAGAAATCATTAACAGAATCCAGTTTGTTTCCTCCTTCTAATATTTGAATTGAAGATCCAAGTTTCTATTTAAAAAATTTGAGACATAAAAGGTACTACTGTTCATTCCACCAAAGAGTGGAAAACTGTGGCATTACATCCAAGGGAAGAATCAAACAGAATTCAAAGTTAAGTCAGTTCCTGGAAGATTTAGAGTCTTGTCTACTAGCCAGTTCAGCTTTCAATCAAGTTTTTTGGTTTCATTAGCCCTGTGTGGCTGAAACTTTCTATTCAAGACAGCCACGAAACAAGTATGTCTCTTTACCCTCCCTGCTTTCAAAGTTTACCAAGCTGTTAATGTTCATTTTGACCAAACACGTAGCATAGTACTAGAAAAACACGTGTGGCCGTTCGGAGGCTCACACGTACAAGCTGGGTGTTGGTCCCGCACGCGCAGCAGCCGCACCAGAGCAGAAGGGCACTGGGAACACAGGCAACGAGTTAAAGTGGCAAGAGGTGGAATTCACAGCTTAAGGCAGTCTCCACTTCTGCATCCTGTTAGGTGCTAGACTGTCACGTTATTAGTCCTTAATGCCACTGCAAATACAGGCGTGCTGTCCAAGTGTTTTGTGCGAAGGCCTGTTACCCTGGAGGCCCCACGGCCGAGCCTCGGGCCGGGGCCAAGTCTGCGCCTCGGTCCCGTCAGCAGGGGGTGCCCGGCGGGCCTGTTCCTGCCCACCCACCCCATCCCCATGACAATGACTGAACATTAACAGATGGAACCCTGAAACAGAGTTTTGGTACCACTAACACACAGCAGACAATATGGAGCCTTATTACGCAGAATTTCTAAACATAAATATTTAAAATGGATATATTCTGTTATCTAGAATATGTTTTAAGAGTGTCATTAAAACACTAAAAATACTATTTTAACCAGAAAACTTAATTACCAGAAGTTACAGCTTGCATATACTAGAACAACAAAGGAGGCTAACTAAAAAAGAATCTATAAAACAGTTTTTTAAATGACAAAACTTAAAGGAAATAAGGAACTTTGCCAGTCACCAAACACTGGGATTTGTTTTTATAGGAAGCAAAGGTGTTTTTGAACTTAAGACTATCCAAAGACTTCAATGACAACTGTCATTTAAAAAACTATGAATCAGATGCCCAGAATTTAAGGAGTATCTTCGCTTCATCTTCAGGAATATGTTGCTTGTAAGATCTTACTAGCAACACTGGGAGTACACAATGCTACACAAAAGCATCTAAATCAAAATTCCCGAAAAACAAGTTATAGTATGTTTGTACAAAAAAGCTCCTCCAAATTTCATCCACTTATAACTTAGGATGCCTTTGAACTTCACCTCTGTCACAGCTGCTGAGCATGCTATGGTAGCACTCTGAATTACAGTGTCATGGACCAGAGCAGCATAAAACAGGTCTAGTGAAACCAGTAGTTTTAATACAAAATCATAAAACCAGATGCCATTAAAATACCTTCTTTCCCAACTCTTTCTTCTCTGCCCTAATCAATACTGTTCAGTATCACTGCTCCACTCAGAGCAACATTGTGGGCCTTGTCTGAAAATTAGCTTTCACTTTCTTTTGAAAAATTCAGTAATTTAGCAGCTTCTTGCAGAAAGGTAAGCCCAATAGCTGATACAGTCCCAAGGGCAGCTGTGAGGGCCTCAGGCCAAAGCACAGCTTTGCACAAGAAATAAAAGATGCTTTAGGAATGCAAAGCAGTGCTGTGTCTGTACAGAGCACTGGCTCCTCTTGCTGTTCATGCCTCTCAGTCAAACTACTAACCTTCCTTTCCTATCTCACAAAACACCCAGATGCATTGGTAACCCTGATAATTGGATTTTTTTAATGATAATTCCAAGTTACTCCTGTAGAAAGGAAAATTAAATTTTGAGAAAAGCAACAGGAAAAAAAATCTTGGGGTCAGAATGTCTACATGTGGTTACACAATGCATTTTCTCAAACTTGACAGGCCTCACAGCAAACTCACTATGGTTTTATTTTAGCATCACAAAATCCTTTAAAATGAAGGTGTGAAAACCTTCCTGAGTTTGTCTTACAAAGCAGTTAACATCCACAACAAATGTAATAAACTGTCTCTCAAAATCTGCTATTCCCTTGTAATTTCTACCTATATCTCTCATTTACCTTTAATTTGACTATTTTGAAGACAACATTCAGTACAACTAGCCTGTGAAATCTTGACAATCAGAGTACAAGGCACCTTTCTGACTATACTTGTATAATCTCTGAAGAAATTACTTTCTCTTGGAAAACCACGTTTCCCTAGTTTTTACTTTGCCTTTAAAGAAAAAAGTTGTGATGAGCAGTTCAAGCTTTTATCTTTCATACACACAGTATTAAGTACCTTACTTAAACTAATTTAAAAATGTCGCTACAATGACTTTACAAAGCTGTTTATCACTGTCACACACTACTACTAGAGCAGACTTTTGATACAAGCCTAGCATTAAAGACAGCCTTAAGAACAAAATCCACAAATAACTATGTACTCATAAAAATCCAAGACAGGAGATAAAAATGCTCAAAATGCACAAAGAAGGTTAGATGCACTATTTCAAACTGTCTTCACGTGCTGCTGCCAATAATGTACCACTGAAAACTTCCACTACTGTGATTAAAGAGTACTAGCTGCAAAAGAAATTATTCATTTCCTCACTTTTTACCTTACATTTGTTATCAGGACATATATGAACCAATTCACCTGTCAAGATGGTTTTTTGTGTGCTAATACTTCAGTGGATGTCTCTATAGTGATTAGGTCCTGACAACATATTACAATTCACAGGCACAGTGTACGAAAGAGAAGAAGGGTCGGGGCAGTGAATACCATTGGTATTTTTGGAGCATGGCCAACTATCATGTTGAGCCAAGACTTTGACTTTAATGTGGTTAACTTACACATTTGCACGCATCCACCCCCAATTTGGCATTTGGGCAGATGGATTTTTTTTCATTGTTTCCTTTAAAATCCAAAATGGGAAAATACTACTTTTTAGAAACCAAGAAAAGTTAATACTTCTCCTTTCCCAATCTTATTCTCAAATTACTTTACGAATTATTTGACAGATAGTGTTTTCAATAAAAAGTTTAATCTTACTTATAACCTCAAAATACAGCTGTCTTTAATTCATTAGTAAATCTGCACTTAAAAGTTTTCATTTCCTCTGTGAAACTTACTATTCTTAGCTTGCATGTTTTACCCAAATCCTGCATCCTCCAAACTAAAGTCCATCTTTCAGCTAACTGACCAGAAGCACAAGGGTAATTTCATTAGTAAACAGTTGTCCAAAAACCCGCAGTCTTTTTATACTGGTACCTGTATTTTCATACTATGTGTTCTGTCAGTAACTCTTTAATTAATGAAACACCAGTTGTACTCCCTATATAAAACCAAACAACACTTTACAGGCTTTGAAAAGCAGTGCAGGATATTGACATATAAACACATAAATTATTCAGAATTTGAGTTGTTATGCAACACACATAGAGAAGTAATTACCCTCCACCAGATTGTTCAAACTCAAGCTTCTCACCAAATAGCTTCAAGTGGAATGTAAGAGTTCAGAAGTAGATTATTTTAAAAAGCAGTCCAAAACTTCACCATTTTGAACAGCAAGTAACTCACCCACGATGAATATACAGTCTACCACAAACCTTCTTGAAACCTTTTTTAAACATAAACATGTTACAGTCTGAATTCTTCACATTAGAATCTTCATAAATAGTTAACTTTGCTGTGCTCCTCTGACGTATTTATGGAAGATGTTTGTGAAGTTTCACAAACAAGAGGGAAAAAGATATGTAAACAAACAAAATCAATTTTAAGGTAAGTCCTCAATCCTTCCAAAACCATCAAACAAAAACAAAAACTGATGTAATGAGTAAAATGAAGGTAGTTGTAAAAGCAGGACACCACATGCCTCCCATAGGTAAAGGCAGGCCATTCTACTCTCACCTTTATCACGGTCATAGAGTAAATCTTCTGCTGAACAAGGACTCCCATCCTGAGATTCAGGAGGGCAAAAGGGAGAGACACATGGTGAGTGACTGCTGCAGCTGCTGCTGCGCTCCTGGACAGATGGAGTCTGAGTGTCAATGCTTCGTGTACTACTACTACGGTAGTGAGCAGGTAATGGGGCCCTTCGACCATCAGGGATATCCAAAGGCTGCAAGAGAAACAAGCAATTCAGGTTACAGAGAAAAGACCAAACTCGTAAGCAATGTCAGCCTGTACCACTCGTAAATGAAGGCCTTAAGAACAACAAACCACCCATTTTTGAAAGAAAAGGGACAGGAAAATAATGCAATCTGCAATAGACATAACAGACATTAATTATGCTGAATGCTGCAACAATGTGAACATGTTCCAAGCCAACTATACCCTCTTAACAAAAATTAACACCAAAAAGCACTTCAACACATGCTAGCATTATGTTTTTATGTTGTTTAAGATAGTTTAAAAAAGCAAACCTCACAAAAAAGTACATCTCTAATTATACTTAGCAATACCATTTTCAATAAAGGTCACTGTTATCTTAAAAGAAAAACAATACTCCAACAGAGATAACATTTGGGTAAAAGGGAAAGTGTCAAATACAATGACACAGTATTGCCATAATAACCAACTGAAATATAATTATAAGAGAAACCATTCAAGTTTTGGTAGTAAGTCGTAATTCTTTACTACATCCCCACATTCCAGCCTTCACTTCTAGAGATGATGCACACACAGGCCTATAGGTTCACAAGCTTTGTCTTGAACCAAAGGTAGTAAAAGCTCTGCCTGCTCATATCAACCTAGCTGGCACTAGCCAGAGTGATATTGCATCCCATTCTGCAATATACCACATACACATATTCACAGCAGTAGATTGGCACGGTCTACTTACTTGTCCTTCCCAGTGGAAAATTAGTTTTTATAATACAGTGCTGCTTTAACTGTAAGAAATCAAATGGGAATTACAGTTTCACTTAGAAATGAAAGGGAAAAAATGCCTGCAAGATTTAATTTTTGTCCTCACTTCAGTGAGGATTGTGTCCAAGCCACAGAGAACAGCTTAAATGTTCTAGCTACAAAAAATTAATATGTCTTTTTCCTTCTCACTTCAAGTGAACATTTTTATTTTATTGCCTTCCTCTCCCTCATATATTCCAAAGCTGTAAAGGCTTGTTCCAGAGCCTAGAATTCAACCCAACACTTTTGCTAGCAATGAGGATATGAAACCTACTGGCTGAGCATGGCATTCTCCCCTTTTCAGCAAGAGCCTGTCCAGAAAACCGCCACATATTACACAAGGAGGCACACATAGCAGAGCAGCAAGATCATTTTCTCCTTATAAGCCTTCCAGTTAATACCATTTCACATTTCAATTAAGAGCAAAGACACTAAAAAGAGAACATTACAGTTGCTACATCAAATGCTG
>WEIV01017503.1:0-16023 GCA_013390005.1 Calyptomena viridis | reverse complement strand
GCTTTGCAGTTCATACCAGCTCGTCAGTACTTGGACACTTAAATTCCATTTGTAATAAGAAATTTGAACACTTTGCTTCTTTAGGCATCTCTGTCTGAGCCTCAAAATAAATGTGGAAAAAGGTTTGGAATGCTGCTTCCAAGTCAAGTTACCTGCTAGGAAATGACTGCATCTCTCTTGTACCTCAGCATGTTTTAAACACAGTATGGTCCTTCCTGACTGCAGACTCTGAGCTACACAACTTGTGAGCAGGGAACTAAAATCAGCCATGATCTACCTCAAGTTTATTCCCAAAATTTTCCCTACCTGTCCACTACTTATTACCTCATATTTACCTAATTTGTGGCAGTTGCTGCAAACATGAGGCTAGCTGGAGTTTGAGCCAGAGCCCAGTAACCTGGACAGTTGTGTTAACACGAGCACAAGCCCATTGCTCCTTCCAGCCCAGCCCTCATTGCCCTCCAAGAAGTCCCAAATCCTCCCCTGCATCCATCCCATGGCCAGTACCTGCCCCCAGCCCAGCTTGAGGCTGTCCCACATCCCTGGCAGAGCTGGAAACACCCAGAGCTTGGCTCTCCCGGGTCCTGAACCCCCAAACCAACTCCTGGACTCACAAACAGGGACCCACCCACCCCTCCCAGCACAGCCAAACAGCACAACCCTATTAACCCAAATTAACTCTGTCATCACTCCTTCATCTCTACCATTTCCCAGCAAATGTGTGTAGGACCAGACTGGAGTGGAAAAATGTAATTTCCTAGGGAGTTAATCCCAAGAGACAGGAAAAGAAATGTGTCCTTACCCCACAGGCAGGACCAGGTGCCTCTGCCAGAGGCTGGCAGGGCTGGAGGATTTTGGGTTTAGCTGCTCAAACACCAAAGCATTTGTGATCACTGTGCTGAACTAAATGATTTTTTTTCTGTTCTGAAAGAAAGGAGAAAAAGAAAATTAAATCCACTGTGGAAATTAAGTCCAAGGCTCCTGGTTTTCACACTTCTGATTATCCACTGCAGGGGTTTCTTCCATTAAAAAATGAGAGGTGACAGCCAAGTAAAAGTCAAGCCCTTTTTCAGCATTTTTATTCCTATGTACTAATTTTAACAGAACCATTTTCATTCCAGACCCCATCTGGGAGTTATTCAATCCTTTGCCATTGGACTTTGGACAAAGTAAGAGATACCAGGGATGCTGGACCACAGGAAATCACAAAGAGAAACACCTCAGACACCTGACAGAGAAAGGTTTCTGGGCACTCCAGAAAACCAAAATATGTGCATGCCTGGCCAGGCCACTCCCCCTGAGCTGTGCAGGTGAGGCTGAGGCTCACCTTCCTCCTGGGGAAACACTATCTGAGCAAAGGGATGCTCATCCTGGACAGCACCTATAAAGGATATTGAAAAGGCACAGTTAAAATGTTGTTTCCTGTTAGAAATTGTGTCTGTGATCAGAAACTTTGGACAAATTTAGTAACATTATTTTCCTAGAATAGCCACAGGTCATGCACATCTCCCCAGCCCAGATGAGACCAGTAAGGAGAACTACAGAAAATGTAAGGAGACACTTGGCACTTGTTTCACAAAGATCTCTCCACAGGTGGATGTTCTTTGCACTTTCACTGTAATAAAGGATGGCTACTAAAAAGGCTCAGCCTCTTATTTTATCAGCTGCAGTCAGGACAAGGTGGGACACACATGGAGAGCCAGACAGGGAATGGCCAGGTACATACATGGACTTGGCATATTAAGGATAACATTAGGTGAGGTGTGAGGGAGGAGATGGTCAGGGATTGTTTTCCTTGTTTAAACTGAACCTTTGAGACTTGGAAAACATATGGTACAGAATGGATCCAGGTGTGATCACTGCCCTGGTTATGATCCATTTCTTTCCTTGGCTCATGGTGCACCATCCTCTGAGAGCAGCACAGACGTGCTGCTCCAGGATAAGAGAGAATTTGGTCATAATCCAGTGATACAGGAGCTGAAGGAGGGGAATTGTTAAGAGTAACTGACCAAATATGTTTATTACACACAAAACCCACACACAATAAACACTGAAATGGACTTTATTCAGCTGAAACACAAACATTCACAGTAGGCAATGGAAAGAGTTGCAACAAGACCACCAAAACAGCATCTAGGTGTGGAGAAATACCATCTTATCAAGTAATGGAGGCAGGGGATAACATTTAGGAACAATCCTTGCTGACTGGAAAGGATTCATTGCACCAGAGCTCAGTCTGCAGCAAAGTCCTGCTCAGTCAGCAAGTCATGGCAGACAAGTCATCCACAGCAGCAGTGGGATTTTCTGCTTTTTACTCCAAACCTTTTATGGCTAAACAGCCAGGAACAAGCCCTGTGCAGACAGTACAGACCCAGCACTGTGGAGAATAAACACCAGGCAGCAACGCAGAAAAGCCAATTTCTACATTTAGAAAGCCATCAGGAAAGGCCTTGGAAAAGCAAAAGCGGTATGTGATTACCTGGAGTTCCAGGTAACTCAGTGCAGGGTGGGAAAAAAGCAGACAGCAAACAGCTTCAACTGCTTCTCACTCCAGCAACTACAGCTTCACTGGAATTTCATGTCCAGTATCTCTTCCAAGCTAAACAGGTGAACAAGCAGCTACTCCAAGATCTACTTCCTTTGTACTTCAAGAACCACAGACTCACCAGGAGGAACTGAAATCCAAGGCAGATCCAAGAACCATCTTCCCACTTGCAGCTCTCCTCACATTTTCTCCTTCCAGTGGGATGCAGGTGCCACTGCCCAGAGGCAAGAAAACTGCCCTTCAATTCAGTACAAATTCTGCCTGAGAAGACCAGGACACCAGGAACCAGCAATCATTTTAAACTGGTTTTCTGCTCACAGGTATTTTCATTCTGCTTTGCTGCACAGGGGCTTCTCTGCCAATGTTATTTTTATCTTGTTTAAGCTTTAACATGTTTTAGCAAGTTGAGTTTTATGACAACTCCTCTTTTGATTACTCCTACCTCTGTGTGCTCCAGTGCTGCGCTTGCCATGATCCTTTGGGCACACAGAACCTTCCAGACTGTCCCAAGTCTTCACATCCCACTTGATGTCTTTGGTGCATGTTGGATCAGTTCACTGTCCTTTCAGAAAAAACAGTGGATTAACTGGAGTGAGCCCCATGGACTGTTGTACCAGCTCTGCCTGCCTTTCCATGAAATAGGTTGTTCCCCACACAAATAAGGCACTTGAAGTGCCTTGCCACTGCCAGCCAAGGAATCAAACCCAATAACCTGCCAAGGACAAAAGCCTGTGTCACAGGAATAGGATCCCAAGTCTGTCACTGCCAACCCTTCAGCTTCCCACAATTGCTTATATGGCACCAGACCTGTCCCTGCAGGCAAAAATGCTCCTTTTGGGAACACCATGAGCCATTTCTACAACTTACCACTGGAATTCCATCTCCTGTACAAGCTGTAAGAAGCAGTGAACAAAACCATGGCCTTACAGGTGAATTAAAGGCACCTCTTCATCCAACAGCAGCAGCAATAAAGGTATCGAGTCAATACCTCACCAAAAATACAGTAAAAGGAATACCACCACCTTCAGAAGCACATGAATTTCCTTTGTTTTTTTTAAAACCAAAATCAAAAAACCTTTTCAGACAAGAGGGAAAAGTTCATCCCATTTTATTTTAACCAGTTTCTGGGAATTGTTTCAAGCCTCTTCACGCTCATTTCTATTCCCATCTTGCAAAGAGCTGCCAGCATTAGAGCTCATTTGGAGACTTTTGCCACTTGTCATTTCAGCAGTTCCTGTGCTCACTTACACAACTTACCATGTGAATGCACAAGTTCCACCTTGATGCCTAGAGGCCAAAGACCAGACACAGCAATACCCAAAGCTGAACTCCAGTTTCCCAGTTCTCCTTGAAACTCCCCCAGCTCTCCAGTGTTTATTCCTTTGCCCACTGGAATTCTTTACAGCCCCAGTGTTCCCAGGGCCACTCCATGCTCTCAGGAGATCTAACACTGAGACACCTTCATTAGCCCCAAGTCCACCCAGCACTAACAGAGCTGCTGGGAGATGAAATTCTTCCTGCTGCCCAGTCTCTGCCTGGAAAACATCCCTTCAGCCTCTGGCACCCCTTACTCTTACCTCCTTGAAAACACCACCTGCATCCTCCTGGAGCCTTCACCTGGATGCTCCTGGCTCTGCACAGCTCCCACCCTTCAGCAGGGGAACAGCAGAGGGAACTGTGGGGACTGTCCCGAGGACACTGACCACGGGTCACACCAACACTGAGGCACCTCAGGCCTGGGATCCTCTGTTTGCAGGGCAACAAACAGCCAAGCAGGGACACTCTTCCACTGAAACAAAACCAAGAGTGACAGAGTTAGGAGGCTGGGACACCAGAGTACCCAAACACCCCAAACCCACCCAGTTTCAGCTGCTGCACAGACCTGGGGCCACACGAGACCCAAATCCACACATGGCACATCCAACCTTGGGGGAGGTCCAGCTGCTCACATCCAGCCATGACCAAACATCCACTGCCAGTGTCTGTTGCTCCCTGCTCTCCTCTGCCCTGCTCCGTTGTCACCCAAAGATATGTTGGTATCCCTGCACTGATTCCATACCAACAAACCCATACAGCCAAGATCAATCTATAGCATCAATATTCTCTGCCCACCAAGGACACACCATCCAGGAAAAACATTTCTCCCACTCTAGAAACACAGACCTCCTCGCTCCACACACAATCCAGGGAACACCAACTTAGAACCAAACCAAATAACCTGCCTGGAAGGGAGATCTTTGCCATGGGAAGAAGACTCCAAGCCTGTCACTGACAAACTCGGCTTCTCACTCCAAATCAAATAACACCACAGTTATTTTATAACAAATAGTCCCTCCAGGCAGAACCACTCCTTTTGGGAACAAACCATCTATAAAGCACCACTGGAATTTCATCTACTGGACAAGCTGTGATTGATCACTGAACACAACTCTGTCCTTACAGGTGAATTAAGGGCACCTGTTCATTCAACAGCAGCTACAATAAAGGTACTGAGTACATGAGGTACCTCAGTGAAAATAGAATAAAAGAAATGCCAACACTTTAAGAAACACTTCAGTTTTCAATTAACAACATCAATAAACCTTTTCAGACGATTGCATTAAATTTACCCCATTTTATGTCAACCAGTCTGTGACTTGTTTCCAGTCTCCTGATGTTGGTTTCCCAGCTCACACAGGGCTGCATTAGAGCTGGTTCTACACATGGAGACAAGGAGCTACTTCCATTTGTTATTCCAGCAGTTCCTGTGCACAGGAACACAACACACAGCTAACCCTTAGTACGTTTTTGGTGACCCAAAATGTTCACATAGTTCCAAAGCTACACATCTATAAAGCATTAGCTCAGGAACATGAAGCTTCCCACATACATCTTAGACTCCAATTTGTACTTTCAGCACATTTCAAGACAATTCAAGACAGAACAAGGTGACCTGGTGACAGAACAGCATTAGAACAGGGACATTGGGCCACTCGCCAGAAAACATCACCCACAGACTCACCATTCCCATCACTCCTTCTGTAGCACCCTCATTTCTCACACTCAGTTGCATTTCAAGGACTCCCGCCAGGAAATGGGCCACTCTTCCCAGAAGCAAATCCCCAAGGTCATTTTTACTACCTGCAAACAGCAAGAATGACCAAAGACAGCTGTGCTCTCATTGCAAAAAAATCGGGGTTTGACAGTCAGACACCTTTACCTGGGAGGGCTTCAGTTTTTGCTGCCTGCCCTAAGCAGCTCTGTCTTGGTACTGCCCAACAGGCAACTTTCTCTCTCAACCTCAAGGAACGACACTGAGGGGGTTACTGACATCAGAATGTCCATACACAATGCTCAGCACTATAGGAACAGACATTTCACTGAAATAAAGATGTTTCTAACATTTTTTTTACATGTTATTTTCTCAAACGTTTATATTTTCATAGCGTTATTTAAAGATATTTTAACCCATTCTGACCCCTGCTGTACTCCCAGCCCTAGAAAATAGCTTAGATATCATCAGTCAGGCAGCTCCATTTAAAAAGTTACTGCCAACAAGCATATCAACAGCTAGAGAAATTAAGGCAAAAAAAAGGCCTTTGTACCTTCCACTCCCTACCCAACACACCCTAATTCCTCACTTTGAGTGCAAGTCCTGTAAAAACATAGTAACTTATTATTTTTACGGCATACAGAGCAGCGTTCCAAAGAAATTCTCTCTCCCACAAGTACAACCCTCCTCACACCACAAACTCCACAGGAAGCCAAGACCTAGGCTAGAAATGGATGTCAAACAACTAAAAATCATTAACTCAGCACCGAAGCATGAGTATAAAAACAAATGCGAGGAACTTTTACCTCATAACCCTCCTTCAGGATTCCAGGGCAAACCCTGACTGACCAAAGGAGCAGCAGCCCCTCAGCCCCACCACAGCTTCACCCAGGCTCACCAGCCACTTATGCTCTGGCACAGTCCACGTTTGCCGATCGCTTCAATGTTTGCACCGCGTAAAGAGATAAATTACACAAAACTAAAATACCTTTTACCTCGCGGGAGCAGAGGGGGAGCAGCCGCCCGCCAAACACACCCACGAATGAAACCAGGCACACCCGCCCGCCTTCGGCCCTTTTGTACTCCCGCCCGGCTCGCGATTGGCTGGTGCGCTGAGCCGCTCGCAGCGCTGATTGGACAGCGGGTGGACGGGGCTCGCGCCGCGGGGCTTGCGACCCTCCTCCGATTGCCGGCTCCCGCAGCCAAACACGGACCGGGCACGGCACGCTTGGGGAACGCCGTGTCCCAAAACCAACCAAAACCTCGCTTTCCACCGGTTTCGATCGGCACCGCTCAGTTCGGCCCCCTCCCACCCGCAGCCCCGCCCCAAACCCTCCCCTCGCCCTCAGCCCGCCCCTGAGGGAGGGCGGAGCGAGGGCGGGACACGGTGGCAGCTGTCCAATCAGCACTGTGAGCGCCTCGGCGCCTCCGCCAATCGCGAGCCGGGACCGGGTACATAAGGGCCGGTGGCAGAGGCGGGGGGGTCTTGTTAATTATCGCGTGAGGGAGTTAATGCTCCGTCTTGTGATAAGGGGATAAGGCTGGTTTTTTTTTCAAGTTTTCTATTCATGGGCAATTGATATGATGTTTCGGTGTGTGTTATGCTGTACGGCCTGTAGTCTCAGATGTAACCGTGCTGTCTCAGCTTGCATTGGCTCCCTAAAGTCTCTCACTCTGTGCTGGATTATTAGAGAAAGGTTGTTCTAAATTGGCTTCTAACTTTTCTTGGTGCTGAATTAGTATTTTTCGCTTGTTTCATACTAGTTTCTAACTTTAGTTGAGGCTTTCCGTGAGCTGGTGGAGAGGGGAGGGCTGCTATGAAAGCACAAATACTTGAAAAAATAGCGTAAACGAATTGTTCTAAGCCTCTTTGTTTCAGTCAGATGCTTGGCAGTGTACTGGTCAACACTCAGCAGAGCTACTCTAATAGAAGAAACACCCCAATGTCACTTCTCAAGGCTAAGAGAGGGACTTGCCTATGGTCATTGGTCTGGGTGAGTAACAAATTCTACTTTATGATTGTTGCTGCCTTTAACATTATTATTGCAATCTTCCTTCAGAAGTTATGCCCTGTACTAGGAGTACAGTTCTCTACTCTGTAGTGAGGAACCCCAATGAAAGTTTTCTAGTCCTCATTGCTGATTCAAATAAAGTATTTCCTTTGATTACATCAATGTATCTGGATTGCTGCCCTTAATTTTTTGGGACAGGGTTGCATAAAGGTTCAATTATACTGTTAGAATAGCTTTTCTTCTGCACAAACCCTAATTGAGAACTGAAATAACACACCGGTGATGCGTGTTATTGTTATGCAGATCTTCTGGGCTCTTGTTAATTGGTGCCAGGTGACTGATGAGGTGAGTTTGCAGGGAAGCTGCACTGAGAAGCTGCAGCCCTGGAACAGAAGGTGCTGTGCTGCCCAACCTGGTGGCCTCGGTGTAACCCTGCCTGTTCCTGTTCCTGGGTTGGTGCTGCCTGTCAGAGCAGTGGGGATGGGCAGCTCCAAAGAGCTGGAGGGAAACCCATGGAGGAGTTTGGAGCAGATGGACAGAACCCAGACACTGCTGCTTAGGGGTGGCACCTAAAACTGAATACTTTACAGGTAAAGGTGTCTGATTATCAAACCCCTTCAGTCTTGCAATGAGAGCACAGCTGTCTTGGGTCATTCTTGCTGTTTGGGGATTTGCTTCTGGGAAGAGGGGTCCATTTCCTGGTGGGAGTCCTTGAAACAGAGTATCTGTTAGAAATGAGGGTGCCTCTAAAGGAGTGATGGGAATGGTGAGTCCATAACGAGTATTATTCGGTGAGTCTTATGCTGTTCTGCCATCAAGTTGTCTCATTCAGATTTAAAGTGCCTTTAAATGTGCTGTAAGTACAACCTGGAGTGTAAAATGTATGAGGGAAGCTTGTGTTTTTAAGGGAATGCTTTAGGAATATACAGTCTGTAAACTACACAAGTATTTCAGGTCAGCACAGAAACCTGCTGTGCTGTGGTTTCTGGCATAGGAATGTCAAAATTGGCATCTTTAATGCTGTGCCAATAGTTACTTTCCTTGAAGCTCTTGAGATGAGCATGAAATGGGTCCCTTTTGGAAGCCATGGAGTAGAACAAATGGTGTAATTGTGTAGTTTTTCTGCTCTCTGCACTCTGTGAATGATGCCCTTAAGTGCTGTGGCTCATGGCAGTAACATCTGTGTAACAGCTTCCTGTGCCTGTCCATGTGCAGCTGGGTGTCCTATGGAATCCCTGAGGTTGGAAAAGCCCTTGGAGGTAATGAAATGCACCTGAGACTAACCTGCTGAAGCTGGAAGCAAGGCAAGTAGCAGGGAGGGAAAATGCCAAGAGGGTGGTGGGAAGGGCTTTCCCACAGGCCTGGACACCCTCAAGGGAGGGCTGGTTTTCGAGTATTTGTCTTCTGTTTTAGAGCCCAGGACTAAGTTGGTGTCTCCCGAATTGGATGTGGAGTGAGGAGTTCTCTATCTAAAGTAAGGAGTGGGAGAAATGTTCTGCTGCTTTGGTATGTCCTGGTTGGGCAGAGAAATCTGATCTTGGCTTTATGGGTTTGTGGGTGTGGCATCAGTGCAGGGGTGACAACAGGTCTCCAGGGGATAGTGGAGCAGGGGTGACAGACACTGGCACTGGATATTGAGTGGTGGTTGGGAATAAGCAGCTGGACCTCCCCTGAGGTTGGATGTGCTGTGTGTGGATTTGGGTCTTGTGTGGCCCTAGGTCTGTGCAGCAGCTAAAACTGGGTGGGTTTGGGGTGTTCTGTGCTGTCCTGTCCCCTTCGTTTTTTGGTTCTTTTAATTTCCTTTTAGAAGACAAGTGTCCTTGCTTGGCTGTTTGTTGCCCTGCAAACAGAGGATCCCGGGCCTGAGGTGCCTCAGTGTTGGTGTGACCTGTGGTCAGTGTCCTCTGTCCTTGGGACAGTCCCCACAGTTCCCTCTGCTGTTCCCCTGCTGAAGGGTGGGAGCTGTGCAGAGCCAGGAGCATCCAGGAGGATGCAGGTGTTGTTTTCAAGGAGGCAAGAGGAGGGGATGCAGGAGCTGGAAGAGGTGTTTTCCAGATGGAGACAGTGGCATCAGAGAGAACTGAATCTCCCAGCAGCTCTGTCAGTGCTGGATGGACTTGGAGCTGAGGAAGGTCTCTCTGTCAGGTCTGGTGAGAGCACAGGGAACTCTGGGGCTGTGAATCACTGCAATGGGCAAAGGAATGAACATTGTGATGCCTTGAGCTTTTTCCTTATATATTTTGGGATTTTAGTCTGACTATATAGTTTGAATTATAAGGCTTATTGTGAGGCCTTTCTCACAAGTAGTAGAGAGATGTTTATAATCTTTCTAAAGATAATGAGGGTAGCAAGGCAAAGCATATGGCCCAGAACTCCTAAAAAAGCTCCAACAGGCAGTTCTAGGGGTGGGTACAGGGAATTGGAAGATTTCTGGTTGAGTAGTTTGGGGACACTGGTTCAAGACAAATGTTGGTTGGGTATGTTAAGGGACGTATGAATTAGAAGATTATAAATGTAAGGTGATAAGCTGTTTTACCTCTTGCCTTCTGTGGACTGTGGGAAGCTCCCATTAAAGTGCTGGGTTTTTTATCTTCACCTCAATTTGGAAGTTTTTTGTCTGTTTAGGATTTGTTTCTTGTTGTTGTGCCATTAAAAATATTGGAGTAAGAGGCCAAAAGTCCCACTGCTTCTGTGGCTAAGTTGTCTGCAGTGACTTGTGGCTGAGCAGGACTTGGTGCAGTCTAAGCCCTGGTGCATGAATCCTCTCCAGTCAGGAAAGATTGTTCCCAAATGTTATCCTGTGCCTCTAGCTTGATAAAATTGTATTCATCAATGCTGAGATGCTGTTTTGGGGGTCTTGTGTTCACCTCTCTGCATTGCCTACTGTGACTCTATTTGTGTTTCAGCTCAAAGTAAAGCACATTTCACTGTTTATTTTGTTATTTTTGTAACAAATGTACTAATCAGTCTAACCAATCCCCTCCTTGAACTGCTGCATCACTGGATTGTGACCCAGTACCTCTTAATGTGGAGCAGTTCTCTGCTGTTCTTGGAGGATGATTTTAAGGCCCATAAGCAAAGGAAAACAATTAACCTAAGCAAGGCCAGTGCTTGTGCTCTGGATCCATTAATGTATTTTCAAAGTTCCCATAACTGTTCAATCTAAAGAAAAACAATCCTGGATCATCTCTCCCCTCACACCTCACCTAATGTCATGCTGCATGTGCCAAGTCCATGTATCTACCTGGCTGTTCCCTGTCTGGCTTTCCAAGTGTATCCCACCTTGTCTTGGTTGCAGTTGATAAAATACAGGACTGATATTTTCTAGTAGCTATCAATTATTACAAAGACAGTGAAGTGCAAAGAGCATCCAACTCATTAAGTCTTTATGGAATTAGTGCTGATACCAGACTGTGTCTCCCTGCATTTCCTGTAGTTCTCCTTCCTGGTCTTACCTGGGCTGGAGAGATGTGATGGCCTGTGTTTATCATATAAAAGTGATGTTAGTGAATTTGTCCAAAATTTATCATCATAGACACACAATTTCTAACAGGAAACACCATTTTAACTTTGCCTTTTCAATGTCCTCTATAGGTGCTGCCCAGGATGAGCATTTATGTAATCTGAGGTAAAAATGAGGTAACCAGTAGCAGACAGGTAGGGAAAATTTTTGGATCAAACTTGATATCATCTATAGTGCAGAGAATGAATGAATATTTTGGGGTTAAACTGAGGCAAACAGTAGTACACAGGGAAATTTTTTTGGGCAAAATCTGAGGTAGTCTCTAAGGCAGAGAATGAGCAACTTGAGGTAAAGTGAGGTAAACAGTAGTGGGTGGGTAGGGAAAATTTTGGGGGATAAAACTTGAAGTAACTTGTAGGGTAGAGAATTAACATATTGAGTTAAACTGAGGTAGTCAGTATTAGGTAGGGAAAATTTGGGGGCTAAAGCTTAAGGTGATTTGTAGTGGAGAGAATTAGCTTTTTGAGGAAAAAACAGGAGTCAGTAGCGGACAGGTGGGGAAAATCCCAGTCTAGATAAAATAGATTACAAAAACCAACTGTGAAATTAGACCTCTTCCTGCAGCTGTTGTTCCTGTTATTCCCCAGATATTCTCCTTATTTCCTGACTTGCAGAAAAAGACATAATTTGGGATGACACAGCTTGAGAAGCTATCTGTTTTCCTTAAATGTGCAAATTTGTCCTGTTCTAGAAGTCACTCTGTTTACCTGCAGGAGAATGCCATGGGGAATGATCTTACCTGGGATTTGGCTCCTGTAGAGCCTCACAGGTTAAGCCATGGTGGGCTGTGATCCTGTACTGGTCCTTACACCAATTTCATTTCCCATCAACTCCAGGAGCTCCTGAGGCTGCTTTCTGTACCTGCTGAGGTCTGTCAGATTCAATGCGTCCTTGAGGTGTTTTCTCTCCTGCTCATATTGAAATTACAGTCTCTTTAGGTGACTTATATCCCACCAAAAATCAAATTGTGTTCCCAGAAGAAATATACCACAAGAACCATTTTATCCTTTCTCAAGTTTCCACTCCTATTTATTTATCTCACTTCAACAATAGCACAGAAATAGCAATGAGGCTGGAGAATAAATGGCATATGACTGAAAATGACAAATCTTTGTCATCTGGGCAGGAACCAGTTGGTGTCAGAATGTCCAGGCAGAAGCAATGTCAGCACAGCCACAAGAACAGCCACAGACTGGTGAGTTCAATTCAAATTTCAAGCTGTATTTCCAATATTTCAGTCCATGGGAGTTATAGGGTAAGGGATTAATCACGGGCTGAAGCAAGACCATAAATATCATTTCAGCTGCTCTGAGGGATTCGCAGAGAAAGCAAAGGAATGTTTTCCACTTTGAGTATCTAGAGTAATTGTATCTGAGTCAGTAATCTCAGGGTTTTTTCTCTTATGTCCCAATAAATGGAAGATTTTATTCCTGTCCTTGTTCCAACCCAGTTTGAGAGCAGCGGCTCATGGTTGACTGAGGGGAGTTGCCACTGGTTTAAGCTGATGACACAGGGGCTGAATTTGGTTTCCTGCTGATATCAAACATTCATGTATTATGTGAGTTTGCTGTCTCCTTGAAACCAGAAACACCTTGGTATTTTTGCCAGAAAGGGCTCACAGAGCAAGGGTGTCACACAATAAATAAACTCTGCCAAGCCTATATCATTTGGGTGGATCATAGCGTGTTTCAATTGATCCCATCGTTGCAGGGCTCTTTGGGATCCTCTATGATCAAATCCTGCTGGTTATTCACCCAGTTTCCTCTCTTAACTGGCTTCCTCTCCTCCTTAGCTGTTAGAGAAGCTTGATCCTGGGGCACCTGGCAGTGGGCAACTGGTAGGACATGGTTGCTTTGGCCTGGCTGGGAGTAGACATCCCTCTGGGTGACCTCCCTGGAGCAGAGCTGGAGTTTGAAGACATCCTGGAAGCCCCGGCGGAAGTTTTCATTACAGAACCCATAGATGATGGGGTTGATGCTGCTGTTGAAGAAGGCCAGCCAGTGAGCAAAGGGGTAAATGTAAATGTTGATGAGCTGGAGCTGGAGATCGGAAAGGCTGGCGTAGTCCGAGAGCAGCATCAGAGTCCACAGTGGGAGCCAGGACAGTGTGAAAAGCAGAGTCACGACGATGAGCATTTTGATGACTTTTTGCTTCCTCTTCCACATGCTGTGCCGCTGCTCCTGGCTGCGCTTCCCCACCCCAGGCATGGCTGTGTGGGAGAGGGCAATGCTGATCCTGGCGTACATGATGACAATGAGAGACAGGGGAGCCAGGTAGATGTTGGCAAAGAGAACTGTTGTGTAGATCTTCCTCATCCCTGGGTCAGGCCAGTCCTCCCGGCACCAGTACACTGGGCGGGTGTCGTTGCCAGAGCTGAGGATCACCCTAAAATGCTTCTCTTCCTGTACCTGCAGCAGCACTGCAGAGGGACACATGATGGCCACAGCCAGGATCCAGATGACAGCAACAATGGCAATGGCGGTGGGGATGGTCAGCTTCTGCTTGAAGGGATACACAATGCACCGGAACCTGTGGAAATGTTTGTAAAAAGTGGAGATGGAATCATCTCCTCACCCCTTGTACCACCTGCTGGTTCTGCTGCTCTGCTTGAACCAAGGCAGATATTAACACCTCTGCTATCCAGCTTGACAGCTGAGGAGCAAAACAATTCCAGGCAGGCTGGAATAGCCCAGCTTCACTATCTTTGAGATGCCACTGGAGTAGCAAATTGCTAATGGCTGCCTTTTAGACCTTTGGTTTAGCTTGACAGCCTTAGGAGGAAACTACACCTAATTTATTGCAGTGTTGGGTGTGTCAATGAACAGGCTGAGTGTAGTGATGGGGCAGAGGGAGGTGAGTGATGGTTACAGACTCTGCAGCATCTTACCTGTCCACAGCAATAGCAACCAGAGTGAAGACAGAGGCAGAAACAGAGATTCCTTGGACTGTCCCACTCATCTTGCACATCAGGCTCCCAAAGGGCCATCTGGGAAGGAAACAAGCATTGGAATTGCTGTTGTCTCACTGCAGGACTCTGCTTAAAATTATTTGCTATTGTCATCCATTTCTTGAGTAGAATTAAAGACTCATGGAATAGTTTGGGTTGGATGGGACCTTAAAGATCATCTCATTCCAATCCTGGCAAGGGCAGGGACACCTTCCACTAGACCAGGTTGCTCTAAGCCCCATCCAACCTCTCCTTGAATTCTTGTGGGGATGGGGCAGCCATAATTTCTCTGGGCTTAAAGGCGTAAGAGGAAATTTCCATCCCAGAACTAAGATGGTTCTTTTGTGTTCTCTGGCCACAGCAGGGGTTAGTGAGGTAGAGGTCGTGGAAACAGATGCTTTGTTAACTGCCTTGGATGAGTTTCTGATGTTCCGAAAACGACCAAAGCAAACATTTGTGGTTTAACATCCCAGTAAAATGAGACATCAAGACAGGAGAGGGAATCGACCACTACAGTTGACTGTTCCCTGCATCCAGCTCATGGCATCCACCAAGACTTCCTAAACATACCACCTGGCAGAATCCCTTCCTAAAGATGAGGGATGTGCAAGTCAGAAGGTGGTTTAGGGGTTTGTGTTCCTCACCTCTGCTTGCAGTGCCATGAGGTGCCCACAGAGCCCCCTCTGAAATGTGCCCCTGGCTCTCCATGCAACCCAGCCCACCTGCAATGATGTTGTCCAGGAGGGTGGTGGGCATGCAGAAGATGCCCACCAGTAAGTCACTGACAGCCAGGTTCAGGATGAACAGGTTGGTGACTGTTCGCATGTGTTTGCTTCCCAGGATGACGAAACAAACTAGCCCGTTGCCAACCATGCAGAGGAGGAAGATGAGGAGGTAGGAGATGATGAAGACAGTGGCCACTGAAGGCTGGTGAAGGTAGAAGTCCACGTAGGAGACATTGCCTTCCGAGTAGAGATGCCTGTATGTCCCGTTGTAATTCAGCACGTGAGACCAATTGGATGAAGAGTTGGATGCCATTTTCTTACTCTTGTCCTAATGAGCCTTAAAAGATATTTGTAAAAAGGTCATTTAAGTCTGCTTGCAAATGATCCAAAGGAAGGTGATATTATTTAATATGTGATACTATCTGCTTTAGGCACACCGTGTGCTGAAATACATGCAAAGCTCATGTGCTCATCCCGCTGCATCTTATTTTAACAGTCTGTGTTCTGGGCCCCCCCAAATAGGAAAAAACAACAAATAGTATTTGTAGAATTTTACCACACAAACCTGCAAAAGTTGGCAATGAGTCTGATAAGGTTTTCGTTCTTCAGGCACGATAAATTAAGTCCTTCCTTTCTCAAGGGAGGGTAAAGCCAGGGTGTAAAACAGCCTATGGTGTTGTGACAACTGAACAAACTAACAGCCTGCACAGTTGATTTTGAGGAAAAAAAATAATGAGAATTCCTGAGAAATCCATTTACTCAACAGCTGGAGTGATTGGGCAATGGTGAGGTTGCTGAGCAACAATCACTGAAAAATACAATCACTGAAAAACAGAGAATAAAGCTTTCTGAAATGGCAGAAGTCTTCTGCCTGCACATATCCAAATCCAATCCCATTTAAATGAAAATGGAATGTTTTTATGTGCAGGTGATATTAGGCCATAGTTGATTTTAGTTCCCTGCTCACAAGCTGTGCAGCTCAGTCTGCCATCAAGAAGGACCACACTGTTTAAAACATGCAGAGGTACAAGAGATATGCAGTCATTTCCTAGCAGGTAACTTGACTTGGAGCAAAAGAACAGCAAAATTAGTTGGTGGCAGCAGATATGAAAATAAAGTATGAGTGCAGGTGCCTTTAGGACACTTAAAATTTCTTAGTATAAATGGAATTTAAGTTAAGACACAAGTATCCAAGTCCTGACGAGCTGGTACGAACAGCAAAGCAAGTGTTCTACTTTCA
>WEIV01017500.1:156883-176564 GCA_013390005.1 Calyptomena viridis | reverse complement strand
TTAGTAACTGGATAATGAGATAAATTTTTCCTCTTGAATGGAAGCAGGCTTGGATCTTAAAACCAGTTTTATTTTGGCTGCAGGAGGTTGCTGTGGTTGGGTTTTATCAGCTCTTTTCCATGTTTAACAGGACAGAGAACTGACCGGGGGAAGGGAATGCGATGCCTGCAGGTGTGAGGAGTGAACCCAAAAGCCAAAGCAAAAGCAGGGATCTCTCCCTCCCCTCCCTCCCCATGGAATGCTGCAGTTTTCCCAGGCAGGCAGCTGTGCTTTGGGATGCAGGCTCACCTGGGATGGTGTTGTCCAGGATAAAGGCGACGCAGCCCCCGACGAACATGGCTGTGGTGAGGAGCACGTTCAGCACCTGGTCAATCCCTGCAATTCCTGCACCAACAGGGGGAACAGGGACCACTTTAGTCCTTCCTGTGCACAAACATCCCAGTGCTTCACAGCAGGAAAATGTGCTGCTGAGTTCAGGGAGGGATGTGTTTGAATGGGACTCTGGAACCCACGTGGGGGCTGATGCACAAGAACCTTCACCTAAAGCAGAATCCTAAAAATTCTTCCCCCAAAATGTAACTCCAGGAGCTTTGAGTTGTTCATAAGAATGTCACAAAATGCCATTTTAGTTTCTACTGCAGACACAGCTAATTTAAACTATTCTTTTTTATATATATATATTTTTTTTTTTTTACTAGAAAACTATAAAATGGGAAAGAGAAATGGTCAAAATGCAAAATGGTGTGGATTGAAGTAATTCTTATACAACTTTACTTTTTAAAAGGCCAAGACTTCACAGCACCAGCTCTTGGAAGAACATTCTATTAATGTATCATCACCCACCTCTGCCTGAATTACCTGCTTTTCTGAACCCGTGAAGTAGGACAGATAAGCCCTCAAATCTGGGTCTGAAGTGACAGCTAAAAAGTGCCACTTCATGTTCCCTCTAAAAACAGCCCAAAGAACCCCAAAGCAGTGCAGTGTTCCCTGAGAGCCCATGTCTGATGACACCCACTGTCCTGACCTCTGCTGAGAGGGGATATTGAACCAACACCTTCCCCATGGATTCCCCAGAGCCACAGGTTCATTAACGGCCTGAAGTCCTTCACAATCAAAATTCACATTTAGAACCCCTGTCTGCAGTGACAAAACAATCCAACCCCCTCAATCCCTCCTTTCCAAACTCCACCTTGGCCTTTCAACATCATTTACAACTCGGATATTTCCCTTTCCAGTCTTTTTTCCAGCCCAGCTGGTATTTGCCTCCTTCCACTGCTCTATGGGAGTACCCAGAGAAAGCAGAGATCCACCTCAATGGATCCCACTGAAACATTTAATTCAGGTCTCAACATCCCAAGTAATTCTCCTCTGAACTCATATGCAATTTATCTCCATCTACAGCTTTTATCCGTAATATTTTGCATTTTCTCTACTGACCTTTCCATCACTTTGTACCTGTTTGTACAGGGAGTTTGTCCATGGGAGTAGAAGTAAAGGCAGGTTTTGTGCAGATGAGCAGGAACTCACATACCTGTGACCAGGGGGTTCTGTTTGAGATAACTCGGGAGGACAAGTCCAAAGAAGATGGAAAATCCAAGTACAAACAAATTCCGGGAAGAATTTAAATCAATGAACTGGAGGTTTGAGAGACCCACGGCCGTGATCATCCCTAATGCAGGAAAAAAACAGCTCTTAGACAGGTTTCCTCTTCAAAAAAAAGAGAGAAAAATCCATATAACCACAGCCTTGGAGTGAAAAGGAGGAGTGAAGCTCCTGTCTTACCAAAGAGGGTGCAGAACAGAGCCCCCAGCACGGGGTCGGGCAGGGATGCAAAGAGAGCACTGAACTTCCCAACCATTCCAAGGAGGAGCATGAAAGCTGCTCCATACTGGATCACCCTGCGACTCCCAACCTGCAGAGAAAACAAGGAAGGAAGTCTGCACTTGGTCCACCTCCACACCTTGCCTTTCATTTTATTATTCTCTTTAACATTTAAACTTCTTTTCACGCTTCCCTGTGTGTTTTCCTTGGTGCTAAAAGGCTGCAGAGCCTTTCCAAGTGGCTCAGCCCAACACAACTTCCTTTAATTTGGGTTTTGTTGCCATTGAACCAATTTAAAACCATCTGTAAATGCTGCAGCACAACCACCACGAAATGTGGTGCAGGCCCAGCTCCAGGAGAGAAAAGCCAACAGACAAGGCCCACCTGGGAGAGGTGGAAAATGGGAAAAATGGAATCCATGGGTTGCTGCCCTTGGACACAGGAATGATGGATGAGTGACTGGCTCATGGGAGGGAGGAGAAGGATTTCTAGACCAGGATTAGGGAGTGTTTTGTAGGACCCCTCAGAGCAGGACTGAATTCACCCCACCCCCAAACCAGGCTGTGCTGACACTGGAACCAAGGGCTGCCCTTCCTTCCCATTCAAGGTTTAAGCAAACTTAGGCACTGTTTGTCTGTGCTGCAGTGGGAGATGACAAACCTGAACAGCTCATTTTTAATGCTCTTCTAGTGCCAGAAGAGGAGCCCCAGGGACAAAAAACCCCCTTTGACACCCTAAGGTTGTTTGTAGCAAAGCCCTTTGCAAGTTGCCTGGTTCAGAGTATTCAGGTTCAAAGGGAAGGAGATATTAATTTATTAATCATGTGTGACTGAGCTAAATGAGTGAAACGAGAAGCAAAAGACAGAACAGGCCTGATTAGGGGAAAAGTCCTTCTTTCCCCCCTTTCCTCAGTGCTGAGATCTCAGGGGTACAGAACCTACACCAGGAAATTGGGGACTTCACTACAATAATTTAACCTGCACCTCTACTTTATAAAGATATTCATTTCCTCAGGGCCACCAATATCTTGCTCTAAAATAACCTTCCTGCAGGAATAAATTCTTTAGAAACCCACACGACAGCGACACTTATTTATGCAAATGCTCAATCACTACCAGGCAAACAAATTAAGCTCCTCTGGAAAGCCACTGAAAACATCCTGGGCAGCATTTAGCTCAGACTACATATTTATTCCCAGCACACACATTTAATGTGATTATTTGGGAGTGCATGAAAAGGTACCTGGTACCTCCACTTGGCACGAGCTGCCCACACTTCAGCCCCAACTAATCACACTTAATTGATCCTCCTCTCATCAAATGGAAGTCACAGACCAGCTCAGAGACTTTGCAGTATTTACAACCAGTTGAAGCCTCAAATTTAAATTCTCAGTGTAGTCCTACAGTGATTTCCAGGGGGGTAAATGCATTTTTAAATGGTACAATGGGGTCACTAAGTTGAAACACTCTCAGGCTTTAGGAAGGAGTGTGCAGGCAGGGAAACAAGAGGAAGCACTGGAGCAGAGCCATCCAGCTGTGCCCCTCTGGAAAGGCACATTCACTCTTTTATCATGTGCTCTGAACAGACCAACTGTGGTCAGCTCTGCTCTGCTCCAGCTGCCAGTTAACTTTTCATTTCTCACTGTCCCAAAGCAAAATGCCCACTCATTTCTGTGGGATGTTAATAAACAAGTGCTGTTAATTCACAGCAACCCCCACGAGTGACAACGGAGAGAAGCACATCAGAATAAACCTTTCTTTAAGGATTTTCCCAGCTCGAGTTTCTCCCAGGAATTTCCACCAGCAGCTGGTGCAGACAGCAGAGGGTGCTGTCAGTGTTACATTCCACCCCAAACCCAACAGAATCCTCCTTTGTGCAGGAAAAGAAATGGCTGGAGATAAATACATCATTTATACTGGATTAGGTCAGAGGGATGAGTTACTTCCAGTGCAGAACACACATTTTCCACCTGATGTACAGGAAGGATTTATGGTTTCCACATGGAACACACGACAAGATGTCCCAATTTCCAACATAAATTACTCCCACCAATGCTGCTGGTATTTCCTAACAAGGTTAAATTAACAATATCTAACAAATCTCCCTGCAGCCCAAGGCCTCCCAGTTCAAGGCACTCACCCAGTCCCACATGGGAACCAAGGGATTCCTCAGCAGTTGATTCAGTAACACCCCCAAAAATATGTAACCCCCTAATCAGTGCCTCAAAAAACCCACTTAGAGTACATTTAACTCTGGAATTACCTTGACTGCAGCCCAGTGTCAGTGTAACATCCTGGTACAGACACAGATAAGGCCCCAGGACCTCAAGCTGCATTTTATTGTGTTCAAGTGAGGCATCAAAACCAGTCACTTCCTGATGCTTTCAGAGCCAAGACGTCCCAAAAGTACCAATTTCTACACAGTTTACATTGTTTATGCCTCACTCAAACCACCCCAGAGCCCTGGAATGCTGCCTTGGTTTTCCAAGGAACAGTTTATTTAGCAGCATCTGCTTTATGGAGGTTTTAACTGCCTTTTACTCTGAATAAAAAGAGGAGTTTTGAGGTGCTGATGCAGAATAATGCAATTCCAGCAGACAGCAGCTGCTACAGTCAGCCAGGTAAATTCAGAATGGTCTGTAAAGTTTGTCTGCAGGAGCAGAATGGTCTCCTGGGAGAGGATCATACTGTGGAACATGAACATAAGGAATACACTGAGGAGAACAAATAAAAGCACAAACCTTTGTGATGCCCAGGACACCAATGTTAGGGCTGGAAGAGGTGGATCCATTCCCTGTCCCAAACACTCCATCCAGAACACAGGAGAGGCCCTCAATAAAGATGCCTCTGTAACCCACACACAGAACACAAGAGTCACATTTGTACCAGCACAGGCTCATTCCCAGGGGTTTTATGCTCAGTGTTACAGGGGGGCCTGTCAGGGCATCTCTCCCATTATGGAATTATTGTAATTCGTATTTCCAGCTCCAACACACCTGAAAAACCCATTTGACTTCTGTTTCCTGAGTCTTAAGATACCCACATTCCTAAACTGAGGAAATTGCAAAGTAATTCAAGTCCAACTCCAGAGCTGCTCTTTATTTCTAAATTGCATTTCAAGTGAATTTGACAAACCGCCCCAATTCCAGAACCAATTTAGAGTTCTGTCCCTATGGAAACTGTGCTATTAACTTCCACAGGCTCCAGCAGGAACAGCACTGGGATTCCAACCCTCCATCTGCAACACAACAATTCCCACAGTTGCACCCTGTGCTCCAGCTCCCTGGGCCTGGTGTGTGACCAAACCGTAACGTTACATCTCAGAGCACATTCCTGCCTCCCCCCCACGGAAAAATGAATAAATAAATAAAAATGCAAGGAGCTGAAGAGAGGCAAAGCCTCTCCTGTGTGGCCAGACCTGTTTATGGCGTGGATGGGGGGTGGAGGAGCACAGGACAGCCTGGCACAGGCGTAGTAGTCGCCGATGGACTCGATGATGCTGGCGACCACCGCGCTGAGCATCCCGATGACCCCCGCGGCAGAGATGGTTGGCAGCCCCCACTGAACTGTGAAGAGAAGGAAACTGAAACCTCTGCTGCCCCACAACATGTGTCCAAAACACAGTGATTTCACAGGATGGGGGAACGGTTTGGGTTGGAAAGGACCTTTAAGGTTAGTGAGTTCATCCGTTGCCTCAGCGCTGCCAAGGCCAGCAGTGCCCGTGTCCCCAAGTGCCACATCCACAGGATGTGAAATCCCCCCAGGGATGGGGATTGCACCACTGCCCTGGGCAGCTGTGCCAGGGATGGACAGTTCCATCCTTTCCATGGAGGAATTTCCCGAGGATCCAACCTGACCCTCCCCTGGCACAACTTGAGGCCCTTCCTTCCCATCCCGTCCCTTGTTCCCTGGGAGCAGAGCCCGACCCTTGCCAGGCTCCCCCCTCCTGGCAGGGAGTTGCAGAGAATTCCAGGTACCCCCTGAGCCTCCTTTTCTCCAGGATGAGCCCCCCCAGCTCCCTCAGCCCCTTCCCAGCTCCATTCCCTTCCCTGGACACGCTCCAGCCCCTCCATGTCCTTGTCCTGAGGATCCCAGAACTGCCCCAGGACTCAAGGTCCCTCAGCACAGGGGACAGTCCCTGCCCTGGGCCTGTGGCCACACTATTTATTCCTCTCTAATGGAAACAACAAACTCCCTTCACTCAAACACAGCCTGGCAAGTCCAAGCAGATAAAAGGAGCAAAGGAAAACTGAACCAACTGCTTTGATCCTGCTTGGAAAAATCCCAAAGAACCATAAAACCACACAAAAAAAAATTCCTCCTGTTCAGAAGGCAGGAATTTGAGCTACAGCTTGTGACAAAACAATTCTGGTCAGTGAGGCAGATGCCACTTAATTATTATTGCTCCAAAAACTCAGCCTTTGGTTACGAGTTTATTCTGCCACAACCAGCTCTGATCATTGCACAAACACCTCCCTGGGCCAAACTTCTGTAGGGGAGAAAATAAGATTAATTTAAGCCTGCAGAAAAGCTTGGCACGTTTTCCACAGCAATTGCCTCGATGCTTTTATCTCTTTGAAATAGATGAGCCTCTTGCAACAAAAAGAACTTTTAAGTCACACAAGAGTGAATGAACTTCACAAATAGGAAAGGTCTAATCAGGGTGGAGAAGTTTTCCTCTTCTTCCTTCCCAAAAGCTTCTATTCTTCATCTTCTGCTTCACAAGTGGTTTCTTTTAAGAACTAATCAGGACCAAAGCATATAGAAAACCACAACGAAGCTGCCCCATGACAATGTAGGAATATTCCTAACAATTTATATTATTTTATTCTCTCATTAAATTCTGAGCAGCACAAGTTGTGCAACTCCATCTCAGGCCATAAAACCAGCCTCTAAAAAACAGCTTTAAACTTAGAGATGCCCAACAAAAGGATACAAGTACCCAAACTGTTGTATATGAAGTGTTTGGTGTTCCCTTGTAAATACTTTTATTGCCCTTTGATAAGCAGGGACTGGCATTTTGTGACTTGCCCAGCCCCAATTCCAACCCCTTGGGCAAGTCAGGACACTTCTGTGTCCCTAACAGTTGGAATGGGTGTGGCTGGGGCAGGGAAGTGCAGTAAGCTGCAAAAAGCTCCACACAATAGGGATTCTTTAGGATTTACAACGAGAGTCAATGACTTCAGTGGCTCCACAGGAGGTGAGAACCTGACCTTGTCGTTGTGTAACATCAACAGCTTTGCCAAGGACACACAAATCAACCCTCCCCTGGAAATCCACTTTTTATGTACAGTCACATGATGTTACCAGAAGCCAAGAGTTGCCCAGATAAACCTGAAGGTGTTTCCTACAAATTCCAGTGTCAGAAACTCAGCCTTTCCTGGGTGACACCTTAAGGTATCAGTTAAAAGGGAAAACAAGAAAAAACCATCATCCCACCCGTGATGACATTAGATCAGTGCATGTTTTGGGATCATGGAATGATTTGGGTTGGAAGGGACCTTAAAGCCCATCCAGTCCCACCCCCTGCCCTGGGCAGGGACACCTCCCACTATCCCAAGTTGTTCCAGCCTGGCCTTGGACATTCCCAGGGATGGGGCAGCCACAACTGCTCTGGCAATTCACCACCCTCAAAGGGAAGGATTCCTTCCCAATATCCCATTTAACTCTCTGGCAGTGGGAAGCCATTCCCTGTGTCCTGTCCCTCCAGCCCTTGTCCCAAGTCCCTCTCCAGCTCCTGGAGCCCCTTTAGGCTCTGGAAGGGGCTCCAAGGTCTCCCAGGACAACCTGTGCCAGGGCCTCCCCCCCTCCCAGGGCACAATCCCTTCCCAATATCCCCCCCCAGTCCCAAGGAATCCCTTAACTGGGATGAATCCCTTTCTCCCAAGTCTTCCAGCTGCCTCTGGGCTGGAGCTGAGGAGGGTCTGACCCCCCAGTGCTGCTGGTGGGACGGAGCTGGAGCTGCCAGAGAGGAGCAAATCCCTGGAATGGCTTGGGCTGGAGGGACCTTGGAGCTCATCCAGTGCCACCCCCTGCCCAGGGACACCTCCCACTATCCCAGGCTGCTCCAGCCCGGCCTGGCACATCCCAGGCATCCAGGAGCACCCGCAGCTGCCCAAGGGCACTGAGAGAAAACCAACAACCTTTCTGAGCCAACAGCAACGAGTGTCCCAGATGTATTCCTGGGAAAAGGGCTCCTCAGAGCCCCTACTTACAGGGGTAGGGGACCTTGAACCAGGGAGCCACCAGCAGCACCCCCCGGCGCGCGTCCGTGCGCGCGTAGAAGCCGTACTTGGAGCTGTCCGGGGGGAACACGTCTGTCACTGTGAAGATGAAGCACAGCAGCCACGACACCAGAATTGCCAAAATAATCTGTGGGAGAGGAGGAACAAAGCTGTTCAGCTCAACTCCCGGTGGTAATTCACCACCAAGCAGGGGAAGGAGCGGATGCGAGCGGGGACTCGGGGGGATCTCAAGTCTGAACGAGCAGGAAATGCTGCAATGGATCCTTTGGGTGTTTCCCCTCCCTGGCCCTCAAAGAAGGTGCTGGTACAAAAGCTCTGGAATTACAGCAAGTCTCCTTAACAAATGGGAAAGTCTCCAAATGGGCACTTTAACAAATTTGGGAATTAGTCTCAGTTTTACCAGAGGAGTAAAAAGCAGCTTTTCATGGAGAGACTGAGAATTGCTCTGGTAAAATGAGATGATAATGATCTCACCAGCCCTTTTTGGCTCAGTTTAGTGTTTCCCTGCACCCATAACCACCCCTCCTCCCCTCCCTTCCCTGATCTTCACGACTCCAATGACTCCTCATCAGACACAATGGGATCTGCAGGCCCCAATATGAGAATTGTGCCCAAAGAGCCATTTAGTTTCCAATAAATCCATTTAAACTTTTATCTCACCTTTGTGACCTACTGTATCATTCAGAAAAATTAAAACCAAGGGAAAAAAAACCCCCTGAAACACAAATCAGGGAGGGTTTTTTGCCAACTGAAGAACAAGTTCAATGACTTACAGGGAACATCTTGAAAAGCTGCAGCCTGTATGCTGTCCATCCTTTCTTGGATTTGTAAATGGGTAGGGGGAATTTGACATTCCTGGCATACTGAGAGAACAACAACACTAGGAAAATAGTCCTGAAAAAAAAAGGAGAAGGGTGGGACAGAAAAGACACATCATTAGCACCAATATATTAAAAATCCTTCCCAGCACAAACCTGTCCAGGCTCTTCAGACACAAAACTTTTCAATTTACCACAAGACAAGGCATCATAAGAGAGTGTATTTTAAATAAATCATTACCCTATGAATGCCAAACCAACCTAATTTGGATTCTAAAGTGCTGCAAAAGTAGCCAGCAGCAAACAGGTAAATGAACCAGGAAAAGAAGTGGGACTGAAGGAGGATTTCCAGCCCTTGGGAAGGAGCTGCCCTGTGCTCCTGCTTCTTTTCCTCCCAAACTCTACCTGTGCTCCAGGTTTGCTCTGAGTATGAGGCACAAAACTTGCTGAAACAAGGAGAACTGGAGGTGTGCATACAATAATCTTTACATTTCAAAACCAGGCATGAAACTCCAAAGCACCTGGAAAATTCCTCTCAGGGAAATTCTTTCTCCCATTCTTCAGAATCCCAATATTTTTGTATTTGCATCTTTCACTAAACAGCTGCAAATCAAGCAGAATAAAGCCCCAAAAAAGCAAGATTTGATGCAACTGCAGTTCACCATTTTAAATGCCTCAATTATTATGCATTTTCCTCCTTCACACAAACTGCCAAGATCCTCTACATGTTAAAATTCACTTTTACAGCTAAAATAAGCCCCACTGCACTGAAAAGTAAGAAGCCAGGGCACGGTCTCAATTCTCAGAGAGCCAACCCCAGTTCAGCTCTAAGAAGGCCCCACAAAGACTGAGCTGTGTGAAGAAGCAAAGCTTCCCTGAGATCTGAGATGATGTTTTTATCAGCTGACTTTAAAAAAAAAGGCGCCTTTTCAGCCTCTCTCCCTCTGCTGTCCCAGCTCAGCTCCAGTGTCAGACACAAACCAGCTTTATTCTCCCTCAGTCTCCAGAACAGGGAGCACAAGGAGGGGCATTTACAGCCCCACTGTGGAATGAGAATCTTTTCCTTGCACTCAGGAAACCCTCTGGCATCTCTCCCAAAGTCCATTAGGGAAAGATGGGCTCCCCTCCCCGAGGACAGGTAGCTTTGGATTTTGATTTATTTAGCACTGGGTTGTGAAAAATGTGATATAATATTATATTATTGCAGTTAATCTGACACTGGCTCCATGGCAGAGGGGCTTCCTGCCAGACTGTAAAACATCCCCCAGTCCTTAAATGCCAAAGAAACAGTTCTGTTCACTTCTGTTCACCAGATAAAAAGCCCAACCCACAAATAATTTCCCTTTCTACAGATCACAATGAGATGTGTTTTATGAATTAAATCATTCCAGCCTGGCACCTGCAAAACAAGAGAGGCCAGAAAAGTGTTTGGGAAACTGGGAATCTTGTCCAATACCAGCTCCAGAGGGTCCCAGCTCTGCCACAGCTGATGCTGAAGGAAGGACTTTTATCTCAATACAATTTCAAGAGCCACATCTGTAGAGCTCAAATCACTTTTGAGAGGCTCTCCATGGCCACGGAGTTATTTCCAACAATCCCCATTTTTGCCTGGCACAAGCCAGAAATACTTATTGACTGGGAAATATTTAAATCCTGCTCCTAAATTGATTTGGTTTTTTCCATCAGCAAAATGTCAAGTTTAATTACACGTTTCCATGTCCAACCCAAAGATCTGCTCCATTCATTTCATGTCAGTCCCAACTTGCAGGGAATTTGTTTTACAGGCAAATAAAACGTTCCTTTGGATCAGCTGCTTAACATAATAGAATTACAAAAATACTCATGATGCTCCCATCCAAGATAAAAGAGAATTAAAGAACCCTTTTAATCATAAGCTGCACTTACAGAATACTTTACATGTTCAAAGAACTGTGCAAACAGATTAGTCAGATCACAATCTGATCTCATCAAGGCATTCCTGCCTCCCAGAGCCAGCACAGTTGGGTGCTGTACATGGAATACTGCTCCAGCCAGTTCCCTTCTCCCTAAAATGTGCCTTCCAGCCTTATTTGGCTGCTCATCCACAGCAGCTCATGGGAAGCTTTTGTCGTCATCCCATTTTTCTCAGTTATTCCTTTTCATACCACTCATCTCAGTCCTTTCATTTCCCTGGCACACACACCAGGCCCCAAAATTCCCTCCAAAAGCCTTTTTGTCCACTAAATAGAAATCTCTCCAGTTCTGGCTCATCCACTGATGGCAGTGAAGGAAATCCTCGTGCTCCCTGTCATCACCTGGATTTCTCTTGGCCACAGGGACAAACCCAGCACAGTGACACAGGGACCCCCCACCCATGGCATTTGCCTCCTGACACACAAACAGAACTACAAATACACATTTTTCACTGGTCCCTCTGGTGTTTTGCTGAATCACCTTTTCCACAGCACTGAATCCAACCCAGCCAATGGCTCCCAGACCAACTCCTGCTTTAGGAAATTCTGCTCTCCACACCTCACTTTGTCATTGTCCCTTCCTGCTTGACTTCACAGAACCACAGAACCCTGGAATGTTTTGGGTTGGAGGGACCTTAAATCCCATCTCATTCCACTCTCTGCCCTGGGCAGGGACACCTCCCACTGTCCCAGGCTGCTCCAACCTGGCCTTGGACTCTCCCAGGGATGGGGCAGCCACAGCTCCTCTGGGCAACTCTGACCTGCTGCTGTCCTCATTCCCAAAGTGCCCCCTGACCTTATCCAGACCTACTCCCATTCCTATTCCTATTCCTGAACAGGGTGTCTCTCCTTTCTGGGATCCCTGCAATGCTCCATCTGGTTTCTCCTGTCTGGGATCCCTGCAATGTTCCCTTTGGTGTCTCTCCTTTCTGGGATCCCTGCAATGCTCCATCTGGTTTCTCCTGTCTGGGATCCCTGCAATGTTCCCTTTGGTGTCTCTCCTTTCTGCGATCCCTGCAATGTTCCCTTTGGTTTCTCCCTGCTGGGCTCCCTGCAATGCCCCCTCTGGTTTCTCCTGTGTGGGATCCCTGCAATGCCCCCTTTGGGGTCTCTCCTTTCTGGGATCCCTGCAATGCTCCATCTGGTTTCTCCTGTCTGGGCTCCCTGCAATGTTCCCTTTGGTTTCTCCCTGCTGGGCTCCCTGCAATGCCCCCTCTGGTTTCTCCTGTGTGGGATCCCTGCAATGCCCCCTTTGGGGTCTCTCCTTTCTGGGATCCCTGCAATGCTCCATCTGGTTTCTCCTGTCTGGGCTCCCTGCAATGTTCCCTTTGGTTTCTCCCTGCTGGGCTCCCTGCAATGCCCCCTCTGGTTTCTCCTGTGTGGGATCCCTGCAATGCCCCCTTTGGGGTCTCTCCTTTCTGGGATCCCTGCAATGCTCCATCTGGTTTCTCCTGTCTGGGCTCCCTGCAATGTTCCCTTTGGTTTCTCCCTGCTGGGCTCCCTGCAATGCCCCCTCTGGTTTCTCCTGTGTGGGATCCCTGCAATGCCCCCTTTGGGGTCTCTCCTTTCTGGGATCCCTGCAATGCTCCATCTGGTTTCTCCTGTCTGGGCTCCCTGCAATGTTCCCTTTGGTTTCTCCCTGCTGGGCTCCCTGCAATGCCCCCTCTGGTTTCTCCTGTGTGGGATCCCTGCAATGCCCCCTTTGCCATCCCAGCCCACCCAGCTCTTCCCTGGCACCCCAAAACTCCCCAGCTGGGACCCCCCCGCCCCAAGCCAGGACCCCCAGGCAGCAGTACTCACAACATGGCAATGCCCCAGTGTTTGCCAGCTCGTTCCCCAGCAGCCTGGAAGCCGGAGAGGCCGATGAGGGCCACGGTGGGGGTGATGGTGAGGGGCCCGATGTAGCGCAGCAGGGCCCCGGGCAGCCCCAGCAGCCCGATGAGCACCTCGATGAGGGAGGACATGATGATGGCACCTTGGATCTGAACACACAACAAGGGCAAGGAGGCACCTCAGTGCCCTCTGACAAGCAAAGCCAAAGCGTCTCTTTTTCTGCTCTGGATTACAAACTGCACTTAAAAAAGAATTCAGTGACACAGAAGAACTCAGCAAATTTTTTCGGCATAAAACAGCTCATTATGTTTAAGTGACTTATTGCTTAAGCATAACACTTATAGTTTTTTTTTTTGTATTTTTTTTTTCTCCACAAAACTATTACACAACAGACCAGTGGGCCAGTCTGGAAGCTGTGTGGAAAGCACATCACACTGTCAGACAGGAGACCTGGGGTCCAGGCTAACCTTTAAGCTCTCAGATCGAACGGCAAGGGTTGGTGCGCCACGAGGTGATGCTCCTAAAGCTCCTAGGGGCAGAGTGTGTCTGCATTGGTCACAAGTGCTCCTTAGAAGCTGGATTAGAGCAGCGTTGTGGTCTCAGGAGACTGTCAGCCCTCTTGGCTGCAGGGCTCTTGGCAGGATGTAGCTATGGTTTGAACATGGGGAAGAGAGAGGGGTTGTTTTTAATTAAGAAAAAGTTGGCAGCCCAAAGCAACGGGATGGGAGATAAATTCCATGACACACGCCCTCACTTGGACCTGGCTATCTACCACTGTAGCGTGGCACAACCCTCATCCTGGGCCTGCAGGGCACGGCCACGGTCACACTGCAGGGCTGCGAGTGGAGAAGGACTCTGGGATAGTTCTGCAAGTCTCTTGGGAGAGTCAACGCCTTATCAGGAGAGTCTCCAACTTAAAGACACTTGGGGTTGACCCAGATTTGCTAAACTGCAGGTTCACCTTCCAGGGCCAGCCCACTGCCCAGGCAGCAGGTCTGGCAGCAGCTGAACTGCTGCCAGCGAGCACAAATCAAAGGTACAAGAAGAGTTTTCATCTCACTCGAGTGTTTCACTGCCCGCCTTTGGAAGGTGTAACTAACTCCTGGTATTTGGTATTTCGTCCAGCAATGAACAGGTTGGAGAGATGAAGGCTTCCATGAAATGAGCAAAGGGATAAATTCAAATGGAAATCGCAGTGAAAGAAGAAATTACCAACTTAAAGAGAAGAACACACAGATGTTTGGGTGAGGAACTGAACTGAAGTGGACAGGGAGGGCTGAAGGCAGGCCCCACATTACCTCTCGGATCCGGGGGTACCAGATGTGCTCCGTGTGCAGCAGCTCTGCTGTTCCATTTGTAACTGTTATATCTGAGACAGGAGATGAGGAAAAACACAGCCATTTATTCCTCAGCCACTGTGTCAGCTTTTCCTACAAACTAAATCCCTCCTCACACTGTGTCTGACCAACGAGCCTGGGGTCACACAGGCTCACACTCCCCAGGAACCAGCCCCATTTCACCCACTGCACCACGTGGGGACAAATCCTGACCTTCAGGAAGGAATTCCCTCCCTGCTCCAATAAACAGATGAATGGGGAATCACTCAGCTGCACTCTGGAATCACATTCTGCAATTCCACCCATTTAGGTCACTGCCTGAATGAACTGACCCGTGGTAACAACCCCCAGTGGCACCTTGTGAAGGTGAAAAGGCCCAGGGGGAAGATGCAGCAAAGCTCTTTTGGGGGAATGGCTTTGCCACCCAAGGTTATCACACAGGATTTCCTTTCAACAAGGTGTGTATTCAGCTACTGGCACATTGTGAACATGAATGGATAAGCATATAAAGAATATAAATTAAATTATTAGAGAATCCAAAGGGGCCCTGGGAAGGATTTTAGTTAGAAATAAACGGCCTAATTCTCTGTTCTGCTGCCCCCCACTGCCCACAGCCTTGTTACTGAATACACCCCATTCCCAAGAAAATGCCAGAGTAGTTTCCACTTCAGTTTCCAACCTAATTTAAAGCAAAATCCCCATCCCAATCAGCTTTAAAGTTAAAACCTTTCACAATGATGGCATCAGCAAAGGAAGAGTTAAAAAGAACATCCAAATCTTGACAAAACCTGTCAGGTATGACTTAAACAGGGAAAAATCCTGGTCTTGAGGTGATGCTGAACATTGTTCAAACTCTCTCCTACTCACCTTTAAAGGACTCACTGTGTCCAAATATTGGGAAGGAACATTTATGGGATGCAAACGTTAACAGAAGAATTACTTTATGCTACTGTTACATTTCTGTTGTCAACACTTTTTGTACTCAAACATCCCCAGAGACAACTCCACAAGGACTTTTTTAGGAATCTTTTTCTAATATTTTAACACTAAAAAGAGGGACTTTTGACATTCCCCCCTCATCATTCCCAGCTCCCATATCAGGAGGTCTGGCAGCTGCACTGGGCCATCTGCCCTGAAACCTGAACAAGTTTAAATGACAATTACCTGTATTATTACATTTCCACTTCTCCAGAGAGAGTATTGCTCTGGCAGGTGCCAAGAATGCAAAAGCACTGGCTTGGAACAGGGGTAACCTGGTGGGAAGGAAAAGGAGAGATGGTGACACTCTGTGGTGTCCTGGCACTGCAGCTGGGGGGTCACTGAGCCTCCAGTGGGCCAGGAGTGTGAAATGTGAGAATCCTCCTCAAACCAACCCAGCCACTGACAAAGAGCCAACAGCAGCTGCCTGAAGGTGTTAACCAACCTGTCCCAGGTAATTCCAGGTGCTGATCCCAGGTTCTGACCCAGCAGCACAGGGATACAGCCCAGGTTCTCATGGAAACACCACCCAGGCTGCTGAACATGCAGCTTTTCCAGCCCAGCTGAGACACAAACCCTGAGAAGGTGCAGCCTCCATCCCTCCCCCTGCATGACTCCAGGCACAGTCACTTGTACATTCATTTTCCAGTGCATGTGGAAACAACTGGGGGGTTGATAAGAGCAGATTAGATGTTCCAGGTGGTTGCCAGCAGTAAATACAAACACTGCAAGAATCTCAAGATGACATTCTTAGCATTGGTGTTTGTACTTCCCAAAAGATTTAAGATCTAAAGAGCATCCACCAAGCACCAGCTACGTGTTTACTGACCCCAGCAGAGGCTGTGTAACAAATATCCAGATGTTTCTTAACTCCAGACAAGGTGCACTTGGAATTATTCTATAAATACTGGCAATAATTGCAGTAGGATTCCCTTTAAGAGCAGATCTCCAATGGCACACATGGTAATTGCTCCTGGACTGCTCCATGTTCAGGGCTTTTACAGCCACAGTGAAGCTCCTTGAGGGAGGGCAAACACCAGCACAGGAAAAAAGAACTGCAGCAGATTCACAGGAAGGTTAGAAAAGGCTCAAAGAAGGAAAAATGTGGGGGGGAAAAATCCTGTGCACACTGAACACAAAAAAGATCAAACCAGGAGCATGTTACTCATAATTGTGAAGCTCCCAGGCAGAGGGTGGAGCAGCTCTGGGAAGCATTTGGGGCCTTGGGCATTTAAAAACAAACCCCAAAATGCTGCAAACTGCCCCAGAAACTCAAACTTTGTGAAACACATGAGCCAGCTCAGCATGGCTGCCTGGATGCAGTTCCCTCTGGGAGCTGCTCTGAGCACAAATCTCAGCTTTATCTCTGGGAACACATGGTTGGCAGCTCAGTGAATGATTCACCTTATTTTTCCAGGTTCATTAAGCAAACTGAGCTGCCTGGTGCCCATGGCAAGATCTGCAACACCTGAAACAAGCTGTTACTGCTCCATCCCACCTACACAGCCCTCTGTCCCCCCGAGGTTTTGTAAATGCACTTTGCAAACACATTCTCCAGTGGTGAACTCAGTTGTGCTCAGACTTGGGTCTGGGTTGTGGTGGATCCCATGAAATATCCTGAATAATCAGATCTCAGCACGTCCTGCTCAGCTTTCTGCTCCACCTTCACCTGGCACAGCCCAGTGGGACAGTCCCCAAAAGGGCCAGCAGGCTCAAAATAGTGGGGTTTCCCCTCTAGACAAGTAAAAAAGGATAAATTTTTTTTTTTTTAACTTATTACTCAAAGCAGCCAACCAAGATCCATTTCTCTCCGAAGCAGTTCCAGTCTGGAATGTGACTTGTGGATGCCAGACACTCCAAGTGCTAAAGAGCTAAAGAGGGGGATTGCAGCTGAATTTGGTGTCTCCAGCCCCAGGCTGTCCCATTTTGGCAGCAGAACTGTGAACTGGGAGGGTTTTGTGCACTTAAAGTCATGTGGAAATGTCTCATTATCACCAGCCAGAGATGGGCACAGCAACACCCCTGTGCTGGGCTAATTAGGGCTGGCTTTGATTGTCTCATCACTAATTACCCCCAGGCCCTGCCAAGGCTCCCCCCCAGCCTGGGCAATAGCTGGAATTCCTAAAACTACTCTGGGGACCAAAGTGACCACAACTCTGCCTCCTAATTGAGCTAAATCCATCTTTAAGGACCTTTAAACCATGGAATTTGACCTTTTGAAACCTTTATTTGCTGAAATACTTTGCAGTTGACAGCCCTGCCAGTGAATGCTTTAAAATCTCATTTAGGGAGCTGCTATATCCCATTCCCAGCCTTACATAAACCCCCAATCACATGGTAAATACTTATAAAACAGCCAAGAGTGGAGATTTTCTCCTGAAATACAAGTTATTTTAAGGCCCAAACACAAATGCCTTCAAGTATATTAAAAAAAGTGTAAGCACAGTGCAAGTGGGAGCCACTGAAAAAGGAAAAATCCCAACAGGATGGAGGGCAGGGGTGGGATAATGCAGAAGGAACAGAGAATTTCAGTAGGATGGGAGCATCATTTTGGTCCCTTTCTTTCTGAATGAGCCTCAAATCACCCATTAAGTAATAAAGAAATTACAAATAACATTAAAATAATTACAATTTTTTTAAATGAAAATAAAGAAAAATAAATTAAAAATAAAATTAACCATAACTGATCAAAAGCCAAGATTAGATAGGGGGGAAAAACCAAACTGTGACTAATGTGAGGAGATAAAGTCTCAGGAAGCATGAAAATTAAGCTTTGCTGATAAATTTGAGGCAGCAGAAAGCTGGGAGGAGCAGAGGAACACAAAGCTCCCCCTGAGCTCATCTCCATCCACAGCCCTGCACTTCCAACAGAACCAGAGCATTTTAAACTTCAAGAAATCCCAGGAGGAGACTCTCAAAACTGAGCAACAAAAACTTCCCCATCCAGTTCCTGCCTGAGACAACAATCCCTCCATTTCCTAAATGGGGGGGAAAAATAATTTTTTACTTAATTTTAATTCATTTTTTCAATTAATTCCATTGAAAGGGAAATTCCAATCCCCAAGGGGAACAACTCTGCTCCTCCAGACAAGGACTGGGGGATTTGTGTTCCAGCACAAAGAGCCAAGAGGGCTGAAAATAACATTATTAACTCTGGGCAGTCCTGACTTAAAGAAAATACTCATTTTCTCCAATTTCAACAGTTTTTACTCTTGTTTTGTCACCAGAATGAACTTTTCATTCAAAACAGAGGAGTGATCTCCTAAACTGAGTAAGATATAAAAAGATACAGGGAAGGGACTTTTTTGTAAGAAATAATAGCAACCAAAGATTATACTGGAAAAGCTGAAATATTTGGCAAATTTTGAGATGAAAACTTGATCCACCACAGGCTTGGCTTCTGCACCCACTGAGACCCAAAGATTCTGGTTCTTAGATAAAGATTTGAGAACTCTGGGGGGATTTGGGGCATTTTCTATTAGAAATGGAACTGAATGATCCACGAATCACTCCAGGAACCATCTGAGAGAATCCTCTTAAATATCCATTTTTCTTCTGGTTTCTCACTCTTGGTTTATTCAAGAAGATGCAGAAATAAGTCCCAGGTTGTAGCTGTTCCCAAAGTTTAACTGAACACATCCAGTGACCACTGGGGAACCCACAGTGTTAAAGAACCTTTATCTCCATNTAATAAATAATACTAAATAATATATATCATATACTACATATATACATATATAATACATTTCTATATAATGTATTATAGTTAATGTAATATATAATATACTTAAGATTGATCACAACCACCTTAATATTGGCAAGAACAAAATATCACCCAAGAAACTAATAAAAAATAACTAGAACTACCACAGTCAGTTCCTCTTTGCCACAGTGTATGAGTTTTTCCTTTCCCCCAAGAGACATTCCTGCATTCTCCATTTTCCTGAGTTTCCCTCATCCTCCCCTCTCCCTGTTGTATCTTCATTTCCATGAGTATCCCTTCTCATCCTCCCCTCTGTATCCTCATTTTCATGGGTTTCCCTCCTCATCCTCCCCTCTCCCTGTTGTATCTTCATTTCCATGAGTATCCCTTCTCATCCTCCCCTCTGTATCCTCATTTTCATGGGTTTCCCTCCTCATCCTCCCCTCTCCCTGTTATATCCTCATTTCCCCGAGTTTCCCTCCTCATCCTCCCCCCTCGCTGTTGTATTTTTATTTTCACTGGATTCCCTCCTCATCCTCCCCTCTGTATCTTTATTTTCCTGAGTTTCCCTCCTCATCCTCCCCTCTCCCTGTTATATCCTCATTTCTGAGTCTCCCTGCCCACCCTCCCCTCTCCCTGCCCTCTTTCCCCCTCTCCCCCCCAACTCCAGCCCCCTCTATTCTGGGATCTGTGCCCCCCTCGTGCCCCAGGCCAGCAGTGCCAGGCTGTGCCCGGGGGCAGCAGCCCCCCAGTCTCACCTGCAGCCAAAGGTGGTCTGTAGCAGGGTGGTGATGCCCACGCAGAAGAAGATGGTGCCAATGAGTTGGCTGGTGGCCCACTGGTCAAAGCCCACACACATGGCATCGGCCAGCAGGAAGGGCACGGCGATGGTGCCACTGAAACACGTCAGGTAGTGCTGGGGACAGAGGGACAGTCAGTGCTGGGGACAGGGGGACAGTCAGTGCTGGGGACACAGGGTCAGTGCTGGGGAGAGA
>WEIV01017500.1:137538-155751 GCA_013390005.1 Calyptomena viridis | reverse complement strand
CAGTCAGTGCTGGGGACAGAGGGACAGTCAGTGCTGGGGACACAGGGACAGTCAGTGCTGGGGACACAGGGTCAGTCAGTCAGTGCTGGGGACACAGGGACAGTCAGTCAGTGCTGGGGACACACAGTCAGTCAGTCAGTGCTGGGGACAGAGGGTCACTCAGTGTTGGGGACACAGGGACAGTCAGCACTGCACACCCTCCCCAAACCCCCCCAAACCCAGCTGCTCCCAGCCCTGCTGGTCTCCTGTTTGTGTGGGACAGGACAGGTTGTTGCAGAGGCTCCAGAGCTGCCCCTGGGCAGGAACATCCAGGTGCCTGTGCTGGAACTGCCCCCACGGGCACTGGGCACATGGGTAACCCAGTCAGTGTGGAAACCCCTCTGCTCACACACACCAGCACCAAAGCAGCTCCCCAGGACCAGGAACTGGGCACTCAGGAACTTCCCAATCCAAGTCCCTTCAGCAAAACAAACAAACTCACTGTATTTAGGAAGGCAAGTAAAAATAGAATTCCCCTGGAACTGCCTGTCCTTGAGGAAAGGCAGGAATAAAAAGGATGCTCTGGAATGCATTTGTTTGGAGATCTCAACGTGCTTTAGAGATATTACTGAATTCTCAGCATTCCTGTGGGACAGATATTATGACCATTGGAGAAAGGAAGGAGATGAAAATGGAGCTGTTGTGCCTCCCACAAGTGAGAGGCTGAGTTGGTCCAGCTCCCTACTACAGCCCTACTCCCTGCAGGAAGCACATGCTCTTACTCCAAGGACTCTCCAAGGAGCACAGAAGTTTCCTGCCCCACTTCCTAACAAGCCCACAGGTCCAGGAGGATGCTCTCAGACCTGAAATACCTACTGGCTGCTGTAATAGTCAAAATTTCAGGATTAAGCCACCATCTCTCTCCATCTTTAATTCCAGAGGTGGCAAATGTCACTTGTGAAGGTCTCCACTGAACATCTGCTGAAATAATGACTCAGAACTGAATTAACTTCAGCAGCAGCTTTAATATTCAGGATTTCAGGACTAAATCATTCTCCCTCTCCATCTTTAACTGCAGAGGTGCCAAATATCACTGAGCACTCCCTCAGTTATTTACTCACAGCAGCTTTTAAGGGTAAATATTTGGGTGAACCCCACAAATGAATAACCCAGCAAACAATAATCTAGATCATTATCAGCACAGGGATCTGTTGTGTGATCAACTCCAGGAGAAGTTGATCTCTCACTCTTATCACCTGAGAGTGAGGAGGAACCAGATTCTCACACAAACACAGTGAACTGGACAGAAAATACTGAACTCAAGGTTACAGAGGAAGAAGGATCTGGTTTGGAACATACCTGTAACCCCAAAAATATGCAGAGGTACCAGGGAGGAACATCTTCAATGGTGTAAATCATGTCAGTTCTCTGGGCATCCAAACTGCCACTGCTGTCCAGGGTCTCTGCCAGGGAGCTCTGGGAGGTGGGAGGGGGAAAGCAAAGCAGGTTATTGATTGTATTATTGAATTGGAACTGCCAGGCAATTCCCAGATACTCCAAGGCTGGGACAGCACTCCCAGCAATGCTGATATGTGACATTTTTAAAGCCTTTTAACTCTGACAAGCTCAGCTCCTGAATTTGTACTGAATATATTCCCTTCTGTCAGTCATGCCCTGCTTAGTTATTTATTTTTTGATTTATGATAGAACTGTTCAGTTCTATCATAAATAAATGATAGGTGTCAAAGGTGCCAAAAAATGGGATAATCAAGACAGGACTGCTTAGTTAAAAAATAAAAGCAATCAGGGAAAAATTGGAACTACAGAAGAGCCAACAATGGCTGTTCCCAAAGCAGAAGGGCTCTATCCTTGAATAAGAGACCAAAATCACAGGCAAAAAAATTCCTCATTATGGTAATTGCTTTTTTCTTACTCAATTCCATCTTGGTTAACCTTTTTTAGCCACAGGATTTATTATTTTTGCTTTGGTCCCACATTCAAGAAAAATGCTAATTATTGTAACCAAATAAATCCCCAGCCAATTTACACCAATCCAACAGACTTCCCCCAGGAATTCAGATTCCTGCAGGAACTCAGTTGAGCCCACACTCTGCCCCACCACGTGTCCCAATTCCAGAGAGCCACCAGACAAGTGACCACACGTATTCCCACATCAACATCCCTGTGGATTTCCCCCTGAAACATCATCCAGCTCCACCATTTCTCCTTCACAACTAAGGGGAATTGTTTTCTTCCAACTCTCCAGCCTGGGAATTCCTGAGAACAAGCCCACAATGTTCCAAAGCCCCAACACAACAATAAAAGCAGGAGGAAGTACCAGGTTTTATCATTTCAGATCAAGTAACCAAAGATTCCCTTATATAACAACCCTCCTGCCCTAATCCACACCAGGACACAACAAGCCCACGTGAAGTTGCCTCACAAAGAGACTGGGAATTCTGCCAGACTCGTGACTGCCTCAGATGGCCTTCACTGCTCCAAAAATCCCAATATACCCACAGGTCACACTTGGCTCATCTCCCTTTGGTGTCACCTGAAGGCCAGGGAAGCCAAACTGGTCCGTGGCACTTCCCTCTCACTTCAGCTTTGTACTGGGAAAACAAGTGCCACTGGGACAGTTCACATTCAGGCAGTGGGAAGTAGGAAGGTTGAGGGTATTGCAGTGAAAAAGCAAAATATAACCCAGAAAACTCTTTTAAATCACATGAAGAGGCTCTGAGCAATCCCCTCCCCAGGGTCCTGAATCTGCTCCCTGCCCGACTCATGTGGCCATTCTGCAGCACTGGGGACGTTTTTCATTGACCGAAAAACAAACAACTGCTCTCCTGACTCGATTCTCTAAAATAACAAACAAACAATTCAGGAATTTGAATCATGGAACCGTTAAGGTTGGAAAAGACTTCAAGACCACCAAGTCCAACTCAGCCCATCACCAGCACTGTGTTCAACCAGGTCCTCACGTGCCACAGCCACAGGTTTTTGGACACCTCCAGGGATGGGACTCCAGGGCCCCTTCCAAGGCCTGACCACCCTTTCCAGGAAGGAATTCCTTCTGATGTGTCACCTGCCCCTCCCCTGGCACAGCCTGAGGCTGTTCCCTTGGGCTGTCCCTTGTTCCCTGGGAGCAGAGCCCGACCCCCCCTCCTGGCAGGGAGTTGCAGAGAATTCCAGGTGCCTCCTGATCCCTCTTTTCTCCAGGATGAGAAAAGNTACCTCCTGAGCCTCCTTTTCTCCAGGATGAGAAAACCTCATCCTCATCATTTCCCCAGCTCCCTCAGCCCCTTCCCAGCTCCATTCCCTTCCCTGGACACGCTCCAGCCCCTCCATGTCCTTCCTGAACTGAGGGGCCCAAAAGCTGAGTTACACACACACAATTCCATGTGTGTCCAAGTGCCTCATCCCCCTTTTCCCCTGGAACACAGGCCCCACCTGAGGGCTCTGCCCACCCAGTGCCAAGGTTACCCCACACTTTGAGGGAGGGGAGAGGTGCCCCCACTCCTGCAGAGGCACAGAGAGGGAGGGCAGAGAGGCACCAAAGGACCTGTTGGCTTCACAACCCACGTCAGGGCTCTTTGCTGGGGCCTCCCAAGGAGCAGCAGGGATTCAGAACAACCTGTGGATGCTGAAAGGATGAAACACCCTCTGGCACTGAGCTGCAGAGCCCTCCAAGGGTGGGCAGCAAGGGGGTTCTCCAAGTTCATGATGGAAACCAGGTTCTCTAAGACCCAGGCAGTGATTGGTGACTGTTATGGTCCTGCCTTTGGAAAAACCAGCTTTTGGTCTCTTTTCCAGCTTTGTCAGACCAATGTCCAGCTGTCCCACTGTTCCACTTGGTGCCAAACACTAATTCTTCTTCATTGGCCTGATGAGATTGCATCAAGTGCATTCCTTAACCTTTCCACCTGCCATTCCATGCCATTCCATGCCATTCCTTCTTTGGGCAGCAGAAAGCAGGAATCACAGCCTGTCTCTCCATTCCATCCCATTCCACCCCCCTCTGCTCTGGGCAGCAGAAAGCAGAAGCAATGGGCTGTTCCTACCAGGAAGACCATGGCACACACAGCAGGTTTATAAATCCTTTCCAAGTTTTTCATCTGTGATTAAATCAGTCCTAAATTAGTCTGCAAGGAACCAAAACCAGGAGCAGGCACCAGGCTTGGGGAAAGGGAGCTGGTCCATGGCATGTGGGTACAGATCAGCAACTGCCAACCAATTCCAGCTCTTCTCAAAGTGAAGGTTTTAAACTTCTACCAAAAGAATTTCAACCTTCCAAGGTGTGAGGGCCATGGCAATGTCTGTGCTACACAGCCAAGGGCTGTGTAAAAATAACCACCAGGATACTCCTCACTCCTCCCCAAACCCAGACTGAGGAAACTCTCACCTTGAGCAGACCAAGCCTGGACAATGAGCAACTGGGGAACTCACTGGGGAGTCACTGGCCCTCTGGCATGTGGGGCATGTGCCTGCTGGTCTAATCCTGCCCAGGGCTGGGGTTTGCCAAGTGTGCCAAGGGAACTGCTGGGAATGGACTGCACCTCCCTGACTCATTCCTCCTTTAATTATTTTTAACTGGACAAAAGTGGAACGTGCCGTGGGGTGTTTTGCCCTCCCCATTTTTCTGGTAAGTATAAATAGGGAGACTGAGATAGATAAATGTGTAGGAAGAATGCTGGAGAAAAAAAACTCCACAACAAACCCAGTGCAAAATCCAAAGAGACAAACCCCAGCAGTGCAAAACAAAGGCTCTGATGTTGAGTCCTAGTGGAAAACACCAGAAGAAAAGTGATGAACTGGGGAAGAAAGGCCTTTAGTAAATAAAGAGCCCACAAAAGGCAACTCGGGGTTGTAGAAGGTGTCCCTGCCCATGGCAGGGGGTTGGAACTGGATGGGCTTTAAGGTCCCTTCCAATCCAAACCATTCTGGGATTCTCTTAAGCAACATCCCGTTGTTTATTTTACAGGGATGCAGCAACAGCTATTTCTCATGTGGGCTCACAGGTTGTTGTCTCAGCTGACAAATACTGTGAGCCAATGTGAGCACTGGGCACCCCCCAGTGATGAGGGACATTCCAGGCCCCTCTGCTAAAGGCTTTTTAGAATATATAAATATATAAAAGGCCTTTATAAAGGTCTTTTGTTTGCTCCCTTGGTGAACAATCTCAAGAGCCATGGAAAAGAATCATGGAATGGTTTGGGTTGGAAGGGACCTTAGAGCTCATCCCATTCCACCCTCTTCCATGGCAGGGACACCTCCCACTATCCCAGGTGGCTCCAACCTGGCCTTGGATACTTCCAGGGATGGGGAGCCACAGCTTCTCTGGGAATTCCATCCCAGCCCCTCCCCACCCTGTCCATTCACTGGGAGCCACAGCAAAGCTTTAACTCAAGCAGATTTGGTTGCCCCAAAGCTCATGGGTCTCTTTAAGGTGAATTATTCTCCACCATGTACAGGTGTAATCACAAGGATCAACTGCAAGGAGAAAACCCACACATTTGGTAAAGGCAGGCCACGAACACACCGTGTGATGTCTGGAGATTGTTTATCCTGGTTGCACAACTTCACCCAAACAGCCTCTGCTCGAGGCTTTATCAGATTGTCCCTGTCCACTCCAGTCCAAGCACGCTCCAAAAACCAGCCACCACAGCCAGGCAGGGCAGCAGCTGCCAAAATCTGGCCAGGAAGTATCAGCATGACCACGATGGGCACACAGAGCACCAAGGCACATCCTGCCACTCCAGACATTCTTCTGAAAGGCACCACCAAAAGAACCTCTGCCAGAATCATCTGTTTAGGGGATGTTTTAAATCAGAAGTGAATTTTGGTGTCAGAGTTACAAAAGCTTGGCTGCACCTTTGGTACCAGCAGTGCCCCAACACAAGTTCAGCCCCCAAAGAAATGAGTATCATGATGCTCTTGCTTAGAAGCAGGGCAGTTTTGGTATTGTTTCAAGTAGGACATTTGAGAAATTTGGACAAGTTGAAGCTTTTCAGAGACAAGGCTTCACCAGCCTTGTCTGATGAAACATTTCAGAAGGGGCTGTTCAGATTTACCATAACCCACATCTTTATTTTCAACAAAAGCTCAAATTCAAACCATCTCAGCTTGCAGGATTATTACTGAACAGGCTTGGGGAATGATGGAATGGAGTAAAGAGCTGGAAACATCACAATCAAACTGGTGCCCTTTGAGGCCTCAGCTGGGTCTTCCTGAATAGCTGAAATAGTCACTGTTTTCCCAAGGAAAAACATTCAAGTGTTTTTATGACCTGAAGTTCATTCATAAAGCTGTCACTCAACAATAATCAGCAGCCCCTGGTTGGACAAAGGACTACAAAAATAAAGCTCATGAGGCTGGAGCTTGGAAGGAATTGGGCAAGTGAGAAAGATCCCATTTTTGGAGGTGCCCCACACCACCAGTTTCCTCGGCCAAATGCAGAACTGACAACCAGGGCACAATGACCTTCCCAGGAAAACTGTGCAACAGCCCAGGGGGATGAAGAAATCAAAAAATTGCATATTGTGACTTGTGGCAGGCCAAAGGGCATGAAGTGCTTCTCCCAGCCCTGAGTGTGTGCAGGGACAGTGTGTGAGCAGGGCAGTCACGGGGCACAACTGCCCCAGCCCCGGGCTGGGAAGTGTCTGCTCAGGCAGGAAATCTCAGCCACAGGATGCTGCATGGACACATGATGAAGTGAAAGAGCAAGAAGGAGCTCAGCTGGAAGGGAGCAGCACCCACCTTCTCTGCTATGCCATTTTCTGTGCTATAGATGGCCATCAGCTCCGTGTCCTCGGTGTCCTGGTCACCGCTGGACGTGGCTCCACCGTTTATCACCACCTTCAAAACACAACCCGAAACAGACACAAGGGCTTTTAAAAGAAAGCATTTTCTCTGTCAGTCAGTTTTCTCTCATGGTACTTGACATGTGTAGTTGACATTTGGTCAGAAAACATGGTGAGGGTTGGAGGTCATTGTTTCTGTAACAGCAGGGCCAGGGAGAGAGGGAGGCTGGACAGACATCACGCAGAGCCCACAAAAACATCACACAGAGCCCCCAAAAACACCACACAGAGCCCCCAAAAAACATCACACAGAGCCCCCCAAAACATCACACAGAGCCCCCCAAAACATCACACACAGCCCCCCAAAACATCACACAGAGCCCCCCAAAACATCACACAGAGCCCCTCAAAGCATCACACAGAGCCCCCCACAAAACATCACACACAGCCCCCCAAGGACATCACCCAGAGCCCCCCAAAGACATCACCCAGAGCTCCTGAAAGCCCGGGCAGTGCCAGCTGGGGGTGAGGGGAACCAGAGCAGACTGGTTGGAAAAGAATTCTTGAGAGGCAGAAGAGAAAAACTCACCAGAAAATCTGAGTACATAAAAGACATCAAGTGTTTCCCTGCTGCTGCCTTTTCCTCTCAGTGAGCAGCTCAGGACACACAGTTTGACAGGAGCTGAACAAGAGCCCCTGTGTGCCAGGGGGACAAGGAGGCCAATGGCCCCTCGGTGTGGCCACAGCCCCAGGGCAGGGACTGTCCCCTGTGCTGGCACTGCTGGGGACCCTCAGTTTGGGAAGGACATGGAGGGAAGGGAGCTGGGGAAGGGGCTGAGGGAGCTGGGGGGGCTCAGCCTGGAGAAAAGGAGGCGCAGGGGGCACCTTCCCATTCCCTGCAACTCCCGGCCAGGAGGGGGGAGCTGGGGGGGTCGGGCTCTGCTCCCAGGGAACAGGGACAGCACAAGGGGAAATGGCTCAAGCTGTGCCAGGGGAGGGTCAGGTTGGGTATCAGGGAAAATTTCCCCACTGAAAGAGTGGTTAAGCATTGGAACAGGGCAGTGCTGGAGTCCCCACCCCTGCAAGTGCTCAAAACCCCAGTTCATGCCCAGTTTAGTGGACACGGTGGGATTTGCTCAAAGCTTGGGCTTGATCACCTTGGAGGTCTTTCCCAACCTTTCTGATTCCATGATTCCATAAAGGGGAATCACTGCACACTGCAGTGGGACAGTGAGTGCCTGGGGGGCTGCATGTCCTGGGGACAGCAGAGCTGGGGAGCACACAGGGAACAACCACAGAGGGCAGGAGTGGCCCTGGGACAGACAACCAACCCCCAGGCAGGACGGGTTGTCACCAAGTGCTTGTGGAGATAAAGGGTTTGTACATCAGCCCTGGCCACACGTGGCTGTGCAGTGCTGCAGTGTGGTACTTACAGGCAGGGTGAAAAAGGTGGGATGTTTGGATTCATCCTCGTATTTGCCTTCCGAGGAGCCTCCCGCCTCCACCGACTTGGACGTGGTGTTTTTGCCAATCCCCATCGTTTCCACAACGTCCAGGACTTGCATCCAGCACCCACTGGGTGCCTCTGGGCTGACAGGCCAGGGACTGAGGACAACTCCTGATTGCAAGAGCAGCACCTCCAGGAACCCCCAGAGTGCTCAGGAATCCAGCTGGGACAGCAGGGTGTCGTTCACACCAAGGGCTCCTGGAATTGCAGGGAGAAATTGGTAGTTTTATTCCCTAAGATCTGTGTACATTCACCCCCCTACAGCCTGAGCTCCCTTTCACGCTCTCATCACTTCCTGATCATCATTTACAGCTAAATCTGAGGGTATTTTAAATTCTTTCAGGATGGGAACACTGGGATTATTCTCATTCTTCTCTTGTGGTCTTCACTCATTAGTGGTAGATTGAAACCTTGGGTGTTTTTTCCAATTTCACAGCCATTTCCAAAGAATTTCTGGGAACAAAGTACCCCTGTACTCCAGGTATGGAGAAGTGCCCAACAGCTGAACAGCCACTGCAAACAGGACTGTAAATCTGCAGTTACCTCAGTGTAACTGAGTCCTTCCTCTGAAAACAACTTCTTTTGAAAGAAAAAGCATCCAGGAAGCTCAGACCACATGGACAGTGAAAGAACCTGCCTTTCAGGGAGCCTATTTCAGACAGAAACAGCCCTTCCTGCTGGACATCCCTTCCCAAAATCCTCCCTTCCTGCTGGACATCCTTTCCCAAAATCCTCCCCTCCTGCTGGACATCCCTTCCCAAAATCCTCCCCTCCTGCTGGACATCCCTACCCAGAACTATCCAGCTGTGAGAGGGATGTTTCAAGGATCTGCCTGGTGATGTTGAAGTAACTGCTTCAGCATGAACTGGTGAATTCTAATTAGTTTCACTACTCTTTTGGCAGAGGAACAGAAAGATCTTGCAGCTCGTGGTTCTCTTTTCTTCCCTACACAGGTCACTACTGGTTTCCTTTTGCTTTCCCAGATGGGTCACTGCAGGACAGTTTTCCCACATTTTCTCCCCAGATTAGCCCTGCCTGTCCATTATCATCCACACTTTTGCCACTTCCAAGGCTAAAGAACAGGAATTAACAGATTTAAACCTAAATTTCTCACAGGGCAGCACAGAAAAATCTGCAGCAAACCAGGTTTTGCAGCCTGTGGCTCCTGAGCCTCGAACAGAAAATGCAGCTGTGGGTGAAACCAGCTCAGCTGCAAGTGAAAGCACAGGACAGAACCTGAAAAATGGCCTTTGAAAAATACCAAACCGAATTTTCTGCAGCACATTGAAGCACCACTGTGCTCAGGGGTTACTTCAAAAGCAAGGTAATGACGTGTTCAACTGAATCATGTTCAAATGAAATCAAAACAGGATGGAGGGCAGTGCCTTCAAATAAGGGTTAAGACTTGGTTGTTAAAGTAAATGTAAGGTGGCATAATTAATTTTATCTCGACTAAACTTAAGACTGAAGGAGAAAACTGATTTGAATACTCACTATCTTGTGGAAAAAACAACCATTTCCCCTTTTACAATAACCACAGATTTCTTTCTCAAGGTCAGGGCAGAGAAGAAACAGGTCCTGGTTAAAGGTTTGGGGCAGTGGGGGGACTGGGCTGGGCTTTTTGGAGGGGTTTTGTTTGTTTTTACTGTAAAGGCACAAGGGATTTTTTGCCAGGCACACAAGAATGAAGAGAAAAGAATTTGCCTTTTTCTGTCAATGTTGATATATTTTATCCTCCAAGAAAATCAGTGATGGAGATGGGTGAGGTTTAGTCTGGCAGCTTTATCCTGTGGGGTTGGGAAGGGAAAGGACAGCAGGACACCTCCCTAATAAAGGCCAATAAAACCCTGGAGGGAGGGAAGCTGCCAGTCACGAGCTGGGCTTTGAGATCCTCTGGCACCATGAGCTGCTTAGTTGGCATTAACCAGCATCTCCACTGATGAAAAAGAAATCACCATATAATCCTATTTTCCTCTGCACTGCTGCCTTCCCCAGGATGGGATCACTCCTTGGGAATGGTCCTTGGGAATTCCACCAGGAGAGCCCCCAAGGTTTGCCTTGTATCATCTGGAGAAGTGACACACAAGGGCTGAAACAGTGGTTGGATGAGGGTTCCCAAACCAGCAGCTCCAAATGAACAAAAAGAGCCTCATCTGCTGCTTTTCCTGAAGAGGGGAATGTCTGTGTACAATGTGTGTGCCAGGGGTTGGTCCAAGAAAAACCAGGAGAAGGAATTTCCCAACTCTTGCTGCTTCTGTTCAGCAATTAAACTTGCACTTAATGGCACAGCTGATAATCAGGGATTACTGGAATCTGGAGTGTCAAAGGGAAGCAGGGATGGGGTTATCTGGGATATCACTCCTCACCAGCTGAGCTCAGCACATGACTCACACATTTACAGCCCAAATCCAATGGGAAAAGAGATCAGACTCATTCCTCAGGAGCAGGGACACACTGTACAAGGAATGCTCTGCAGCCCTGGATCGAATGGGAAGGCTGGAAGTGCAGCCAGGACACCTTTAACATTCCCAAATCATCTCCAGTGTGATCAACCCAAGGCCAAGAGCTGACAGGGCTTACAGTGCTCCAGATAAGATTAGGATTTAGACAAAGAGCAGGGGATAAGCCCTGGGTGTTCAGGAGGAGGAAAACCCTCCTGGGCAGGGAAAGGCCACTCTGCATCCCCAACACTCCCATTTTCTCCAGCACAAAACCCCTTCCAGGTCTGGAGCCACTGGGAGAGGACACAAGTGGTGGCAGTGCTGGGCTGGGACATCATCCCTCCAACACACATTTCTACTGCCACCACATCTTCCCTTTTCCCAAGGTTGCTCCTGTTTTGTTCAAACAAGTGATGAAGCATTTCCAAGTCCAATGAAAGAAGAATAAACCCCACCAGAGATGGGGATGTACAAGACTGTCACTAAATGCACTTTTCCCTTGGTTTCTGCCTGCAAGTCTCTGCTCTGGAACCTCTGCCCCAGATAAAAGCACCCACTGCAGAACACAGCAAAGGGTTTCCTACAGGGAATTCCACAACAGGCTGCACAAAAAGCTTCTATTTCACATTTCTATTGGTATTAAGTACCAAAGTGCACGTGAGTCTGTCCAAAACTCGTTTGAAAACTCCTCTCAGTAGATCCCAGGGTTAACTTGGGCAGGACAAAGGTACAGACAGACAGAAAGAGCTTTTACCACAGCCAGGAGAACTGGCCATGAACCCAGCAAAGGAGGAGGCAACTGTAACACAGACACCTTCTCCCTGTGTGCACTGTTTGCTTTAAAAGCAGCAGAATTTGATATCGGGTTTGGCTGAATCACACTAAAAATATTCCCTAAATGAGATTTGCTGTGATGGCAATTCATCCCTACAGTGCTACGTGTGAGTGTCTTTAAATGAACATTGACATTTGAATCCAGACTTTGGCAGAGCAAAGACTGAGGAAAACAAAACCAACCTGGTCTCCAGGCTGTGACATTCCTGGGGCAGTAATGGGGTTCTGGGGCTTTTCTCTTAGTCTGGGTTGTTTGGGGGTTTTTAGACCCTTGCCAGGGGCTGTGGGACTGGCAGCACCAGGACTGGGAGGCAGAGCTGGGCTCAGGATGTGCCAATGCTCTAAAGCTCCTCTGCAATAAGCCAGACCTAGAGAAGAACCTCTGGAAGAAGCTCATTCTGGAGCTCAGGCTCCTCCATGAAACCCCCTGTTTTTCCCAGGTGTGAGGATGACACAGGTATTTTCCCCAGAAAGCAGCTCTACTTTGCCAAACTCAAACCAAAAACCTAAAACCACAAGGGTCTTCCCAATTCCAGCTGGATCCAGGCCCACCATGGAGGGTTCACCACGATACTCCAGACTTTCCACATGGATCTGTGGAGCTGTTTTAGAGGCCAGGGGGTTGCTCAGCCCAAACCCAGCAGAGAAGGACGAGCAATGGGCACAAAGTCTGAGCAAGAGTTCAGCACCTCTGGAGCTCTGTGTGATGGGGCTGCAGTTCTAGAACTGGTACCAGCTCCCCTGGAGGCCCAGCTGCAAACAGGAGCTGCTGCACAGCCACACCTTGTCCTGGCTGCCCAAAGTGGGGACCAGGGACCTCAGAGCTGGGGGGTTGTATTTCCCTCAACACCACGTTGGGCTGCAAGTGTCAGGCAGGAGTAAAAGGTGGTGAAAGGGTTAAAAGGAGAATCCCAGTTACTCTGCAAGGTGTGTTCCCTCCTCTTCTTCACCCAGGACAAGTGTCAAACAGGAGGAACTCGTTAATCCCAGAATCACTGAGGTTGGAAAAGACCTCTGAGTCCAACTTTTGACTGATCTCCAACCAGCCCAGAGCACTGAATGCCATGTCCCTGAACATTCCCTGAACACCTCCAGGGATGGGGACTCTACCACTGCCCTGGGCAGCCTCTTCCAACGCCTGGGAACTTTTTCCAAGAAGAAATTCCTCCTGATGTCCAACCTGCCCCTCCCCTGGCCCAGCCTGAGGCTGTTCCCTCTCCTCCTGTCCCTGTTCCCTGGGAGCAGAGCCCGATCCCCCCCAGCTCCCCCCTCCTGTCAGGGAGTTGCAGAGAATTCCAGGTCCCTCCTGAGCCTCCTTTTCTCCAGGTTGAGCCCCCCCAGCCCCTTCCCAGCTCCATTCCCTTCCCTGGACACGTTCCAGCCTCTCCATGTCCTTCCCAAACTGAGGGTCCCACAACTGGGCACAGCCCTGGAGGTGCCCCAGCAGCGCCAGCACAGGGGGACAATCCCTTCCCAGGTCCCTCCTCCCCACCCTGACTGTGGAAAACCAGGAATTGTGCTGCACTTGGTGGCCCTTCTGTGCTGCACAAGGGACACGTGAGCACAGGAAGCACAAGTGTGGCTCTAAAAGCAGCTGGTGCTGGCCCAGCCCATCCCTGGCACTGCTGTGCTGGCACAGCTCCCAGGGCTCTGAGGTGGGAATGTCCCCTGTCCCATGGCCTGGGAAGGAGCCCTGGCAGAGCCAACCAGCCCCTTCTGGCTGTTACCCACGGCCTGGGAGCCAGCAGAGCTCTGCCTCCTGCACACTGAGGAGATTAGAATCAAATTAAGGTCACTGCTTAATTACGATCAGCAATTTATTATTTTAATTAGCTGTCAGAGGCATGTGAACAGCACCAACTTTCACTGCAAGCTGAGATGATGCTCAGCCAGATTGTCACACTTGAGGTGCCCTGAAGTGCAGCAGAGCCTCTGGAATTCCACCACCTCCCACGGCACTTCCAAGTGTTTGGCACCTCAGACTCTGGGACACTGTGTTTCAATACAAACCCAGGTTTGTATTTAAATATCTCCAGGTCTGAGATTCTATTCCTGGCACCAGACACACGACAGGGATGTGCAAAGGGACTTGGACATAGGGGTAGTTTATTGTTAAACGGACCAAGTCTAAGCAGAAGATAAAACCAGCTTTAAAACCCACTTGAGTCACTCAGGCCCAGCACTGGGAGCTCCTTCTGCCAAGGACACCCTGGAGGCTGAAGGCAAACTCAGCTCCTGCAGTCACAGCTGGGAAGGACTGAAGCCAGTGACAAATGCACCACATTTACTGTGTTTGGTCTAAAAAACGTGGGTTTAGGCCAAGCAGCTCCTCCTGCTCTGCAGCACCAGGACGAGTCAGAGAGGAGCCCCACTGAGCTGGGACAGAGTGGGTTGCCCTGAGGGACACAGGGAAGGGCTGGGGGTCTCCAGGGAGCTCTGTGTGGCTGCAGGAGGGATGCCAGGAGATCAGGGAAGAAATTCCATCCCAACACACTGTCCCGAAGTGAGCAGGGAAACGGGAATGCTCCAGTGCAGACAATTCAGGAATGTTGTGGAGGCTCCAATCAGGCCAAGTCTGCTCACAGGGTACAGCTGCCCCTGGCCAGACACAATTCACCACAAAAGCAAGGCAATTCCCAGGTAATTCTGGAACAGCAGCTTTCTCCAGACTGCCACTGGTTACACACCCATCACCCCAAACTCCTGCACTGATGCTGTGCCATTACAACCCAAAATTACAACTCATCTCTGCTATCAGACACATCGTGTCTCTGTGCAGCAGCTCCAGGCTCTGCATTTATCCAGGTCCCCACTTCCACGGCAGCTTTAACACCAGAAGAACCCCCAAACCAGGTTCCCCTCCCCAGCCTGGCCCAGCACTCCACACCTCCTGTCTCACAGCACAAAGAAATAAACGTTATTCATTTCTGAGACATTTCTAGAAACGAACCAACACGTTAGCAGGGGTTTTAAAATACTAACGACCGAATTAGCAGCCACCAAAACACCAACCCGGAGCAGCAAAGAGCTGCTGGATGTTTTCCCACGGAGCAAAAAGGTTCTCCCCCAGTTAAAAAAAATTCCACAAGTCTCTCATCATCGAGGCCAATAAAGCCCAGCAAGTATTTAAATGATGCAATCAAAGCCCTGTCTGCACAACCACAACCACAAGTCCAATTGTTTCACAGTTACATCCCAGATTGGACCTGGATAAGGCACCTGGGAGGTCCCACCCACTGTCCAGGTACAAAGATGCCCAAAGGGGGTTTTTAGACCTTCCAGGGGATTTTTCACCATCTCTCAGATGTAAAAAAAGGTGCTCAATACTCACATTTAATTTTCTCTTGCTACATATAAAAACCATCCTCTGGTTTTAGTCTAAAACTGAGTTTTTCCTATTGGAAACTGAGCCTCTTTATTCCAAGGAATACTCTTGATTTGTCTTCACCAGGCACCCAGAACTCCTTCCATGGCACTGAAATGCCACCACTTCCTTAAAAGACAGATATCCCTCCACTGAACTACAGCCACGCTTAAAATGAAAAGCAGACTTCAAATTTAATGCAACACTTCACAAAGAGACATCATGTTACCTGCAGAGAAAACACTGCTAAATACACCCAAACTTCCTAATATTTAAGTTTTAAAAACCGAGTTTAAGTTTTAAAAGTTAAATTTAGGTTTTAAAGAGAGCTGATGGGCACTTCAAGAAGTTTTGGTCCCGAGTTAAGTTTCTCACTTCACTTCAAAGCAGCTCTTCAAAGCACAAACATACTCTTTCTTTGTAGGCACTAATGAATTTTTAAGTAGTTGGTATTTTGACTGCCATCCAGAACGGTGTCTTAATAACTGACCAACGTTATTAGGGCAAGTCTGCACAAAGACCTGCAGGAAAGTTATGTCGAACTCAAACCTTCCGCTGATTTAAAGCACATTAGTTAAATCTCATTAACTTCCTGTGTGAATGAGCTCGTTGAGAAGGGGACTCCAATCAGCTGAATGAGGTGTCTGACGAAGGATCTCACACCCTCCAAAATTCGGGCAGTCAAGTTGTTAAAAAAGAGCTTATTTAGGCTGTGATTCTAAACTGAACTACCTGAAATAGGAGTTTTTCCTATATAAGTCAACCTGAAAGTGTTTGGTGAAAGCACTGCTGGCCAAGCTGATCCTTGTTCACATTTCAGCCCATGATTCCCATTTTTTGTTCCAAAAGGCAGCAGTTTTGCCCAGTTTCTGAGGGGGGTGTTTGCCACCCTCCCCAGATCCCCTGTGCTCTGCAGGGACAGCAAAGGTGTCCCCACCAAACATGGACACACAATTCAATTCCCAAAGAAGTGCAGGCAGGATTTAGGAGATAACAATTCTACAGCCTGTTATCAAGTGGCTGCTATGAACTGACACCTGCAGAGCGACACTAAAGGTAAGTGACATGAAATCCCATTCCCTACAGAACCACTTCCCAGTCCCACCTGCAGCACACACTAATCTGATTTACAAAGGCATGGAGTCCTTACAGTCTCCCTGGGGAGAATGAATACCCTGAGCATTCCCAGCCCTCCCCGTTATTATGGATATTAATACACAGCTCGTTAAGCTCCTCACGGCCCTCAAAGCAACCTGAGCACACACTGGGCCCCTTCTCACTGCTTTGTGCTTGCACTTGGCACTTTGATGAAAGCTCCCTTCTTTCCAAGACTTTAATCACATTAAAACAAAGGTGAAGTTAGAGACTCATCTAGGAAAAATTCCATTTATTAAGCGAATCAGGGGAATGTGCCAACTTTTTCAGCTCTGGGTACAAAGCCTTCCCAAATCTGATTCCTACTTTTGAAGCCCTGGAAGGGAACTGAGTGCAGGAAGGAACACAAACCCAGCAGCTTATCACACACTGGGTAAATTTTACACTGATATATCCATTAGCCTTGTCTAGAAATAAATATTTCACTTCCACTTAACATAACTCAGTAAGATTTGCAATTCAATAAACTTTGAAAAACCAACAGAGACACTGAACTGTGCTCAAGCTTTCTTAAAATCTCCTTTTTACTACATAAACCTCCCATAAATTTTTCTCATTTTAAAGATGAAAAGGAAAGAGAAGTTTACAGGTAAACAGGATAAAGGGGAAATATTTTGACTCTGTCTTTACAATGATGAACGTTTTAAAATGGGACAAACACTTGAAAACGAAAAATTAAGTCCTCAAATCTTAAAGATACTGAAATTTAAGTTATTAAAACTGCCAAGCTCAGCTTTTTAAATTTCTGACTTAATGCAGAAAGCTGAATTTTTGCTGCAATCCCCATCCAGGTGTGAATTCCAAGTCTTACCTCAGAACCTGCAATTCCCGAGAGGTCCCGGGCAGTTCCCGGGCAGTTCCCGGGCAGTTCCCGGGCAGTTCCCAGTGTCTCCCAGGCGGAAGGATGGACACGTTCCCCGGGAGCACTTTTATAAGTGGCCCAAGCCGGCCCCTGTTACACAACGCCGGGGGCACAGCCTGGTTACTCCACACCTCCCGAGGTTACGAAAGCAAAGCCATTCCAAGGATTTCCATGGCAATCCCTGCCAGAGCCCCCCAGGATCCCAGTGGCATCAGTATTTACGCGTCGGCTGCTACAGCTGGAACGGGGATGGGGCTTTTCTCCAAGCAGGGAAATACTTTCCTTAGCAATGAGCCAAGTTTTGGGGGGTCCCGGAGCTCGAGGCTCCTCTCTGAGTTCGGTACCACAAGGTGCCCAGCACTGAGGGCACGAACACCCCCTGCCCCACGGGGAACACTGGGATGTCAAAGGTGGCCGGGAAAGGGAGGCGGGAGGAGGAGTGAGAGACTGGAACCAACAACAGACCAACCCCAACTCCAAGGCGTTGTGGAGCACGAACAGCCCCAGGATGTGGGTGAGTCACAGCCCTGGAGGTGTTCACAGGACACATTAACGTGGCACTCGGGGACATGGGTCAGTGGTGGCCTTGGCAGCGCTGGGGGAATGGTCGGACTGATGATCTTAAACGTCTTTTCCAACCTAAACAATTCCATGACTGGTGTCCAGCTCTCGCCACGAATCTCCCGTCACACCGAGCCCGAGGCTGCCCTCCCACTCCCGAGCCTCCCCCTACAACCCACCCCACCACAGCCCCTGCCTCAAGCTGCACCGAGCTCCACCATCCCCTCAGCCCTGCTGCCTCTCCAAACACACCATGGCCCGGCACCATTAACGCCACACCGTCACCGAGGTGACCACCAGCACCAAGGAGCGGCCCCTGCCCAGACTGACCGGCAGCGGCCCCTCTGCTCACACAGAACCGGAGCTGCCCGAGAGCTCTGGGGCTTCAAACTGAGCTCAGAGCACCCGAAATGCACCTTCTGCACCCAAACCCGCGGAGCCGCCCGGCCCCCCCGGCCCCGAGAGCCCCGGCAGCCACACAAGTCGGGATCTGTCCGAGGCCGCCGGATCCTGCGGCTCCTCCACAGCTCCGGCCTCGGCCAGTGCTTGTTCCTGCACCAGTTACATGGGAACTGGGCACAGGGACTGGGAGCTCTGCAGTGCTCCAGTGTGGGAACTGGGCACAGGGACTGGGAGCTCTGCAATGCTCCAGTGTGGGAACTGGGCACAGGGACTGGGAGCTCTGCAGTGCTCCAGTGTGGGAACTGGGC
>WEIV01017500.1:124212-137405 GCA_013390005.1 Calyptomena viridis | reverse complement strand
TCGCGTGGGAACGGGGCACAGGGACTGGGAGCTCTGCAGTGCTCCAGTGTGGGAACTGGGAGCTCTGCAGTGCTCCAGTGTGGGAACTGGGAGCTCTGCAGTGCTCCAGTGTGGGAACTGGGAGCTCTGCAATGCTCCAGTGTGGGAACTGGGCCCAGGGACTGGGAGCTCTGCAATGCTCCAGTGTGGGAACTGGGCACAGGAACTGGGAGCTCTGCAGTGCTCCAGTGTGGGAACTGGGCACAGGGACTGGGAGCTCTGCAATGCTCCAGTGTGGGAACTGGGCACAGGGACTGGGAGCTCTGCAGTGCTCCAGTGTGGGAACTGGGCACAGGGACTGGGAGCTCTGCAGTGCTCCAGTGTGGGAACTGGGCACAGGGACTGGGAGCTCTGCAGTGCTCCAGTGTGGGAACTGGGCACAGGGACTGGGAGCTCTGCAGTGCTCCAGTGTGGGAACTGGGCACAGGGACTGGGAGCTCTGCAGTGCTCCAGTGTGGGAACTGGGCACAGGGACTGGGAGCTCTGCAGTGCTCCAGTGTGGGAACTGGGCACAGGGACTGGGAGCTCTGCAGTGCTCCAGTGTGGGAACTGGGCACAGGGACTGGGAGCTCTGCAGTGCTCCAGTGTGGGAACTGGGCACAGGGACTGGGAGCTCTGCAGTGCTCCAGTGTGGGAACTGGGCACAGGGACTGGGAGCTCTGCAGTGCTCCAGTGTGGGAACTGGGCACAGGGACTGGGAGCTCTGCAATGCTCCAGTGTGGGAACTGGGAGCTCTGCAATGCTCCAGTGTGGGAACTGGGCACAGGGACTGGGAGCTCTGCAATGCTCCAGTGTGGGAACTGGGCACAGGAACTGGGAGCTCTGCAATGCTCCAGTGTGGGAACTGGGAGCTCTGCAATGCTCCAGTGGGTGAACTGGGCACAGGAACTGGGAGCTCTGCAGTGCTCCAGTGTGGGAACTGGGCACAGGGACTGGGAGCTCTGCAGTGCTCCCTGTCCATCCCTCAGAACCATGGCAGGGATCCCAGGATCTCCCCAGGCTGCTCTGGGCAATGTTGCACACACGAACCCGGGATGTTCCAGCCTTTAATCCCCACTGCAAAGAGAGGTTGAAAACTTCCCTCCTCCATCTGCTCCTTTTCCAAGGATTGGATTCTTTCCTCTGCTCTTTAATTCCAAATTCCAAGTGTTTTCACAACCACAAACAACTCATTTTGACATAGGGAAATCTTACAGCCCTTAACACAAACATCACCACAACTGGAGTTTTAAGACACCGAAATACAAACTGCCCCCACATTGCCCAAATATTGCTGATTTTTTGAGGAATATGCTGGAAATTATTTTAGATTCAAGGCATCTGATGATCACAGGGAGTCACAGGACTAAGTGATCAATAATGACATGAGAAAAACGTAAATGTTCTGAAAGAAATAACCCATTTGCTTTTTTACTCCAATGCCCAGAATTTTTTTAATAACTGGATTAAACAATGCCAGGCACTCAAATGCTTCTTGCCCTGAACATCACAGTTCAAAGTATAACAGAGTTCAATGCAATTACCATTACTTAAGTATCCAATTAAAGAAGCCTTGTCTATTTACCTTGTAATTAAAACTAATCGTTCCCAAGTTCATCACCAGAGTGGAGAATTTCACCATTCAAACGATTTAGTTCTGATTACTTTGCATTTACAACCAGTAATTTAATTCAAATAAACCACCTACTAATCTGGGTATCTCAGCTTCCCCAACCAAGGTTGAGTTGTTGGGTTAAAATTCCTCACACTGGATCCCTGCAACATTCCAGGTGAATGTTAATTCAAGATACAACTCCACTGTCTCAAACACTGCAGTGTTTTACAGTGCAAATTCAAATTCCAAAATGCTGTGACAGACAGGCAGGAATAACCAGCTGAGAACAGCTGAGAGTTCTGTTTGTTGATGGGAGGGAAGTCACAGCACAGGATTTATCTGGCTCTCCCTCAGCACAGGGAGCTCTGTCTGATGATCAGACACAGCCACTCATCATTTTTATTACCTGCCTAATATCTGAAATGCAAAGTGCTGGGAGCATTTCTCTTGCCTGGAAATGTTTCTCCTAGGAGGAGTTCACTTGGATGATTATGAGAAAATCCAATTTTTTGCCTTCTCAGACAGCCAGTGTTCAGTCTCAGGATGAGCCAACACTTCCAAGTGCTGCAGACAAATTATGTTTGACGTCAGGCACACACTGGTAAAGTACTAACAATGTTCTGAGCTGAAATATTTATTCTGGGGATATTTCCCCTGGTTTTGCAGCACTCAGGCAGCACCAAATCCTTCTGTGAAGTGCCCTATTCCCCCTGTGCTGACAACACTGCACAGGGTGGCACCCAATGGGTACCTCCCATCTCCAAAATGGGTAATAAATCCCTGCCAACACCTGGGAACCAAATCCCTCCTTGGAACCTTCACGTTGCCAGGTAAGAACAGGAAAAACACTAAATAAAAAGGCAGGAGTGCTGCAGTCTCTGTTCAGAAGAGGTTCCCTGTTCCAGGGCTCACATTCTGTCAGAAGAGGCCCATTTTCCTTGGAAGAACATCCTGGTTCCTGGGCAGGGTGAGGTGGAGGAGGCCTCAGCCCTGACAGCTCAATGAGTCTCCTGATTACATTTTGGTAGCAATATCCTAATTTAAGTGTTCTTCCTCCCAAAGCCATGGCAAATCTGTCATCTTTTACATCAGCTTCACTGTAATGAGCAGCCTCCCATGACCATCCTCCAGAACACACTTAACATAACACAGCAAACACAGAAAATAGCAGCACACAGGAGTACAATAAATAGACCCACTTCCACCCACAACTGGGAGCAGCAGAAAGACAAGTTATTAAGTTAGAGCAACGTTTATAAATCCACTGAATGATAAATTCCTTGCAAAAGCACTTACCAGAAGATCTGCTTCAATATGAAAACATCTACTGCTCTTCCCTAATGCTGACTAATCAAATATACAGCAGGAATTACTGTAATTGCTTTGAAAGCTTCCCAGTTAATTGCAGGAGTGATGCAGAGTCCTGGGTCCTGAGCCCACCCAATGTACATCCCTGTCTCCCAGAGAAAGGACACCCAGGGACAAGCTATGCCAGGTGAATCCCACTTTTCCAGCTGGGGAAGGCAATGCTTGGTGCATTCTTAAATCCCTACTTCAGTCACAGCTCACATTACAGTGTTTATCAGAACTCTTCCTGTGACTGTGCATTTTTAAGTCCTTGGAAGAAGAACCCAGGGTCTGAAATGTCCATCAGAGCAGCAACAGCTGTATGTCACAAAAGTAACTGCAAGACAGAAGTGCCTTTAAAAATACCTGTGGTTGATTTCTGAGAAGAGAAATAAGAAATCATTTTCAAGGAGCAACAACAAAGGAGCAGAGAAGCCAAAGCCCTGCACTCCACAGGCCCAGATCAAAGCACTTCCAAAATCCCTGAGAAGGAATGTGCTTTCTGGGACCTGCTATTGTACCCAGCACAAACCAAGTCAGGCTTTCCTGGACCTCCAGGTATTCCTGTAATTAAAGGCAAAAGCTCAAATCCCTTTTCTTCTAAGAACTGACATAATTAAAACCTGTTTACTGGGCAACAGAGCACCAGAGAGGTGGCTGCCCTTAAGGCACCCTCACCTCCATGTACCCCCAGGTGGCCCATCCCTGGGTGTCTCCGGGCTGGAGCCCCCTGGGACAGTGGCAGCCCCTGGCAGGGGGGGCCTGAGCTGGGCTCTAAGGGCCCTTCCCAGCCCAACCACTCCAGGCCCATGGAAACACCAGTCACACACCCCCAGAAGGTGACAGTGCACACCCCCAAGTCAGGAATGCTCAGGAACAACCCCCAGCTGACCCAATAAACCTCAAACTGATGATATCCAACAATCCCCCAGCTGAGCAGCTACGAACTGGAACTCTGCAGTCACACACTGACCTATTGCAGGCTGTGCATCAAACTCCCAATGGATATTTGAGTTTACATACCAAGTCTACACTTAAAACATCTGCTCTTACCTCCAAAGTTGCAATTTTGTAATTTTTATTAATTAGTTGGCATTACTTGATGCAGTGGTTTGGGTTGGGAGGGACCTTAAAGCTGAGCCAGTTCCAAGCCCTGCCCTGGGCAGAACCTCCCACTGCTGTCACATCCCTGCACACTCACATCTGAGCTTCCTCCAGTTTGGGGATTGCTAATAATGTCAAAAGTGTGGCCTAAACTGTACAGAAAACCCCATCAGACTGATCTTGCTGTGCAAAGAACACAGGAACTTCCAGCCTTTGGCTGAAATTGCCCTTATTTTCATTTTCTACAGGCAAACCATTGCTCCCCACACTCCTTCATACAGTTTTACATTCAATAACCATTAGCTTGGATGCCTCAATATCTTCCTGCACTACACAGCAACCAGGTTCAAAAACTCCAGCTGCATGTCTTAAAAAAGGGGGAAAAGAGCAGATATCCATGTTTCTCATCAGTGATCCTGGAATCTTGTCCACGGCTCAGGAAGCAAATGGCAAATGCAGCTTTGCTGTGCTGCCCAACTGCTCCAACAGCTCCCACCAATCCCAACCTCCTGCATCCCAAATGGAAAAAGCCCTTTTAATCTTCAAAGCATGGCCACAAGTCAATCTCAACTTAGCACACTTTTTAATTTTCCTTTTAATTACCCACTTGGGAGAGTTATGCCCTCCTTGCTCAGTGACCTTTCACTCCTCTGAGATTACTTCCAAATCTTTCCTGGGAATAATCAGCACATTTCTACCACTTGGAGAGGAAATGTTTCAAGGCTTCCAGGCTCTGAGGGGGGAGGCAGTGGGATTTCCCAGTGCCCTCAGTCCTGCAGGAAAGGGATCCTGTGGCTCCAGGATTGCTGGGAGTGCCATCCTGGCCCCACAATGGGGTTCAGAGCCCCCCAGTCCCCAAAATGGCACAAAAATCTCTTTGTGCAGGAACTGGTAAAAGGCAGAGCACCAGCACATCTGTTGGTGCCTCAGAGCAAGAAGAAATAAGATTATTAACTATACCACCAATAAAAGATACAACCATTCACTATATTGCCAATAATAGATGCTACTATTCATTTTATTACCAACAACAAATGCTATTATTAATTTTATTACCACTAATAGATGCTATTAGCCATTATCTTACCAATATTAGATGCTAATATCACCACCAATAACTGCTGACCACCTCTCTGCCCTGGGAGCTTTGGTCCCTAAGCTCAGCTTGGTTCCCCCACACCCACCAGGAAAACTGAAGCCATTTATGGCCATTGGTGACTTTGGAGCCATCCCAGCACTGCCTCCTCCCTGCCCACACCCCACCAACTGCAAACTGCCCTGCTCTGGGTTCCCACACGTTAAGCCAAGCAATTCCTAATTTATTAATTTCCCAACAAGCCTGGGAGGGTTTCTGGAGCTGCAGCTCAGTCAGACTGGCTGGGTGACTCGGCTGGAAGTGGTTCCTTCCCAGCAATTCCTGCTAAATGTGCACATCATGGGATGCCACGGGATCCCTCCCGTGCCTGCAGGGGGATGAGGGAGCAGGAGGGACCTGTTGGAGCCCAGGTGCCACCTGTCTGTCACACGGTGTCACACACAGAGGGGGTCACTCAGCTCCTGGCTGGGAAGATCCTCCTCCCTGTGTAAAAGGGTAACTAAGAATGCATTAAATATAGATTAATGCATTTAATATCCCTCCCAGCAACAGGGCTGGTAAAGAAGGTGAAGTGAGTTCTCCAGCTGGAGTGACAGAAATGGAACAGTCCTCTCAACACCCAGGAAAGCACAAAGAATTCTAATATTTTAACAGAGTTCCCACTGCTTACAATAGTATTTATGCCAACTGTAGTTTATTGAAGGACAACTCTGCATTTTCAGCAAGATTTTTGCAGAAAAGTATTGTGGCAAAATTTAGTGGAATACCTTTTTGTGATTTTTGCCAGTAAACCAATTGTTTTGAGGCCAATTTACTGTGGGTTCAATATTGTACCTTAGTGGTTGCTTCATCTTCAGGGCTCTTTGGCAGATGTGTGCACAGCACTGCTTTAAAAAATAATCTCAATTATCCTTACTTAATTGGCACTGCCTACATGCAAGAACTCTTGGCTGCTGCCCTTTGGAGGATTTCAGCACACATTCTGCCCTTGGAATAATTAGGGGGAGAAAACCCCAATGCACATGGAGTGCCCCTAAGAGAGATCCAAAATCAGGGTTTTGGGGATCATAAAAGCTTCACCAAACCCCCCCAGCTAATACTGAGCTCTAATAATTCTGAGCAATTTAACAGAAGGGTTTAATTGCCAGCTTTGCTCGATTTGGTGGTGCCTGATGAGGCACCTCCATGGCAAAGGCTGGGTGTGTTTGATCCCTGCCAGGGCAGAGCATCATTGCCAGGGGTGTTGGCAGGAACAGGCTCCCCAGCACAGCAGCTGCAGGGGGGGCTCCTCCCATCTGCTTTTCCAAGCAGGATCACAACTCCAGAACATCCCAGCCTTCCATCCTTTGCCTTCTCTGCTACTTGCCAAGAGGAGATGGACAAGGAAAACATCCTGACAACAAAACTTGGGCATTAAAAACACCTAAATCCACTCTCTCATCCATGCAGGTAATTTTTTTTTTGGAGTTTAAAAAGCATCTGTTACTCAGCTGAAATAAACTACAGATAAAAAGTGTCTAAAGAGGCTGAATAAACCAGACCAGAGATGATTCTGCTCAGCATCACCTCCCAAAATTCCACACACCAAATTAAATGGTACCCAAGAAATACATCCAATATCAGCAAGTTACTGGTTATTGCTCCCATATAGAAAAGGACACAGAACAGTAAATCCAGCAATTATGCCCTGCAGTCTGATCCTATGGAATAAGGACCTGAGTCTTGAATTTTTTCCTGTCACTCCCAATTATTCCTTAGGTTTGGACTTTACACAATGAAATGCCCACCAGAAAACCACAATATTTGGGGTTTTACCAAAAACCCCAATCTGTTAAACCATGACCATGTTAAACTGTGACCATGCAAGTGCTTTTTGCATCAGGAACATTGAGTGAATTTTCAGAAAAAAATTATTTTGTATAAAAAATTAAAAAGGGGGCAAAAAAGCTGCTGTAACCTGTGAAGAGCTGGTTTTTTAGAGTCTGTAAATCCAAGGATGTGTCTCCTTGGCTCAGGAACGGTGAGGATGTGAATGCAGGATTCTCCACACAAAGGACAATAAACTGCAAAATTAGTAGAATTTATGATGTTTTCTCCTGTCACAGGGATTCAAAGACTCCATGGGAATTGCACCCTCCCCACAGCACAGCCCACAAAGTGCTGCCAGCCTTTCGTTTCAGCCAGCACACAAACCAAACTTCGCAGGGCAGGGTTTTATCTCCCTCCCAAACTCCCAAATCAAAAGTGAAAGCGGGGCCAGGGCCCCACGTGTGTTTTAGGAGATCCCGCCGTGCCCCGAGCGCTGTAAGGACATTTCCATTTCCCACTATTCCCTGTCACAGCTCAGCACAGCAGCACCACTGAGCTTCAGCTTAAACACCAGACAATCCAGGTCAGGGAGAAAAGGAGTAAGATCAGTAAAAAAAAAAGAAATCCTGGGCTACAAAAGATGTGTGTGATGTACTCTGGTGGTCAAAGATTTCCAGCATTTCCTTCCCATTGCTAACAGCGGGTCAAGAAGGACTTGCAGAGAGCTGGAAACCCTGGAGAAATTCACTAAAGGCACATTAACCACCTCGGCACATAAACACAGCCGGGAGCATTAGTGTTTAAGGCACCTCCCGATTAAAGCTGCACTTTATTCTCTCAACATTTACAATCTCACGAGTGAGTAACAGCCAGAGAACCACTAAAATGGGAATTACTGCCCTGGGCTGCCATTTCACGGCCATGCAAAACAGGAGTAAATCCAATTAAAATGTGTCGCTCCATTTAGAGCCCAAACGAGCTCCACGGCCGAGGTTAATGCCCAGGAATGTCGGTGCACAAACCCCCCTGAAGTTGCTTTTCCCTTCCTTTCCTGATCCCGTGCGTTCCCAAAAAGCTTCAGCCAACTGCTGGGATGGCACCAGTCCCAGTTAAAAATCCAGTCGGACACCAAATGCCACGGAGCTTTTTTGAGGTATCAAAGTGTCTTATGCACAATTTACAGAATAATGTTTCATCTTTCCATCTTTTACCTGAGTTACTTTTCAAAGAAAAAGTTACAGGATTCAAGGAGAGGGGGCTGTTATGTCAGAAAATGGGAGTGGTGTACATTGTAGTTGTTTTTCCTGGAACGTGTAATTAATTTTGAGGGTTTAGTAATTTCGAAGTTTATTAGGAAGGTTTGTCAATCTCATTGCAGGAAATACTGCAGAGTATCTTTATTAAACTAATGACATTGACCTTCCCCATGTCAATATTAATTCAGCAAAATTTTACACATTTGCGGAATATGAATTGATTTAAAATGCTATGGGAGCTTTATGGAGACTTGATTTTCAGCTCCTTTCTAACGTGCTGAAAGGAGAGCTCATCTTTTCTTGGTCACAGGAAGATTGAAAATGAGAGGCCCATGGCAGGAGCCTCAAAACAGGAATGACAGGGAGCTTCCAAAGGAGCTCCGTGAGTCCCGACATTCCCAAGTGTCCCCACCAGGCTGAGACATCCCCCATGTCCCCTCATCCCAGCGCAGCCTCCAGGCGGTTTGGACCTAAAGCGAGGGGAAAGTGGGTGACAAATTCCCCGTTTATCACGAAGGAGATAAGAGCAAGTTAAACCCCAGCGCACAGGGAGCAGCTCAGTCCCTTCGGAGCGCGGACCCTCCCAGGTACCTCCTCCACAACCACAACCGCGCTCCTAAAAATACAACTATCACACAAAGCTTGTTTTCTCAGACGTTTTGCTGACGCGAGTACAAGATCAAAACATCCCTCGCTGAGAGGAGAGAGATGTATCAGTGTCCAAAATCCCCCGTGAAAGCCCAGCCGTGCCCTCGCTGTGCGGGACTGCTACCGAAACACAGCGTTTTACTGCGTGCTCGGGTTGGGGCTGAGGAATAAAATATCCTGGTTGTGGGCAGGAGGGATTCTGGACATTCCTTGTCACCAAAACAGTGTTTATGCTCTCCTGAAGCTGCTTTTGAAAAATACCAGTAACATAAAAAGAAGAGGTAAGTGCATCCCGCCAGCCCTCCCTCAGCAGCACTCGCATCCTCTGGCCTGAGAACCCCGGGGAGATTCAGAGCGGGGAATTTCTAATTACAAACTCATTAAGTACGAGTTTGACAACGACCTCCAGCCCAGTCCTTGTGCGGCAAATAATGAGTTGTGGGGTAGGAACGAGGTGCCCCCCAGTGCCACACACAGGCCGGGGACCCCCTGGCTGGGAGCTGGTGCCCAAGTGACCCTGCCCAAGTCCCGGGCAGAGCTGGGGGAGGCCCGGCCCAGCCAAGCCCGGCCCATCCAGCGCTGCTGCGGGGCACCCACAGCTCCCGCACCCCGGGAACGGGTGACTCACTGTTGACGGGGCCGATGACAACATCCAGCAGCGAGGAATCGCCTCCCCGGCCCCTGGAGCACGTTGGATGAGAAAACCACGGGTCAGCAGCAGGCACAGGGTCCTGCCGGTGCCACCCGGGTTTTAGTGCTGGTTGGCACAGAAACGGGCAGGGTTAGTGCTGAGTGCAAGGACACAAGTGGAGCAGGAGATTTCTGAATTAGCAGAGCAGTTCTCCCTCCTCCTTCCTGTCCCCAAGTGCCAGCGATGTCTCAACACCCCCACTCCCTTTCCAAGGAAGTAGCTCTGCTGCCTTCATGGCCAAATTACCGTGGCAAGAAATCCCCTTTTAGATCCATCTCCAACACAACATCAGGCAGCAAACATTTCCTTCCCATAACCCCAAACCAACCAAGTATCACCACATTTCTTTCCTGCCACCAAAGCAACCCTGTCCTAAGACAGCTCAGAACAAGTGAAAACATTTGGCCATAAAGCAAATGGAATATTTAGTGCAGCCCCAGAAGTTGGCAGTGTCTGAACACACTTCACTCCTGGGAATGCTGGAAAACATGGCAAGAGCTTCCATTTGAAGTGATTTATTTTATTCCTGCCTTCCCTATACCATGGTGCACATCCCTCCACTCCTCCTGACTGTCAATATTCTTTTAAGTAAAATAAACCCCACTGTAACTGTTGTCAGGCCTTGTCGTGGCCACTTCATAAACATCAATACTTGATATAAATACATTTTCCCAGCAACATTCCATCAGCTTCAATGGAAGAACAAAGGTTCTGCACAGCCATCTGCATTTTCTCCTGTAAGGATAAATACTAAAAGAAGTGTCTGGAAGCAAAATAAATCTATGGAATAAATGGCCCCACAGAAACTTTTGGGCCTCGAGATTTCTTACATGGTTCACACAAAGACACTGACAGGAGCAGCTACAAGATCTCACGGAAAATCCTTCCCTGTGAGGGTGGGGAGGCCCTGGCACAGGGTGCCCAGAGAAGCTGTGGCTGCCCCTGGATCCCTGCAAGTGTCCAAGGCCAGGTTGGAGCCACCTGGGATAGTGGGAGGTGTCCCTGCCATGGCAGGGGTGGGAATGAGATGGACTTTGACGTCCCTTCCAACCCAAACCATGCCATGATTCAATGAAGATCCAAAAATCACCCGGTGTCACCAGTGTGTCCCTGGGAACAGCCCCCAGGGATGCTCCAGGTGGCCTCCCCTACAGCCAGGAGTGGAAGGGGTGAAATGCTGCAGGTCCTCAGAGCAGCTGAACAGCCCCTTCTGCAGGAACACATGGAGAAAACAGGCCAGTTTCACCCACTGAGTTTTCAGTGGTCTCCAATCCACGTACACAGCACAGCAAAGCCACTCAGAGCAGGACAGGACAGCCCATGGGAGGGAGGAAGTCCTCAGGTTTGGCTGTGCCAGGGAGAAAATAAATAACAAAACAAAGGTACTGACAGAATCAAAGACAGAAAACTCGACTTGGTTTAATCTAAAAAATGTTTGAAGTAGTAACTGCGTAAAAATGCAGCATCTTCTACACAGTCTCCTGAAGAAATGTGGGGAAAACCCACAGCTGAAGTTCTCTGTCAGAAAAAAATAACAATATAATCCTTCAACACCACCAGTATCTCAAGCTCCCCAAGAAGATTTTCCAACCAAATAATACCAACCAAGACACGACTTTCATTTCTCCACTGGAATTCAACTCAGACTGAACTAGAGAGGGCAGAAATGTCCATTTCAGGAAGCTTTGAAAAGCCCCCCCCACACGCTCCCCACTCAGTACAGATTTAGGGAGGTGCCCCCAGGTCTCCTGGGCTCAGGGAGGGTCAGGAGCAGGTCAAAATTCCCCAAAGAGACCTGCCTCCCATCCAAACCCCAGGCTTTTGTGGGCTAATCCCTGACTGAGCAGCCCCCCAGGGGTCACTGCAGGGCTGGGAGGGGGTGATGGGTGGGGGCACCTTTTGGGTCTCCAAAGGAAACACCCACCAACCTGCAGCCCAAACTACCCTACTGCTTGAAAAGCTCTTTTCCCTTCAGATTTGGTTCCATGCTGGAGATGCAGAAGGAGCAACAGGCCCGTGCTCAGAGAACCTGATTCCCCTCCTGCTCCTTCCATCTACTCGAGGAGAGCAGTTCAAAGCTAAGCCTGGCTCAGGGCAGAGCTTAAGGATCAGTGACACACAGCGATGAATTTTAAACCACATGAATGCGGCCTGTTAAGGCACAGCAGGAGCACAACCCACCCCTGAAAATCCCAGCGTTAACTCCTCTTATCCCCAAGACATTTCCAAGTCCTATTCCCGTCTTTACTAAGCCAAAGGCTTATTTAAATCCACGATAAAAATCTCGGGGCTCGTTTAAGCTCCGTGCTTGCCCAAGGCTGAATTTGTCTCAGTGCATCTCCATGTTAATACTGCTCTAATTTCAAGGCATCTGGATCATGACTAGGAGGTAGGAGCAGGGTTGTGAGAGCTCATCAACCACTAATCCAATTGTTCTACGTATCTCAAGGATTATTTGGCAGCCTGCTAACCTGAGCTACCTGTTGCAATAATCCTTCACCTACAGTGAAACCACCTGGCAGATCTCGGGGGGCAGCTCAGTCCGGCTCTGGCCCCGGGCAGCACATCAGCAGCTCATCACTCCGGCATTTATTCTGCTCCTGCACTTCGTTTTACAGCCTGCACCAAACTCCACCCGCCACTAAAAGCACTACCCAAACCGCCTTATCTTTTAAGCTTAAACTGGGTAATTTAAAGCTTGTTCAGCCCGGCAGCGCTGTGCTGCACTGAGAACACACTGACAGATCAAACTCCCCGGGAAAAGAGAGTATTTGGTGTTTTTATTGAAAAACAAAGCTCAGCGGCAACAGGAAGCTCTGCATTTACCTGGCAGTGAACTGTAGTCACAGTCAGCTGCGGGAGGGAAATGAGAAGATGGAAAAAATGAACAGGCGAGGTCTTTACCTTGTCTAAAATCCACCTGGGGATTCCCTTCCCTGCCAGAATCTTCCACCGGCTCTGCTGCTGCCTTCGGGGTCAGCTCTGCCTGCACCCACCTGCCCAGGGGAACCCAAACTGCTCTTCCCAGCCCACAAAATGACCACGACGGCTCCAAAATGAAGGGACGGGGATGGAACTGTGAAGCCTCTGCCTCATTCCCAGCCTTTTTGGAAAAAGGCAAAAGCCACTAAGAACAGGAATGCACGATAATGGTTGTTAGTTGTTATTCCAGCGAGGAAACCTGATCCAAGGCTTTCAACAAGCTTTGTTCGGGCGTTTTTCTGCGCTACCTACATCACTTGTTTCTACCCAAAATGTATCTTAAAACAAAAGAAAACCACGCATGATATGGCATGTGGCTAGCAAGTCAAGAGCAGAAAATTGAAATATTTACTGCCCCGATGTGCACTGAAAAAGAAACAAACAAAAAAAAAGCAAACAAATCATTAAAAACGGGGGAAAAAAACCCTTTAAAGCGTATCACGAGAACGGCATCAGGGAAGAGCGAGGCCACCCCTTCAGGACCAGGGGAGAATTAACCTGCATTTCTCCATCCCATCTGCAAGCTCACGGCTCTGCCACCCATTTTGTTTCAGATTAAAGGGAAAAAAATAATAAAAAAAAAAAAATTAATGATCTCAAAGGAACAGAGAGAACACCGAACATCCC
>WEIV01017500.1:98163-123790 GCA_013390005.1 Calyptomena viridis | reverse complement strand
TTAACGGTTTACCCTAGAAAGGTACAAGTTAGAAACACAAGTTGAAGGGACCACAGTGGGGCATCTGGTCCAGGCTCGCTGCTCAGTCGCGTCAACCCAGAGCACATGGAACAGGGTTGTGTCCACACGGTGGTTCTGGAATATCTCATATTACAGTGATATATTAACGGTTTATCCTAGAAAGGCACAAATCACAGAAACACAAGGTGGATCAGGTTGGAAGGGACCGCAGTGGGGCATCTGGTCCAGGTTCTCTGCTCCAAGCAGATCATCCCAGAGCACATGGAACATGGTTGTGCCCACATGTCTGGAATATCTCAAATTACAGTGATATATTAACGGATTATCCTAGAAAGATACAAGTCACAGAACCATAGAAACACGGAATGTGTAAGGTTGGAAGGGACCACAGTGGGTCCAGCTTTCCTGCTCAAGCAGGATCATCCCAGAGCTCACAGAAAATGATTGGATCCATATGGTTTAGGAATATCTCAAATTACAGTGACATATTATGGTTTATCCTAGAGAGACACAAATCACAGAAACACAGAGTGGATTGAGTTAGGAAGGACCACAGTGGGGCATCTGGTCCAACCTCCCTGCTCAGGCAGGGTCATCCCAGGGCACATGGAACAGGACTGGGGGCAAATGGTTCTTGAATATCTCAAATTACAGTGATGTATTAAGTTTATCCTAGAAAAATACAAGTCACAGAACCACAGAAACACGGAATATGTAAGGTTAGAAGGGACCACAGTGGGTCCAGCTTTCCCACTCAGGCGGGGTCATCCCAGGGCACATGGAACAGGACTGGGGGCAAATGGTTCTGGAAAATCTGCAGTGAGGGAAACTCCAGAGCCTCCCTGGGCACTGGGGCACTGAACAGGCTCCCCAGGGTTTGGTCACGGTCCCAAGGCTGGCAGAGCTCAGGGAGTGTGTGGACAACACTCAGGGACAGGGTGGGATTGTTGGGGTGTCTGGGAGGCTGAGGAAGCTGAGTCCCCCAAAAGCTGACACATCTACCACACCCACATCCCTCTTCCTGCAATCCCCCTCTTCTGATTTCCACAGTTTTCTGGCCTAGGGATGGGACAAATCTGACACGATGCTCCCCCTGGAAAATGGCACTTGCCTGGTGACACTATGGGCTGCCCCCAGCCCTGGCCCTCTTAGGGGTTTGCTTTGGATTTTCTGTTTGGTTTTTGGTTTGTTTGTTTTTTTTAATTATTTTTTTAGGAGAAATCCAACTTTTACAATAGGAGAGTGAGCTTAGGGAGCAACAAAAGAATCACAGAATCAATCAGGTTGGAAAAGACCTCTGAGTCCAACCTATGACCCCACACACCATCCCAATGAGACCAGAGCACTGAATGCCATGTCCAGTCTTTACTTAAGCATTTCCTTAAGCTCTGCCCATCTCCCTGGGCAGCCCATTCCAATGTCTGGTTATCCTTTCTGTGAAGAAATTCCTCCTGATGTCTGACCTAAACCTCCCCTGGTGCAGCTTAAGACTCTCTGCTCTCATCCTAGAGGAGGCTGAGGAACTGAGTCCCCCAAAGCAGGACACCTCCACCACACCCCTCTTCTTACAATCTCACTTTTCTGAGATTTCCACCCTTTTCTGGCTGGGGACAGGACAAAGGTGACACTCCCCCAGCCGTGGATGTGGGTGTTTCCAGACACCCCAGCCAGCTGTGCTCCAGTGCCTCTCCCACATCTCCCCTGGCAACATCTGACATTCCCGATGGGTCTGGACAGATTAACTCGCTTTCCTTCGCCTCCTGCCCTTCCCAGAACGTGCAGTTCTGACACGTCGGCTCACGGCACCTTCTCCCACTCCGGGATTTTCGGGGCTGAGCTCCCAGAGCTGATTTCTACCTTTTGTCCCCACAGCCTCGCTCACCTCCAGCTCGTGGGCACCACTGCCCCGGGCTGAGCCTCCTCCCCTCCAGCCCCTCCCAGGGTTTGCTGAAGTGGATCCCACAGCCTGTGCTCCCCGGACACATGGATTCCACTCCAGTACCTACCACCCACATCTGCAATTCCCTGCTGATCTCTCAGGTCTTTGCTCCAACACTGCTGGTTGTGCAGTGTTTGCTGACCAGGAATGTTTCCAGAGGGTTTGTTCACCAGCTGTCCAACCCCTTCCATCCCCCTTCCCTATAAAGAGGGTTTCATCCCATCCCATCCCATCCCACCCAAACCCAGAGCTCACTGTAAGACCAGAGACCCCACGAGGCCTCTGGAGCATTTGTGCTTCTCCTCGTGCATCTTTTCTCCACGTTCACTGCAAATACTCTCCTTGTTAAGCCTCTAAAAGGTTTTCCAAAGGACCATATGGGGAATTACGTGGGGCAGGGCTGTCACAGCACTGCTCTGGATTAGGAACATCGATCCCTTGGCCTTGCTCAATACCTGGCCTGATCCCAAACACACACAGAGACTTAGTGCAGCTCCTAAATGTTAAAAGCCTTTGTTGGTCGGGGTGGAGGGTGATGTGAGGGACATTTGGGTAATTCCAGATTGATTGAGGCTGCAGCAGCTTTGCTGCTGACAGGAGTTTGTACAGGAAGATGGATTGTGTGTGTTCATCTCCCTTCCTGTGCCCAGAAATCAGTGACAGAGACACAGCTCTATTTAGTTTATTTTTAAGGGTTAGAGTTTTCCAACCCACACTCCAGAAGTGAAAGATGGCAGAGGGAAATACAGGTAATACAGGTAGAGATCTGTGAGGGAAGTTCAAATGCATCAGTCAGATGGAAAATTAACAGAAAAAGAGAACTCAGGGTTGGGACAATCCCAAGGACAAGCAAGGGAAAGATGATAAAGATGATTTAGTGCTTCAAGAATTGAATTTGACACCGTGGGCTCAAACCCAGTAAAACCTTTTCCAGTCCTCTGTTCCTCTTAAATAGATAAATTCCATTCCAGGTGGCCTTTCATGCTGTAAATTTTGAGAAAATTCCCTGGCATTGCTCTCCTGCCACACTGTCCTGCTCCAGCAGCAGAAATCACCTGACTGGGGTTCTTGGTTATCATTTCTGTTATTAAAATGTAGTGATGAACCCCGAGGTGTTTATCAAAACCTTCCATCACTTTCTGCCTGAATGATTCCCAGGACCATAAAAAAGCTGGAATTGGAGCCACAGGATGTGCACATCATTCAGGAGGAAGAGAAATTAGCAGCCATTAATCATTTAATGTGCAGATCTTTGACACTTGAAAGGAGACACATTCCCTTTGTTTTCCTCTCTATCCTACACCTAATCCAGATTAGTTGAGCTCCCCAAAGCTCCCTCAGGGATTTTCCTGAGCTCCTGAGGTGTTGCTGCATCCAGACAATTCACTACAGAAAGTCTTCCCACTTCAACCAGTGTAAAATCAAACTATACAGCCTCGATTTCTGCTGGAATTGCCCCAACTGGCCTAAATCCCTGTAAAACCAGCTGTCTGGGATCCCAATCCTCTCTCTGTACTCATCAGCCATGGAGCTGCTTGCATCCTGCAGGATAAATATTCCATATGAATTAATCCCAGCAGTGACAATGAGCTTGAGCACAGGGAGCTGTGGGAGCTCCCCCAGCCCCAGCTGCTGCAGCCTGAGCAGGGACTGGGTTTTGGGGGGAAGTTGTGCCCACATGGAGCTAAAAAAAGGAGATTTTGTGGGGGGCAGTCGAGCCTTCAGCCCTGGCTGTGTGTCCTTCTCCTCAGCCAGGGACACAACACTATCCCGAGAATCCAAGGGAACCTTTAATGAGGACATTCCCCGAGCTTTATTTTGATTATTTCTCCTTGCAAATCAAAAGGGAAGGCCAGGGCTGCAGGTCAGGGTTTTCCTGAGGTGCAGCGTGGACGTTACTGACATAAATTTAAAAGCTGGAATGTTTCTGGCCACCGTTTCTCGCTCAAATTTTCCATTTTAAATCCAAGTGTTGCCTCAGTCGGGATGTGAATCGTTGGTCTGAGCAAAGCCCAACTTCAAAACCTCCCATCCAGGGGTGATCCCAGTGGGTGACATCCCTGCCCAAGGCAGGGGCTGGAAGGGGATGGTCTTCAAGGTCCCTTCCAACCCAAACCATTCCAGGATTCCATGATTGGTTTGGGTCTGGGATCCTCAGCTCATTTCCAATCCCTCATCTGGTTTTCTTGGCAGGTTTTGGGGTTGCTTTTTACAAGGAAAGGGGAAGAGGAAGGTTTGGGAAGGGAGGAAAGGAAAAGGGAAAGAGGACACTGAGCTGGGCAGACCCTGGATTTCTGAGCTGAGAAAAGCAAGTGAAAACCCCTTGGATAAAATGCCATCTACCAACACTGAGTGGGAAACACCTCCTGCTCCCAGACCACAGGAATTTATCCTTTATCTCTGGGAACAGCCGTGACTTGCTGTTCCTCCCAATATCAGATGGAAATAAAGTTCTTTCTCGGAACAATTTATGAAGCCAAACTGATATAATTCTGGTCTGGCAGAGCTAAACCCTCCAGGTTTTAATCTGAAAATGGAGGCAGGAAGAATTTTATCAAGTTTAATTAGTGCAAAGTGCTCCTGGTAGCAAAGAAAGCTTTTGGTCCAGGACTCTGCAGGTACTTTGGGCCAAGTACTCAAATTACAGAGGGTTCAGCCAGAGATCCAAGAGCTACTGCTGTGCTTGTGATATTGGGAGAGAAACAGCAGAGACTGCACAGTTCAGCTGCCTGAACTCACATAATAAATAAATCAATAGGGCAGCAGGAAAAAAAGAAATTTGCCTGGTTGCAGAACTGTTGGGTCCCTGCTGGTTTCACCTCTGGTGGCTTTTGGAGAGAGAAAAGACCTTCCTTCACCTTTGGATATGCAAAATATTTTGTAAATGGAGGTGAGATTCTGGCAGCCAGGACAGTCCAAATAACCCAGGACAGTCCAAATAACCCAGGACAGGTTCCTCTGCTTTCCCTGAAGTGCTGCTCAAACCACACTGGCCACAGGGTTTTCATCCCAATGCTATGAGGAGTAGAAGGAAGGCAGAGTGAGACAGGATGCTCAAATGACACAAACCCAACCGGACAGCTCGTGCTCTGGATGAGAAGCTGATTTTCTTGAGGCTGTTCTGTCTGGGACCTCAGGGCTGCTCCCAGCAGAGGAGATTTCACTTGCTGAGTCAGGAGCAGAGCCTGGCTTTGGCACAAGGAGGAGGAGATGGGCTTAGTCACCACTCCGAGTTCATCTCCAGTCCTTCTTAAAGCACAGCCCCTGAAAGCAGCCCAGAGACCCCTGAAATCCTGGGAGGAGTGGGAGCAGGAGGGGTCCAGGAGAGCAGAATGCCTTTGTCCTCCCTGCTCTCTTTTGCTGCAGGTTCTCCTGCCAAAACACCACATCTCCTGACTGAGCTGCAAAGGCTCTGCAGGAGCCCAGGACTCACAGCCCCTGTTTGTGCTCTGCCTGGGCACACTCAGTCCTGTCCCAGACCCCCATCACATGGAGCCTGGGGCACTGCAGGGATGGGCTCCAAGCAGGAGCCAGGCTGGGATTTGCCACCTCGTGTCCACGAGCGGCTGCTCAAAGCTGTGGCAATAAATGGCACCTCCTGTGGGCAGCTCTGGGCAGGCAGGACCAGAGCAACTCATTCCCACTTAAACTACTTCCAACAGGGCTTGGACACGGTGCACAAAATAATTGTAAGTCCCTCAGAGCGATTTTATAGAACACAAGAGGTTTTCTTAAGCCACGTGCCCTGGGAGCTCCAGGGCAGGTCCCTCCCTGCAGCAGCAGCACCCTCGTGGTTGTCACTCATCCCTCAGCACAGCAGGGACAGCAGGGACACAATCCCTGCTTTGTCCCACTGGCAAGTCATTCCCAAAGAACACCCACGACCTGCTCAGAGAGGAAGGAAGGGCCCAGACCTCCTCATTCCCTTTATCCCTGTGACTCATTCGATCCCTCTGTGAGCACAGAGTGACAAAAGCACACGGTGACATCAGTGATGGCACAGAAACGTTGCTGCAGAGTCAACCTCCCCTAGCAAGGGGCAAAAGGCAGAATAAATGAGTGAGGTGCTGAGGCACAAGTTAGAGACCAAAACAGGTCACAGCACAAGTCCTCAGAGCTGGTTCTGCAACTGAGCTGCCCAAATCCCTCTGGGCAGACACCGGGATGTCACTGGGCTCGGCAGAGACACGCAGGGACAGCAGAGCTCCCAGAGCACAGGGAGAGCTGAGCCCAGAGCTGAGCTCAGCTGGGAGCTCCAGTGCTGGAAGTGGCTGTGGTGACACTTCCCAGCTCCTCCTCCCTGACAGCTGAGCCAACACTTGTCACAGCAGTGCAGAGCAGGCAATTACAGATGCCACAGGGCTGGCCAGGCTCTATTTATAGCTGCCCCAGCACAGCTCCCCACTGGGCTCCTGCACACAGGTGAGGCACAGGCCGTGCCCTGCAGGGCTCACAGTCCAGATAAAACCACACAGAGGAAGCACCAGTGACCCCTCTTGTGATGAGAGCCAAGAATCGGAGATGAAAGGACAGAAAGGAAATGCACAGAGAGCCTGGAACAATGAACTCCACCTTCTCCCCTGAAAATGGACCTTTAGTTGATTAACTCCTTCCCTGCCCCAAGTGCCACCTCTGCAACTTGTCATTGGTGCCAGGCAGTGTCACTGAGGTGCCCTGCCAGCTCTGGCCTGTCTCACCACTGTGAAATCCTTTTCCCTGCCCACAGGGAGGTGGGAGAAGGGATGTGGCCCAGCCACCTGGTCAGGGTGGGAGGCATCGGGCTGGGACAGTGTCCCGAGCTCTGATCCCCCCAGAGAGGTGACAAATCCCAGGCTGGAGCTGCTGCCAGCTCCGAGTGCCCCGTGGCACATCCCAGTGTCACATCCGACCTCAGCTCCGAGTCAAAGTCGCCTTTGTTCCACAGGGAGGATGAACCAGGAGCTGTTTGGGAGCTGAACTTTGAAGTGTCTCCTCAGTGATCTGAAACGTGGCCACACAACAAAGACAAACCTCTACAAATCCACTTTTTGTGTCTGGAGTTGGAGCCCATCCACTGGCCTATTTTTAGGAGCACATTTGCACTGGCTGAGTTACAATCCTGCCTCTGTTCTTGTGCAATAAAAGGCAGAGAGGATTCACTTGACCTGCAGTATCAAATACAGGGAAAATAAGGCATTTGTCTGGAAAAGAACCATCCAAAATAGCAGGGAAGGCGTCGTGCTGTGACATGGACTGTTAGTGTTGAGAGACAAGAAAAATGAGAATTGTAGGAGCTGGCAGACTTCTTCTAATGACATATTAATGAAAAAACTGCTAGAAAATTACATGGTGATACTAATTAGTATTTGTAGGTTTAAAGACCTGAGATCTTTTACATTAAATATGTGGGTAAGAGTAAGAAATAATCCCTGCTGAGGTGAGTTCTCAGCTCCTCAAGGATTTGCTCTGGATCCACTGACATTTCCTTTGCTAAGCACGTCTTTAGCTCACAATCTGATGCTCCTGCTCCACTGGACTCTCCCTGGGCAGCTGGTTTGGGTGGGTTGGTTTGAGCACCTGCACTAAACACGACCCACGAGGTGTGAGAAATGCAAGTGAACCTCAGGATGGAGGACTGAGTGAGAGGAACTGAGTGAGAGGAACTGCTCCGTGCTGGCAGCTCAGCAGGAGGGACTGCAGGTATCTGCCCTGGGAACAGCACAGGGCAGGGGGTGGGAAGCATTTCCACACATCTCACGTTCCCTAAACTCCTTACAGCCCCTCCCTAGGCATTGCAATATCCTGATGTGGACAATTATCATTCTATTCAGTTATCACTATATCAATTTTCTGCCTTTCCCTCCTTGAGGAAGCTGCAGGAAGAGCCCAGAAGGCCCGAGTGGGGCTGTGATCTCCCTGTCCCTCAGCATTTCCCCTGACAGGGAAGGAAGGTTAAAGCCTCTCCTGACAGGTTAAACAGCATGATTTGCTGCAACAGCTGAAATAAATGGTTGCAGGCACAAAAGACTAGCAGGAAGCTAATCCTTTACAGACTTAAGAGCAGCTACTACTTCAGCCTGAGTAAATATTTCAAAATAAAATTAATTAGTGGTGACTGGTGGATTTGTCCTCCTTGGTTTTGACAGCCCAGGATGAAACAGTGATTCCTCCACAGAACTTGGGCTTCAGTGCCAAACCTGCTGTTCCACAAGAGCTCAACACCCTCCTCAGGAAGATTCACCACAGTTTGGTTCCTCTCTGTCAGTGCAGGGCTGGAAAAGCTCTCCATGAACCTGGAGTTGCTCCAGGAGTGGCCTCAGGGGTGAGGACAGAGCAGGGCTCAGGGTCCAGCCCAGGACAGTGTGGAGGGAAGGGAGGAAGGAAGGGAGGAAGGAAGTGTCACTTCCTGATCCTCACCAGCACTGAGCTCTGGCCACAAACACATCTCCCAGTAACTGCCTCACTTCTGAGGGGAAGGAGTTTCTAACACCTTCCTCACCCAGAGAAAGGAGGGAAGGAAAGGCCTCAGGGTAACAAGGGCCAAACCAGCACAAACCAAACTCAGCCCGAGCCCAGAGAAGCAAAAGAGTCAATTAAATCATTTGGGAACAATGATTTCTAAGCCACAATTTAATGTTTCCCTGTCGATCCCTGGCTCCATCTCGGAACAAAGCCAACTCTCTTGGGAGGCAGGAATCTCTCATGGCCTCGCTCAACTGTCTGGGCTATTTTTAGTTAAATCCAGCATTCCTAAAAAACCTCCAGCTGTTTGTGTACTAAGGAAGGGGAAAGGGAAGTGCTGTGCACGTGCACATCCACATTTCCCACGGGAGGGTGGAACAGGGAGTGACACCTGCCTTGGAGCATGGAAACACAGCCAGGATCAACTCGGAGCTCGGGGAAAAAGGCAAGGAATGTTTCTTCTCACCGGGTTAAGGCTGGAGGTGAAGGCTGGAGTGCTGAATTCCCTGAGCTGGGAGAGGGGAACCAAAGGTCTCTGGTTGGGAGCCCAAACAGATCCGAGGGCCAGGGGGTTCCACTCACCTGCTGAAGGGAGGCAGCTCCAAGTACAGCACCGAGGAGAGGCCACCTGGAAAGGCAGGATCAGCCCAGGAGGTCCCAGGTGAACCCTGGGAAGAGCAGGACAAACACCCCAGGAAGGGCCAGGAGAAAGCTCAGGGCTGGTTCAGGGAGAGGCAGGAGCAGTTGGATGAAAGGGCTGATGTTGGGGCTTTTAAAGAGCAGCCACGGGGGGGAGGAGTGTGGGGAGCACGTGGAGAAACTCCTTCAGAGCAGGAGCACTGTTTGGAGAACAGAGCTGAGTCCTGCTGAGTCACTTCCTCCTGCCCCAGGGGTTTGCACACAAAATCCACAATTCTGGTGCTGAATTTGGCTGCTTGGAGGTGACAGAAAGCAAAGCCGAGTGCCCGGGCTGGGCTCAGTGTTCCTGCAGGATGTTCCTGCAGAGATGCTGTAGCACAAGGTCGGTGTGTTCAGACCCAGCCCTTGGTCTGGAGCTGCATTCACAGCCCGGGGGGCACAGCCTGACCTTCTCTGTCCCTCATTTCTGCAGGTGTTTCACACTCGAAGGTTTTCAGGACTAAGGTCAGGAGCTGCTGCCCAGCCCAGGCTCCTCAGAGCCCCCCAGGCTGAGAGGAGGAGGTTCCCAAAGGAGTCAGGGGAAATAGAAATCACTGCTGGGAACTTACAAACTCAGGGTTCCTCTTGCTCCATCACCACGGGAGCTTTGTTCTTCTCCCCATCCCACGGACCTGCACCAGCACATGGAGAATCTTGGAGAAAAGGATCAACAGTGAGGCCAAACCACCCCCAGCACAAACCAAATTGCTGCCTGGAGCACTGGCACCTGCCTTCCCAGGATGGGACTGCAGTGCTGCAGCTGCTTCCCTGCAGAGGGAATGATGTCACTTGGGAATTAATGGTTGGACTCAGTGTTCTTAATTAAAGGTCTTTTCCAGCCTAATGATGCAAAATCCTGAGGGTGTGAGACTCATCTCAGCCTTAAACCACCTCGACCTGGGAGCCCAGGGCAGGGTGAGGATCCTCCAGGGCTGTGCACTCACCTGCACTCAGGGCTCACAGAGTCCCAAAGCTGCTGAACTCCCCACCTTTCCTTCATCACTTCAGGTACAATTTCTGCCTCTCCTTTCAAGGGTTTATGGGACCATTTGCACAAGACTTTGGATAATTCTGGCCTTTCCTACTGCTTATCCCCATCCCTCCTGCTTCTGCCACTTTGAGACCCCCTTTCAGGCAGGGCCATTCCAAAGGCTTTCCCAAGGGGGAATTAGCACAGGATGTGGTGCTACAAACCCTCCCTGTGCCCATCTGGCAGCATCCCAGGACGTGGGGCCTCCCCTGGCAGCTCCTGTGTGGGCACAGGTTCCCTCCTTGGCTCTGCACTTCAGGGCCACCACGGGCTCCCAGTTTGCTGCCAGACTGGTGGACACTGGCTGTGGGAAGTGTGGGAAAAGTGGCCACTGACCCCCCAACACCAGTGAGGAGCCTGGAGGGGAGGGACAGGCCCTGCCCTGCCCTGGGGAGCTCAACAGGCTCTTAGTGAGCCCCTGGAAATGAGGAGCAGGGAAAGGGTCACCCTGGGGCTCCAGGGCCTGCAGTCAATGTTTGCAGGGTCCCCAGCACTGCCCTGTGTCCCCCCCTTTCTCACAGAGCTGTTTCCCACAGCTTTGCTACAAGAGAAGTTTNGAAGGAAGAAAACAAACTACAGCAGGGGAATTTCTCTGGGATTGCTGAGCCCAGAGGGCTCTGGAATCACGTTTCCAAGTCTTTGCAGTAACTTCATGGTATTAAATCAGGCAGGTCACTGTGTCACTGCACCCTGCAAGAACAGCCCTGAGCAGACATGAATCCCAGCACCCAGGAACCAGGGAAAAGCCTGGAATGTGGNATGTGGTGCTACAAACCCTCCCTGTGCCCATCTGGCAGCATCCCAGGACGTGGGGCCTCCCCTGGCAGCTCCTGTGTGGGCACAGGTTCCCTCCTTGGCTCTGCACTTCAGGGCCACCACGGGCTCCCAGTTTGCTGCCAGACTGGTGGACACTGGCTGTGGGAAGTGTGGGAAAAGTGGCCACTGACCCCCCAACACCAGTGAGGAGCCTGGAGGGGAGGGACAGGCCCTGCCCTGCCCTGGGGAGCTCAACAGGCTCTTAGTGAGCCCCTGGAAATGAGGAGCAGGGAAAGGGTCACCCTGGGGCTCCAGGGCCTGCAGTCAATGTTTGCAGGGTCCCCAGCACTGCCCTGTGTCCCCCCCTTTCTCACAGAGCTGTTTCCCACAGCTTTGCTACAAGAGAAGTTTCCTCTGCTGGGATGAAACTTGGGAACTTCAAATAGCTTTATTCACTCAAAAAAGAATTGTGAGAGTGACTTAAAGTGAGTCTTTGCTTTTCTATAATAATATATATCATTATGTATAGTATACATCATACATATACTATTACGATATTCTTTGATACATATTATTTATTATACTTTTATTTTATATTATTGATTTGATATATATTCTTTATTTTATATATGATCTTTATATATACTCTTAATCATATATATGTTCTNCCCAGGGAAAAGCCTGGAATGTGGCTGCTGTTGTCTCTGCAGAGGGTCTGTCACAGTTACACCACTCAGAATCTATAAATGCCATTTATTTTTCCCTGAGAACTGCCCTGCTGAGGGCTCAAGAAAGGGAATTCAGTGTTACCCTCACCCAGGGCTTGGCCAAGGCCTTACTTGTCATTCCAGCTCTAGAGCAGAAACTCCTTCCCAGGCCTTTTCCTTTCCCCTCATCTCTGCTCTGGGTCACTGAGGACTCTCCAGACCCACAACACCCAGGATTTTACAGGAGCCCTGAAGCTGGGGCTGGGCAGCAGCTCCTCCAAGGAAGAGGAGGGAATTATCCTCCAGGGAATGAGGCAGCTCCACATCCAGGGATTTGGGGCAGCAAAAGGAGCAGAGCCAGGTGTGCAAATCCAGCAGGAGTGGGAGCAAAATCAAACACATCTTATTGGAATGGAGCAGCACAGAGAGACTGAAACAACAGCCCCACCTGGGAGGAAACTTCATCCTTTGGAATGTTTTAACAGGGAAAGGAGCTGCAGCACTGGGCACCTCCAACCACCCCCAGCAGCCACTGCCTGCAGGGACCAGGCTCAGGGAACAGCATGTTTGCAGGGGAGTTTTCACATCTCAAGATAAATGTAAATTGAGGCTATTTTGCAATTAAAAAGTAAAAATGGAAGCCTGGCTATTAAGTACAGTATGGCCAGAAAATTAATGGGTAATTTGAAATTAATAGACATCGAGACTTTGCTCTGGAGGAAAACTGGACTGCAGTGTGTCAGCTCAAAGAATGAAGCTGTCTGGATGCTTGTTTCCAGAGGTCAGAACCCCCTTTTTCTTTCCCAGAAGTGCTTCCTTTTTTCCAAATTAGATATAAACCAACCCCTGCAGAGGATTTTTGCCTGGGCCATCCCTGGGATGTTTTTATTCACACACTGTGCTGCCTGAGGACTTTGCTCCTGTCAAATAAAAGTAAATCCATGGCTTGCCTTTCCTCCAGGAATGTCAGCATGTTCTTGGAACCACAGAATACCCTGAGCTGGAAGGGACCCTCCAGGATCATCAAATTTCTTGTCCTGTCCCCTGCATTTATTTATCTCACTTGACCCCCCACTTCCCAACTTGGTGCATCTCAGCCCCACTTAAAGCATCTCCTCCCTCCCCTTTGTGTTTTCCATCTGAATTTCCTTTCCTCTCCCCTTCCCAAACCCAAACAAAGCCACATTCCCATCCCCTACAAGGGCTGAGTCATGGTTTGACATCAGCAGTTCCTCTCCTGCCCAGACCCAGCTTTAGCTGACACATTCCAGCTGCTGCCAGGAGCTGTGTCCCATCTGGGAATGTGGGCAGGGTTGGGAATGTGGGGGCTGCAGTGACACAGCACAGAGGTGCAAAGGGAGATCCTGGGACACACACAAGGGAAGGAAGGCAAAGGAGGGAAGAGAGGGAGGTTAAAAAAAGATCTTGGCTCAGGGTTTGGGTTTAATCCAGAACACTGAGGGAGGAGAAAAGGGAATTTTAGGAGCACTGATCTCATCAACATCTCCATGGACCTGCCCCCCCCACTTCCAAAATGTTCAGCTCACCTGGGAATTCAGACATCCCAGCAGTGCTGGTGTCACCCTGCCCAGCACAAGGACCTGGACCCTGGAACAAAGCAGCTCCAGCTCTGGGGGCTTTGCCCACTAAACCACAACTGGGGGGGTCCAAAAGCAAATCCTGACCTTCTGAAGCAGCACATTTTCCTGCCCAGCAGGGCAGGCGGGATAATCCTCCCTGGTGCAGCAACCCCAGCTCTGCCCAGGGCAGGTCCTGGGAGCAGCTCCCAGCACAGACTGCACTCACTCAGCAGCACTGGGGAGCTGCAGGCAGCAGGAGCTGCAGCTGAAGCCAAAATCTGGTTGCCCAGACCAGTTTTTAGTGCCCTCTGAGGCCTGGGAATGTGAGAACAAGAAGCCTGTGGTTACCCAGAATACAGAACTTTATTCATGTTAAATGCATCCACTTGTCACACGCTCCCCAGGACGTTCCCACCTTGGGAGAGGGGCTGGTTTGACTGGACAGAAATGTCAGGTGTGTTTTCCCTGGGTAACACATCACTGGGGCTCACAAAGCAATCCAGAGGGAATTTGTTCAGCACAAACTATACAGAGAATTCCTTTTCACTGGCCTGGGCAGTTCTGCACAGAATATTATCTACAGAATGACTCCATATACACAGACAGCTGGAATTCCAGTGTCTCCAGTAATGTCTCCAATACCCACATTAGTCAAATCCAAAATTGGGGGTATTTTAGACACTTGAGTCCTGGTCTGGATTCCAACCCTTCTCCCAGTGTCCCTTCAGTTGTTTAAAATAATAATCAAAATCCAGCAACATTCCTTGTGAGGGATAAGTGGATTTTGCCAAAAGCAAAAGTGGGATGGGAAAAGCCTGGGAAGAACATGTTTGTGAGGGAATAAGCTTGGTCAGTCTGACAGGAGCTGTGCAGCAAGTGCAGTGTGTAAATTATTTCCTGCAAGTGCTGTTTTCTCCCTGTCTGTGCACTTCAGTTACTCCAAGGAAAGCTCAGGACAGGCAGTTTGGAAGCATTTCTGACGGACACAGAGCAAAGGGAGAACTTAACTATGGTGTTTGTCTGCAAAGATCAACCCAACAATAACCACCATCTCATGCAGAACTAAAATAAACTCTGTAAAACAGTTGGAAAAACCAGGATCTGCTGCTCAAAGCGGCTCAGCTATTTCTGGAAAACTGCAAGAATTGCCTCGCCCAGGAAGAACTTCCCAGCAAATGGCATTACATAATCCCAGGAGGAAAACCACCACAAATCCCAGGCTCTTGGCAATTCCTTTGGGTCAATTCCGTGTCCCAGCTCCCAACTCCCCTCAAACTGGAAAACCTGCAACGCCTCAAAGCCAGGAACTGGTGCGAGGGACAAGTGTGAGCCCCGAGGTCGGGGACACCCGAGGGTGGCAGGAGGGGATTGCTCAGTCATCAAAGTCCGGGATGTCGTCGTAGGAGTAGCCCCGGTAGCCCCTGGAGGCGAAGTAGGCGATGCGCAGGTGGTAAAAGCCCGGCAGGAACACCAGGATGCCGATGATGAGCACGGGGATGGCCCGGTCCGTGTCCTGCGGGGAAACACAGCCCGGGGCAGTGGGAAGGGACCGGGAGAGGGGCTTGGCCTTCCCCTTCCTGCTGCAGTGGAAGGTGTGGCTGCCCACGGCAGGGGGTTGGGATTATCTGTGAGGGCCCCTCCGAGCCAAAGCATCCCATGATTATGTGGTTCATCCCAAGGCCTGGCTGGGGGTGCCTTCCTTTCTCTAACATCCTGCACCCAGAGAAGCTGCCCCATCCCTGGGAGTGTCCAAGGCCAGGCTGGAGCCACCTGGGATAGTGGGAGGTGTCCCTGCCCATGGCAGGGGGGGGACTGAATCATCCTTAATGTCCCTTCCAACCCAAACCATTCCAGGATTTTATAGTTCACCCCCAAGGCCTGGCTGGCTGAGAAATAAAAACCCATCCATCATCAGAAATATCTCAGCTGAGCCTTTAATCCTCTCCTGGCATCTCCTCCCTGCTGCAGGAGCCCCTCAAGGGACCTCCCCCTTCTCCTGATCCCCCCTGGATCCAGGGCTGGGAGCTCGGGCTCAGCTCCCTGTGCCTGGAGTGCTCCTGATAGACCCAACCCTGCTGCTGCCCCCGAGATAACAGGACACAAGGGACAGGCAGAGCAGCACCCAGGCAGCTCCAGGTCCCCCTGCCATGGATCAGAACTAGAGATGGGAAAGGCTCTGGCACCTCCTGCACGAGTCACAGATGATCTGCACCAGAGGTGATGACCCTGCTGGAGGTTTTTCCAGGACAAGCAGCTGAGCTCCACAGGGACATGAAACTGGACCCCAGAGAGGGCAGGGCAACTCAGCCCAGCTCTGAACCTGCTCCAGACTGGACAACTGCAGGAATCAGAGGCTCTGCTTCCAGAGAAACGGGGCTGTCAGGCACAGCAAGGAATGACTTTCCTGCTTAGAGGCCTTTGGCTCTGGATTTCCACACTGAAAACGATCACAGGATCATGGAATTGTTCAGGTTGGAAAAGACCTTTAAGGTCATCAAGCCCAACCACAACCCACCACCACCACGTCCATCCACGTGTTGCTACATCCATGTGTTTTGTGGACATTTCCGGGGTGGTGACCCCAGCCCTGCCCTGCCCAGCCCATCCCAATGCTCCACAACCCCTTCCATGGCAAAACCTTTCCTAACAAACAACCTGAACCTCCCCTGGAGCAACTGCTCCTGTCCCTTGGTGGCTCATGAGGGGTCATGGCACCTTTGAGGACTGGGCAAGTGATTGAAAACTGGTGCCAAGTGTAATTAAAGGGTAATTAAAGTGGGATGGAAGTGTAAGGGGAGCACTCACGCCCTTGCTGATGTACCCTGCCAGCAGCAGGGCCCCGATGATGATGAGGAAGGTCCCGATCATGAAGAGCACAACAGCCAGGGCTATGGCCTTGTAGGGGATCCTTGGTGGGCTCTTCTTGAACTGCATGGGAAAAACCCAAATATTGAAGGGCCTGACTCAGCACAGCTGCCCTCCCAGCAGGGCACGTGTGAATCCCACAGCTTCTCCATGAGGAATCCTGTCCATGGGGACCCTGCTGGGCCAGCCCTGGCACCCCTCACTTCACATCTGCTCCAGATGTCACCTCCCTCCACAGAAATGCATCCAGGGAACAGCCAGTCTTGTCTCCAGGGAAGCTCTGTGGGTTTTCCAGAGGGGAAGGGCTGAGGGGGTGGCTCCCACCTGGCTTTGTTCCCCTCTGAGTGCAAAGCCAGAGCTGCCTGGCCTCGTGCTTTGGTTCCTTCCCTTTCTTACCTGCAGGTCAATATATCCATCATCAGTGCTGGAGAGCTTGGAATATTTGACTTTGCTACTGGGAATCCCAGCAGAGAGATTGGTGCGCGACGGCATCATTCCCTGGGGGGCTGGGCATCCCCTGGGACCTGGGAAAGGGGGCAAGAGCAGAAACGTGAGAGCAAACTGGGAGCAATGGGTCAGGTTTCTGAGGGGAAACTAAAGTGTCAAGGCTGTGCCACCCAAAAGGCATAAATTTGTTCTTTAAAATGGCTGTTCTTTGTAAATTAAAACTTTTAAAGTGAATTATTAAAAATAAAATACTAAAATACCGAGTGGATACAGCTGCAACAGGGTTTACCAATATCTGAATGCAAAGTCAAGCTAAGGTAGAACCTGTGCTTAAAACCAGAGGAAGATTCCAGAACACTGTCCAATGTCCCACCCAGCTCTGATCCCACAAGGACATCCCACTGCCAGCAGGGAAATGTCCCAGCTCCAGCTATTTCTGAACAGGGACACCAGCAAATAAACCCAAACCACAGCTAAACAAAGCAGCTTTTCAACCACCAGGATATTTTGCAATAGAGCAATTTTGGGGAAAAAAAAAAAACAAACAACCAAACAAACCAACCAACCACTGGAAACTGGAATGAAATGGAAATGTCACGGAGACAGGAGGAGCTGTGACTCACTGGGAACATGGAAAGGGATGGAGTGGGAGGCACCAGCAGGGAGCTTGTTCCTTGGAGTTCACCTGCCCTGGGATGGAGCCCACTTTCCCTGGGATGGAGCCCACTTTCCCTGGGATGAACCCTAACTGCTCCTGGGATGGAGCTCCCCCTCCCAGAGCTGGAACCCACTTTCCCAAGGACTGAGCCCACCTTGCCAGGGGCTGGAGCCAGGGCCCATCCTGCCAACACCCCCTGACCTGCCGAGCCAGGAATGGGCCCAGCAGGACCTGGATGTCTCCCCAAACACAGCCCAGGGCCACAATTCCCAGGAGAGAGGCAGGAAAGGGCTTTCCACCCTTTCCAACCTCAATAGTGCTTTTCTTTGCTGACAAAGTGTGGAATAAAGAGAACAAAAGTGCAATTCCCGCTGTGCCAACAGGAAGAGATAAAGGTGCTGTTTCCATAACAGGATTTAGCACTTAAGGTCATCCATCTCCATAAAATCCTTTGTCTCCCTGTGTCTAATCTCTGGCACATTCAGGTTTTTCTTCCTGCTGTAAATTTGACTTTTATAAAACCCCAAACACCCTCTGATCTTAACGCCCACAGCTGAACCTTCAATTTGAACTCTGGGCTTTTTTTGGCAGCAAAACCCAAAACCAGCCAAAACATTTTCAGGGAATACCACCCACACCTCCAGCTCCTCACACACATCCCTGGTTTTCAGGTCCCAGCACCCAAACCCCCTGAGGGTCTCCAGGGTCTGGGGCAGATGTGCAGGAGGGGGAGAAGCCGAAATAAATCAGCATTTCTGAAATGTGTCACATTTCCCGACTCTGCCCCATTTTCCTCTTTTCTCACCCATTATTTACCAGACTATTCGGTGCCTTTTTAGGAATTATTTCCAATCTACACTTGCACGAGTTGTCCTGCCTTTCCCATCGAGTCACTTACCAACAACAAAGAGGCCATGAAAGACAAATGCATAAAAAATAAGCTCTCGGAGAGTTGAAGGGGCAGGTTTAATCTCACTAAGCTTCACACCGAGCCTAAAACAGGCACTACAACAGTTCAAGAGCAGAAACAATATTTACTTCACCTAAATAAATAATCAGCGCCTAAGTAACTTGGCCAGAATAACTACCACTGTAACCCCAGATTTCTGATGTAAGAGTTGTGCTTTAACCCCAGTGGAACTCGGGAAGTTCCGGGGCAGCGCCAGGAAACACGAACGCGGCGCATCCTGATTATCCCGAATCCTGATTATCCCCGAACCGCGGCAACGTTCCAGCCGGGAATGAGGGGCTGGGGTGTCACTGCCGGCCCTCTGGGAGCTCCCCCTCCCCCGGGGCCGTCCCACCTCGGCCGGGAGCTCCGAGCCCCCCGAACCCCCCGAACCCCCGTACCTGGTGCGGCCGCTCCCGCCCGGGCCCTCCCTCCTCCCTTTGTACCGGGAAGTTTATCCCGCTGACGGCGTTTCCTTCCAGGTCACGGAAATGGCCCCGCCGCCCCTTCCCGGCCCGGGAGAGCCGCTGGAATTCCCGGGCCTTGTCCTGGATCCCAGCTGGAATTTGTCGAGCGGCGGCTTCGCCCACAAACTGCAAATAAAGCGGGTTTTTAAGGGTGGTCTGGGCGTTGTTCAGGGTCACACGGAGCCCTGAGGGGACNATGTGCTGCCTCCAACCTCCCCCAGGGAACTGCCATGTCTGCCATGGATTTGCTTCCTGTAAATTAATAAACTACGGGCTGGGTTTGGAGCCTGAGAAGCCCGATCTCCTTAAATTCCAAAGAATCCTCCCTCCCTCCTACCCTCTCTTTTTCCTTCCTTCTTTCCCTCCCTTCTAATTTAATTTCTCCTTCGTAAGAAAGTGTATATATATATATATATAAATAAAAGTTTATATATAAACTTCAAAAACTTCCTCTCAAACAGGAAGAAACACCCACAGCATTTATTAACCCTCCCCAGCCACTTTTTTGATTTGTTTGGTTTGTTTTAAAGAGAATATCCTTTAAAATGTGGATGATTTGGGCATGGCAATGGCAAAGTAAATGTTCAGCTGCTCTCAGGGTTTATGCAGAGAACAGACAGGACACGAAATAAATACCAACCTGAAAGGAGGTTTCTTGTGACACGAGGTTGCTCAGTTTGATAATTTCAGTTGTGAGAAATAAGCAGTTAAAGCCTTTTTGCTGATTTTTGCAATGTTTATGGGTAGAACAGCACAAAGAGGTGGGTGACCTCTGGTAGAGCTGAGAGTTGCATCAGAAAGAATTTGCTTCATCACTGGCCCGGTTTTATACACATCACACCCCTGGAATCCTTCCCTATTTCCACATCACAAACCTTGGATTCCCCACCAAAACCCAAATTTCCACAAAATTCTTCCCAAGCCCCGGTTTGCTGTGGGCACCACAGGAGTGATCCCATCCCAGCACCCTTGGAGGGGAAAAAGCCTCCTGGTTATTTAAGGAATCTGCCACCATTCTGGGCAAGAACTGAGGAAAAACCTCAGGGCCAAAGACCTTCCCTTCCCTTTCCAGGTGTTTTCCTTAAGGTACCGAACTAACCAGCCAAGGAAATTGAGGATAAATCAGTGTCTAAACCTCAGAATCCCAGAGTAGTTCGGGCTGGAAGGGCCTTAAAGCTCATCCAGTCCCGTTCCCTGCCACGGCACGGACACCTCCCGCTATCCCAGGTTGTTCCAACCTGGCCTTGGACAATTCCAGACCATTCCCAAGGGGAAAGCAGGGCTGCTCCCGACAGGAATCAAGGTGCGGGGCACGGGGAATCCTGTGCCCAGCTCTGAGCAGGGATGTGCCCATCCCACGGCAGTTTCCTCGCCGGCACTGCCACCTTGTGTCATCCTTGTGTCCATGACTCGGGTTTTCGGGAAGGTTCTGCTCCACACATTCCTGTGTTGCTGAGCAGTGGGAAGGACGCGGCCTCTTACAAAGATAAATCACGGACTTTTTTGGGTTGGAAAAGACTTTTAAGATCAAGTCCAACCACAACCAGCATCACCACGTGCACCACTAACCCATGTCCCCACGTGCCACATCCACATGGATTTTAAATCCCACCAGGGATAGGGACTCCAGCACTGTCCGTCCTGTGCCAGGGCTGGACAGCCCTTTCCATGGAGAAATTCCTCCTGATGTCCAGCCTGAGCCTCCCCTGGCACAGCTGGGGGCCGTGTCCTCTCATCCAGCCCAGTGCCCCTGGCTGCACCCTCCTGGCAGGAATTGCAGGGCACAGATTCCCTCAGATCCCAAATCCCACAACTCTGAGGATCGAGGCTCAGCAGAGACAAGGAAGGGCTGTGGTACCACTAGAGATAAAACCCAGGAACTACTGAAAATGGTGTTTTTCACATCCAAACCTTCCGGGTGAACACGGCCCAAACTTCCATGATCCACGGGAAGTGCTGGGACACAGGAGCAGGGAAGGGCTGGGAGAGGCTCCCACCGCAGCCCCACAGCCCTGCCCGGGGGCAGCTCCACCCCAGGCACAGCCGGGGGTCGGGCTGTGCTCACGGGAAGGTGTCAGTGAGGGCCGGGCCCTGGGGTGACACTTTATCTCCCCAGGCCGTGCCGAGCACAGGCCGGGCCGGGCCCTGGGCCGGTGTTGGCCACAAGGAGCTGCACTCCCCTGGCAGGTGCAGGCAGAATCCTCAGGTCACGCAAACCAGTTTCAGCTCTGCTAAAACCAGTGGTGCTGGCGGAACCCTGGAAGAAACCCAGCCCAGGCGTGGGCAAAGGTGATGCTGAGTGGATGGGATTCCTCCTGCAGCAAAGCTGCAAAAACAAGGGCTCGTTTTTACCTCCACTCAGCACATCTAAACGAGACACTAGTGAAGGGGTTTTGACTTCAGTCCCAACAACCCCCTGTCCACTTTGCAGAGGGACGTGATGTGCAAAATACTTGCCCACAGTTTTTGTGCAGCCTTTGGCAGTGCTGGGCCCAGGAGTCAAGAAAATGGAAAGTGCTTCCATTTCAGATTTGGGGCACAACGGAAGAGCTTTTATCCTCCAAAGTTTGTCTACTCCCCTCAGCTGTACTCCAAGGCCTCTACAAACAGAGCTTTCCCTTCTGATGGACACTGTGACCATTTCTAAATGATGCTGCACCTGTTTAACGAAGGAGGGTGTGATATTTTAAACCAATGAGTTCAATCCGCAGAGGAAACCGTGCCCTTATTGCTCTTTGAAAGAGCTTGTGTTGATTCCATGAAGACAATCCCGACCAGTACCTGCCAGGGGATGTGCAGGTCTGTGCCCAGCTCAGTCTGGCTGCCCTGAGGGGCTGTGTGGGGCAGGGCCCAGCTCAGCCTGGCTGCCCTGAGGGGCTGTGTGGGGCAGGGCCCAGCTCAGCCTGGCTGCCCTGAGGGGCTGCGTGGGGCAGAGCCCAGCTCAGGTGGGCTGCCCTGAGGGGCTGTGTGGGGCAGGGCCCGGGCTCTGCTCGCCAGGGGCTGCAGAACCTGCTGCCGGTGTCTTCTCAGGGACAAGAGGCACCGGGGGCTCCTCCTCCCCCTCAGCAGCTCCGGGTGGAGCAGCAGCCTCTGGCTCAGTCCGTGGGACTCAGTGGGGCAGGTGCTGCCCTGGGCAGGTCATGTGTCTCCCGCCCCCTCCGTGCCCACGGTCCTGGGGGAGCTGGGCCCCTCCTGGGACAGGTCTGGAGGTCCCAGGGCCACCAGGGACAGACGCGGCCTGAGGTGCTGCTGTCCCTCAGGTGAGACCCTGCCTGCAGAGCTGCTTCCAGCCCTGGAATTCCCAACAGCAGGAAGATGTGGAGCTGCTGGAGCGTCCAGGAGGCTTTGGAGCCCCCTCTGCTCTGGAGCCAGGCTGGGAGAGCTGGGAGTGTCCAGTTTGGAGAAGGGAACCATGAGCCTAAAGGGGCTCCAGGAGCTGGGGAGGGACTTGGGGCAAGAGATGGGATATTGGGAAGGAATTCTTGACTGTGAGTGGGGAGGGGCTGAGATGGAATTCCCAGAGAAGCTGTGGCTGCCCCATCCCTGCAAGTGTCCAAGGCCAGGTTGGAGCCACCTGGGATAGTGGGAGGTGTCCCATGGCAGGGGTGGCAGTGGCTTTAAGGTCCATCCAATTGAAACCATTCCATGATTAAAGGAAGAGCATCAGGGACCAATTAATGATCCAAACTGTAACCACACCCTCTATGACACATTAAATGGTCAGGGCTGGGAATTCTGACCCTGCAGTGCCCTGGGAAAGGAGTCTGGGCAGATCAGCATCTGTCAAAGCTTTGATTCACCCATCCTCCCCCATTTAAACAGGATAAACCCCATGAAATTATATCCTTTATTTCCATTTTCCAAATCTCAATTGGGATATCAGCTTCAAAAATAAATGAAGTAAGGTCACATAAAACTTGTGGCATAATAAAAACATGAACCCTAAACTACAGCTCCACAGGTGGAACTCCAGGGAACATCCTCATTAAATATTGCCCCCCCTTCTCCTACACAAGTTGAAAGGAGTAAGATATTCCACCTTCAGACACCCAAGAGCTTACTGGGAATACAGGAATGGACTAGAAAACCCCACACAATTCCTATTTCCAATGATACCGGGATAGCAAAATAGTAAGTTGAAAAATATTTACAAAGATATCTACAAGCCATGCCTAACAGTGCTCCCAGGATGCTCCAAGGCACTGGAATTGCTGCCACCATCATTCCCTTCTCCAAGCCACGGGCAGATCCCCCTCAGTCCTGCTCCAGTTAAGAGCCTTCCTGTTGGTCCTCGATCTTTGGAGCCAGGTAGTACTTTAGGTGTCCCATGTCAGCAATCTTGTACTCCACCACTGGCAAGAGACAACAAAACAGGCTGTTCAGGAGGTTCTGCAGCAAATTCAGCCCCAAGGTTTAAACGTACCAGGTTTCCCAGGTGGAGCTCCCTGTACTCACCCAGAGGGACGTCTGCAGACATGCTGAGTGTGACTGTGGGGGACAGGGGGGTGGCTTTGGTGAAGAAGTTCAGGTACCTCAGAGCAAAGGTCAGCTGGACGGGCTCGTTCATCTCTATTGTAACCTAAAAACCAGGGCAGAGCTCAGGGAAGGAGCTGCACTCAGTAACACCCCAGGCAAAGGTCAGGGATGCTCCCACCGCCCTGCTCAGGGCAAGGGCCTAAAATTGGCATTGATTTGTGGATTGTAATCCACGAACAGGGGAAGACACGGCCTCTGTGCTCACTGCAGGGGTTCCCAGCATCACCGAGCTGGGAGGGACCCACAGGGGTCATCCAACCCTCAGCCCTGCACAGACCCATTCCCAGGAGTCACACTGTGTCCCAGAGGATCATCCCACCCCTCCTGGCAGCCTTGGGGCTGTGCCCACCCCTGTGGGTGCACTACACGACTCTAGAGGTCCCTCCCAACCAAACTACGCCGTAACTCTACGATCCCACCACGCAGCTCCAGGTGAACTCACAGCCTCCTCCTCCTTGTCCACGTTGCTGGTCTGGGACAGTTTGATGTTGCCGTTGCCCAGCTCCCCGTTGGCAGAGAACTTGACGCCGTCCTTGGCACAGGAGATGACGACGGCGTCGCCGATGTGACTCAGGTCCCGGCAGATCCGCGCGAACTCCGCCGACGGCATCTTCACCACACAGCTGTACTCCTGCTCCTGGGGAGGGACAGCGTCACAGCCTGCCCCGCACACCCCTTCCCACACACCGCCAACAACAGTCGGCCCAGCCACAACTTACTGGGATTCCAAGCTGCTCCACGTCGAGATCCATGAGCTTCATCTCGTAGTCAGAAACCTTTTCCTGATCTAAAGAAACAGCACAGTCAGACCAAGTGTTTCTCCAGGGATGTTCCCAACCTGAACTTTTGTTAACTTTCCCCCCGACCCCAAGGCCACCTCAGCAAATCCACCTTTTTTCCTCAGAGCTGGAAATCTGCAAGTGCCCCAAAGAGCCTTTTGTTGGCTGAGAATGTACAGACAAAGACATCTGCACGTGGCCTCAAAGTCTTCCCCTTACAAAGAAAATACTGGTCAAACCAAGTTGAAATCTCCAGACCGTTCCAAGAATTGAAGCATGAGGTGTCCCCTCCCATTTTGGGGGTATTTATTGCAATTCCCTTCCCTCCTGCATCCGTGTGGTTTGTGAAGGTGCCTGAAAGCACCCCAGTAACGAAGGAGTTCCTGGAGTCAACACTCACTTGGTGCTTCAAACACCAGAGCCAAGGTGTCTGCGTTGTCCTCTGCTCGCAGGGTTATGATGTCTTCATTTCCTGCACATTTCAGGATCTTGGACATGCTGGACAGAAGAAAAGGCAGGTGATCTCAGGATTGGAAGCTGTGACATCACAGTTATCAGAATCAAACACCCCAGTCCGTGTTTTCAGGTTATAATGATGTTGTGATTGTCAAATTGAGCAAAACACGAGGTTTCCTGTCAGACACAACACCTGTTGTGGAGCAGAACTTGCAACCAGGAGATGGTTTTGTGATCCAAATTAAAACTGACAAGGCTTATCCTTATCTATATCAGCCAAGATCTGTGATTCAGTTTTATTATTCTGGTTCAGTGTTCTTTATTACATCTTGATTGGGATCATTTCTGGGAGGAATTTTCAAGATCCAAAGGATGGATTTGTTACATTCGTATGAACTTTACTAAAAGCAAAGTAGGAAACAAGTTTTGGATGCTGCACTCCACCCAGCTGCATTCCCAGACAGTCTCAGTGGCAGCTCTCCTTTTAACACTGTTGGAAAAGTGTGTGTGGGGGGACAGCAGTGCAGCACTGCCTTTATTCCACCTCAAATACTGATTATAGTGAATCTTCAGAGTTACAAAGTGCCTTTTGCCCCCAGAGCAGTGAAGGTTTAGCAGTTCACAAGACAAAACCATATTCTTACTGCCCTTCGTGTTCCAGAACTGGATGTGCTCAGCTGGAGAGCAAGAACTCAACTGATTCATAGAAACACAGGATGGGTCAGTCTGGAAGGGACCACATTGGGTCACCTGGTCCTACCTCCCTGCTCCAGCAGGGTCATCCCACAGCAAATGGCACAGGAGTGTGTCCAGATGGTTCTGAAGCATCTCCAGTGAGGGAGACTCCACACCCTCTCTGAGCAGCCTGTTCAAGTGCTTGGTCACTGCACAGGAAAGTTCTTCCTCGTATTGAGGTGGAACTTCCTGTGCATCACTTTCTGCCCATTGCCTTTTGCCCCATTGCCGGGCCCCTGACACCCCCTTTAGATATTTATGCACATTGATATGGTCCGCTCTCAGTGTCTCTTCCCAGCTCCCTCAGCCTTTCCTCGCCACAGAGGCGCTCCAGTTCCCTCCCGCTCCACGTCCCTCTTTTTCTGAGGAGCCCAGAACTGGGCGCAGCTCCCCAGATGTGCCTCTCCAGAGCTGAGCAGAGGGGCAGTACCCCTTCCCCCGGCCTGCTGGCAATGCTCTTCCTGACGCCCCCCTGGATTCTGTCAGGACTTCCTCAACAGCAGGGTTTTCAGCCGTAATCAGTCCCCGAAGGGCCCCCGGCGGGGCCATGGCGGCGGCTCCCCCCGCCCAGCGCGGCGTTTTC
>WEIV01017500.1:87572-98033 GCA_013390005.1 Calyptomena viridis | reverse complement strand
CCCTCACACAACCAACACTCCTCTGCCCCGGCGGCCCCCGCCGCCCTCAGCGCCTCAGCCCCGCTCTGCCGCCCTGTCCCAGCGCCCGCTGAGGCCCCGCCGCCTCCCGACCTGGACAGGTTGACGCCCATGGCGATGTTACGGTCGCAGCGGTACGTGTCGAAACCCTCGGAGCGAAGCGTGAGCTGCACCAGGGAGACGTGAGAGGAGTCCATGCTCTGCAGGCTGATGCCGCCCGAGCCCAGGTCCCAGCAAGCCTCGGTGATGAGGTCCTTGAGGGCCTCCAGCACCCGCTTGAGCACCGAGCCCTGCACCAGCCGCGCCTCGAACATCCTGGCAACAGCACCAGCGGGACCGGCACCGAAAACAGAAAACACAAAAACGACTGAGGACTGACCGCGGCCTCTCGCCAACAGCCCCTTTTATAGCCTTCGCCGCCCCGCCCACCGCCGCGTAGCAGCCAATCGTCAGCAGAGCTCCTCCCCGTCTGCCCAACCCCATCCACGATCATATACAGGTCTGCCCCCGCTCTTCGGCAAATCCCAGCGCAACATCTCCCCTTAATCCCGCCCCCTCGCCTGGCGGGAACCAATCACCGCGCGGGTTACACAGAAGTGAGGCTTCAGCCTCGCTGCGCAGCGATGGCGGCTGAGGTGGGATCCGATCCCTGCAGGCCCCGGCTGAGCGGGGCTCTGATCCCTCACAGCCTATCCATGGGGACGGCGCGGCCGCGCCCGCCTCTCCTTAGTCACCGCTTCCTGCCGGGAACTTCAAGCCTGAGTGAAAACCATCCACGAGACAAACACCCGTTTGTCCCGTTAAGACAAACACAGATTTGTCCCGTTAAGACAAACCCCTCACGCCTCTTCCGGCGCCCGGGGACTTTTCAGCGCGCGGGGATCTCCCGCTCCCTCCCTTCCTCAGTGACGCACTCGCGCCCCCATCATGGCGGCCCCCATCATCCGGGTACACCTGGGCGGGGCCACACCGCCCTAAGCCCCGCCCCGCCACACATCCCCCGCCGCCCATTGGTCGGCAGAGACGCGCTCCCTCCCCATCATGGCGCCCTACCTTAGCTGGATACACCTGGGCGTGGCCAGTGCCGCGAAAANGCTGTGCGACCCCCGCAGCGCGGCCCCTCCTTGGGGTATTTGCCCCTCGCTTGGTTTGTTTGCCCCCGAGATCCCCCCGGAGGAGCGGATCCCGGCCCCGGGGTGTTGTGACAGCCGGCCCCGCATCCGCCGTGTGGGAGCGCGGAGCTGGATGTACCGTGTGTTCGTGGGGTGTCCCGGGTGGGGACCCAGACCCCCCGGGTCATCCCCAGGGAATGAGGTGGGGGCTCCAAACCTTCCCTTGGGAAGGGCTTTGGTCCCTCCCGGGTCATCCCCAGGGAATGAGGTGAGGGTTCCAAACGTTTCCTTAGGGGAGGCTTTGGTCCCTCCTAAATCATCTCCAAGGGACGAGGTTGGGGTTCCAGGCTTTCTCTTCTGGAAGGCTTTGGTCCCTCCCGAGTCTCCCCCGGGGAATGCCCTCCCTGAGTGGACTCCGTGGGAGTTTGATGAGGGATAAAGTTGTGTTTCTCTGAAGAAAAGTGATTGTTTTTTCACGGCAAAAGAGCCATGGAAAACAACCGTGGCTGTGTTTCCCTGTTCTGTCCCAGCCCCGAGCTCACCGAGTCATGTTGTCACCCGTGTCATCTTTGCTCCTGTTGCTCCCCGAAGAGGAAAGGACCAAGAGGGATAAACAGCCAAGGAGAACTTTGTAAATAACCTTTGCAGGGTCACAGAGAGCCAGAACTGGAGGGAAAAGCGTTTCTGGCTGCCTGGTGTTTGATGCAGTTGGGGTGGGAGAGCCCTGGGCTGGTCCCTGAGCACCATCTCGGGGTGTTTGCTCTGTTAGTGCTCGAAGGACACAGTTCAGAGCAGCCTGGAACCATCACACTAAACGCTTTTGCAATTCAAATGCCATTCAAATGCCATTTAAATGCTCTTTTAATGCTGTTTGAGTGCTAGTTTGACACCTGCAGGAGCTATGCAGGCAGGTTTGAGGGAGGTTTGTGGCTCTGATGTGGTCAGAGGGATGTGGCACAGAAGGCAGTGGTGGCAATGGGTTACCTTGGTGCAGATCTGGAGGTCCTGCCTTTTCCACAGTTCCCAGGAGCTCTCTGACCCCACATTCCCTGACCTGGGTGAGGGGAGCACCAAATGGCTCCTGCTTTGTGGGGGTTTTGCATAAGTACCTTTGTCCCAGCTGGAATTCACTTTGCAGCAGAAAATCTCCAGGGAGTTTTCCAGAACTTTAGTGGGAGTTGGAAGACCTCCCTCAGCAGCTGGAAGGGCTGGAGCACAAACCACCCCCTGGGCCAGGCTGGGATTCACTTCAGCTCCTTGTGCTGTGCTCCTAAAGAAGGCCAGAGCCCACTGTTCCCAGGGCAATCCTGTTATCTGCAGGCAAGTATTTTCACACTTGTGAAGGACTCCTCATGTATTTCCTTCGAGTTAAATGACTTGGAATGTCCTTCCTAGAGACAGGGGACGTTTCTGTTGTGCTGTTCATCCTGAAACAGCTCAAATGAATTGCAAGAGATAAAAAATAGAAAGGGATGTTTCCAATCAGGGAGGAACAGCCCCTCCCAGGTGCTCAGTGTGATGGAAAGGAAATTATGGGAGCAGAAAATTTCCCAGACTGTTAAATGCAGCTGCTGGGAGGTTACCTGGTAACTAATCCGTGAGTGAATCCCTCTGCTGTCGTGCTTTCCATGACAGCTCAGTGGCAGGATTTGCTTTCCCCCCCACTGGGATCCAGCCGTTGTGTTGTGAAATGCCTGGAAAAGCCTGGGAATGACCCCAGGGAAAGGCCAATCCCGATGGTCCCTGCCCGGGGCTCTGCTGCAGGTGCTGCTGTGACAGGGACATTCCCATTCCTGCTTTGTCATGCCCTGAGCCTTGCCAGGGAAAATAATTCAGCAGCACATGTTTTGTTCTCCAGAAACCCTCGTGGCTTCTGGGAAGAGCTCTCAGCGTGGTCAGAGGAGCCAGTGGGAATGACATGTAAACACCAGGGCACTCTTTGTGGTTGTGTTTTGGGCTTGTTCCCACTTTCCTGCTTTGATAATGGAAATGCAGAGGTTGGTTTCCCTCTCTGCTCCTCTGCCCCTGTCCCAGTGTCCCAGCTTTGATCCCCTCCCTGCTGGCACAGCTGACCCCTCCTCCTGCCAGAGCGTTTGAAAATCGATTTTTGTTCAAACTGTTGTGCAACACACTCCTCATCCCAAAGGGAACAAGGCAACATCTGTTGTTCTGGTCACTGAACTCCCTCTTGTCCCTCCAGTGACAAAACAGGGAAACTTGCCCTGGTTTTTGTACCCATTTTCTAAGCCCAGAGGACTGGGGTGCTGGGACCTGATGGTGTTTGTGTGTCTGAGAGCAGAGCATGGAATCATGCCATGTTTTGGGTGGGAAGGGACCTTAAAGCCCATCCAGTGCCACCCCTGCCATGGGCAGGGACACCTCCCACTATCCCAGGTGGCTCCAACCTGGCCTTGGACACTTCCAGGGATGGAGCAGCCACAGCTTCTCTGGGCACCCTGTGCCAGGGCCTCCCCACAAAACAACTAATTTCTTGTTGCCTTCCAGGCCCCATTATCCCTTGGTCTTTGTAGCCTCCTGTGCTCTGTAGCCTCACCCATCATCCCAAACCAGAGGTCAGTGCCTCTCTCCTGTGTTATGTGCATCCCATGAAATTATATTTTCTCTCCAGCTCCCCAAGAGAACAGGAAAAGTGCAAAAGAAAATTGTTTCTTTGGTGCCTGCAGAGCTCCTGGAGGCTCCTGGTTTGGGGGGTGTCAGGATCATTTCTCAGGAGCTGTTTGTGCTTTGTGTGACTCCACAGTGAGGGATTTTTCCTTTTCCAGCGTTTTGCTGGGATGTTGCACTAGTAGTTGAAGTTGGAGGGGGGTCTCAGACATTCCTTGACCTCTTCCCATGGAAGGAGGAGCTGTTTTATCTGGGCTGTGGGGCTTTCTGCACCCACCCCTTTGTCCCTGGAGAATCCTGTCCCTTTGCAGGGAGGTGGCAGCTGCAGGAGCAGTTGGAAGTGGCCCCTGCTGTGCTGGCAGGTGGCTCCCTGCCCTTCCAGGTGGATTTTCCATTTCTGATGGGAAAAGGGGTGACTGAGTGCAGCAGCATTGCTTTGCTGGAAGGAGGCCTTGAGCAGACGTGGAGTGTGCAAGGGTGGGATGGTTCTGTGCTTGAGAAGGGTTTGGTGGTGGAAACTCTGGGTCCTTCCACTCCTTCCAGCCTGGATTGCAGTGGAGGGACAGTGTGACCTTTATCTGGTTCACGTGGGACAAAAAGTGGGAGACTCTGCCATCCAGGCCTTGTGATTTCTTGTGCCTCCAGGCATTTATTTCTTGTGCCTCCAAGCATTTATTTCTTGTGCCTCCAGGCATTTTGCAAGAACTCCCTGGTGATCTCAAGTGCCCTGAAGATGCTGAACCAAGTGCATGCCTTGCTGTCCCTTAGGTCAGCTCTGGGAGGGTGGAGGGTGGCTGGGAACTGCCTGCTCTGAGCTGCAGCAGCAGCAGCAGCTCCAGTTTTGCAGCTCAGTTTGGGAGAGGGTGTAGGACACAGAGGAACAACAGTGCACGTGCTGTGAAGGTTTGGGCACTTTCAAATCCTGTTATTTCCCAGGTCCCTACTGGTTTGTGATGACAAGACAAGGTTCTTGTAGGACCAAACCCAGTGATGCCTCTCTTCATCTCATCCCCACTAAAGGAGGCTGAAGGACAAGTCTGCTTCCAGACCCACTCCAAAGGCTTACTTTTAATAGCTCTTAATATTATTTTAGGCTCCATTCCAAGCTCCAGTTTGCTTGGCTTCTGCTGAAGCAGGAGCCTCGTTGGTGAGGGATGTTCAGAGCCTCACTCTGCTGGGACAAAGCCCTTCAGCCTCCCTTGGGTGATGCTGTGTGTGACAACTGTTAGTTGTGGCCATGGGGGACTGGGCTGACTGTTCCTCATGGAAAAGTGACTCAGATCTAACACTCCTGGCCCCTTCACCCATATCCTTGCTCATTTGGGGTGATCCAGAGGAGTGGGATCCCAGGAAGGTTTTGGCATTTTAAGGGTTGGATGATTCCCCTTGGGCTGTGAGGGGACCCCTTCCTTCCTGCAATGATGGATGTGATAGATGGAGCACAGAGACTCTCAGTGCTCTGATCACCCCCCAGCACTCCCCAAATGATCCCTTTGGGCTGTTCAGGGCTGGCTTTTCCTTCCCATCCTTACCTAATGAGGAGGTGAGTTATTCCTGTCTGATCTGGAGAGCTGCCCTGTTTTCCCAGTGTTCCTCCAGGATCTCAGTGGATCTGGAGCTTCTTCCTGACCTCCCCCTTGCTGCTCCCCTGGTCTGTCCTCACTTCAGTCCTTTGTTGTGTACAGGGTGGTCAGGATAGCACGGGGTGGAGGAGAGAGGCACATCCATAGATATCCCTGTGGATATTCCTGCTGGTTTTGACTCCTGATGCAGGTTGGGGTCCGTGCTCAGATGAGGCTGTTTTGTGCATAAATGATGTCTCTGCTCAGGCTCCCAAAATCATATGCTCTCAGTGATGTCTGGGGGTGATTCCTGGGGATGGAGGGATGTTTGGTGCTGAGAAGAGGGAATTTGGGATGTTTGGATGTGTCTTCCAAGCAGGAAAAACTCCCAAGGACTGTGTCACTGTGTGTCAAACACATACACAGGTTTGGTGCCAGAAAACCATTTTATCCTCCTGCCTGCCTTTAGTGAGCAGGGATGAGCACTGGGGGTAAATCCCTTAAAATCATGGAATCCCACACTGGTTTTCAGGTCCCTTAAAGCTCTGCATGGGCAGGGACCCCTTCCAACATCCCAGGATGCTCCAAGCCCTGTCCAGCCTGGCCTGGCTGACCTGTGACTTCAGCAAAGCACAGATTTCAGGATCCATCCACTGGGATCACATCTGAGATGCTGGTCCAGTGCATGACTCCTTTCCTTGATTAGTTCAACCAAAGCTGGCAGAGAAACGTGAACAAGACTGTGGTACCACCTGAGGGTCAGCAAATTAAACAGCCTGGTAGGATTTTTTCCTGATTATGTTTTGGAAAAACATCTGTTAACACCCGAGGAACTGAGGGTCAGAAGCCATCGGCCTCGGAGTGATGCAAACTCTCATTTCAGAGGCCAAAAACAGCCTTTTCCTGCACTACCCTTCAGGGTGAACAGTTGTGCAGAGCAGTGTGTTCTCCCTTGTTTGTCCCAGCTCTCCCAGACAGCAGCAGATGGAAATGGCAGTGCAGCTCCAGCACACCCAGCTCCCAGGGGCTGCTGGAGCTTTGCTTTCCTGTCCCTGGGTGTGTTTCTCTGTGTCTGCAGGGAGGACAAAGTGCCAGTGTGGGAATGCCAGCAGAGCTCAGGGATGCTGCTGAAATCCAGGAGGACCCAGGAGCCTCTGTCCAAAACACCTCCAGCCCGTGTTTCAGAGGGGGAGGCAGCTTCCTTTCTTAGCAGGAGGAAATTTTGGGGCAGTGCCAGAACCTCCAGCCTATTTTTGTGTTCTTTTGTACACAATAGCTGGAGCTTTCACCTCCTGGATTCCCTGGAATCAACAGAGCCTGGAGTGGGTGCTGGGGGTCCAGGCAGGGACAAACTGCTGCTGAGTCCCAGGGATGTGTGACTTCCCAGGGATCAGAATTGCTGACATGGGAATCAGGCCCCTGTTGTGCTGGGGCAGCCTGGGCCTGGCTCTGAGCACATCCCAGAGCCAAGGGATGGACAGTGTGTCCAAACAAAGCAGGAGCACGAGATGAGCTGGCTTTGCTTTTCCAGCCACTGTGCAAACACTGATGGGTTTTGTGCTGTTATCTGCTAACACTCCCCACTTTTAGGCATGTCCTAATTTCCATTGCATGCTTTCAACTGGGATATGGTTATTTTGGGATGGGGAAGGGAGGCCTTTATCAACAGAAATGAAACTTGAGCTTTGCTGGGTTTTTTAAGACAACAGCTCACAGTCAGCACCCAGTGCCAGCTTGGTGTGGGACATGAGAAGCTGGAATTTCATTTTCCTGCAGGAAACCTCCCAGCCTGGGAAGTTCAGGTACTTTCTCCAGCACCAGGGTAAAAACCAGTGTATTTTTGGGACCTGAGTACAAATCAAAGCTGGGTGGTTGTTTGATTCTCCCTTCCAGTGTCAATGGTCTCCAAAATTCTCTCTTGTTTCACCCTCCTGAGGTGTAAGACTCTGAAGGAGAATATCCTGTCATTTGGGAGTAACAGGATGATTTGTCACCTCGGTGTCACCCTGGTGGGACACTGAGCTGGGCTTGGTGGGGCCCAGGTGCTGTGTAGGTAAAGCAGGGAAAAGGAGAGTGAGGAACTGCAGTTTTCCAGGGTGTAGGAATTAAAACCCCTTGTGAAAAACACAGAGATTTTCATAACTGAGGCCCCTGGGTTTCCATTCATTAAACTAATTATCTTGGCTTTGATCCTGCAAATGTGCCCAGAGGTAGCAGAGGCTTTGGTACAGTTGGTCCCCTTTGTTCCAGCTGTCACTTTTATTGCCTGAAAAAGCAACTCTATTTCTCCCTTCAGCATTTATTTTACATTAGCGTTTTCTGTCACAGCTTTTTGTTAAAATCTGGCAGGAAGTCTAAATAATCCAGCTCTTAATAAACCTGGCTCCCAGGAAGGTGCCCAAATAATGGCATTTCTTGAGCTGATTTGATCTGCCATTGTTGAATACTTAACTGTAGGTCTGTATTGGGCAGATTTTTGGCAGGGACAGAGCTGACTGGTTTCTATGACAACTGAGACCATGTCATGGATATTTGGGTAAAAAACCTGAGCTTCCACTGCGAGAAAACCATGGAAATGTGAGCACAAATCTCTCAGCACACTGAAGGAGTTGAGTTGTTTAAAGAAAGCCCAGACAACTCATTTCTCTGTGTGTCTTTCTTCAGGGTGATTAAATATTTGGTGACAAATGTTGTTTGGATTTACTGGCTTCATAAATACAAAAAGGGAGCAGGGATTTGGCTTTTCTGCCAAAATTTTTGCTCTGGTTCACCAGTCAGGAGAAACAGCCCTTGCAGAGATTTGGGGTTTTACTCTTTCTTCTCACCGTGATTTGTGTAGAAATCAATGAATTAGGATAAAATGGATGTTGTTATCTTGATTTTATTCCTGCATTCCTTCTGCCCTTGGTTCTGCAAGAAGCCTTTAATACTGAGATGATAAATTGAAGGAGGAGCAAAAAAAAAAAACCTTTTCAATTTAAGAAGTCCATGTTGGTAACAAAAGCCAGTAAAAGCTTCTGGCTGTGTTTTAATGGGTTTAATGCTTGTCCTGTAAAAGGAATGGAAAAATAAAGGGGGTTTAATTGTTTCCCAGCTCTGCATCCTGCATGGGGATGTCTGACATCCTGAGAGCTCTGCCCTCCTGCCTGGGAGGAGAAGGACACGGGGAATATCAGGAACTGACAGGGAAAGGCAGTGAGGGAGAGCTGTGGAAGAGAATATGGGATAACTAGAGGTGTGTGCCCGTGCAGGGGCAGCAGTGGGAGGTGTCTGGGCAGGGCCTGGTTCAGTGACACTGCAGGTTTTGGGCCCCAGTGTGGTGCTGTGCTCAGTGGTACCCAGAGGTCACTGGGTGTGATGCTGAGCATCAGGCTGAGCCTGGAGAGCTCTGGGTTCAGGCAGAACTTCAACAACTACCAAACAAAGGCAGAAAAACGGTCCATGGAGAGGTGAAGGAGAGTCTGGGAGAGAGAACAGTCCAGTGGCTGGGGAAGGACAAGTCAGCATTTCTGGGGTAACTCACTGCAGCTCTGAGCTCTCCCAGCTCCTGGTTCCAGATGGGAACAGGGAAAACAGAAGAGACATCAAGCCCCTGGTGTTTCCTGAGGGAACAGCCGAGTTGGTGACAAATTGGTGACAAATACCACGTCAGACCCAGCTCTGCTGTGGCTCCTGGGTTGCAGGGCACTGCTCAGCTGGGGCTCAGCCCAGCCCTGTGTGTCACAAACAAAACTCAGATGAGCTGCAGTGAGCAGCAGTGTCCCTGGGGGTGAGCCTTGGGCACAGGGCTCTCACTGAGGGCTGGGGACAGCAGGGCATGTCACCAAGGCAGTGCCACAGCTGGCCTAAGTAAGCCCAGCTCAGGCTCCAACAAGTTATTCAGCATCCCTTCAGCTGCTGCAAGTGGTGATTTGTAGGCTGATGGGGGCAATTTGCATAAAAGGTATAAAAATAGTGTCAATTAGTGAGTGCTCTCCGCAGCCTATATCTGGCACAGTGTCCTATATAATCTTAATGCTCTGATTCAGAGAGATCTGAGAAGGGAGAAGAGCTCATTCCTGGCACTGCTCAGCTGTTCCAGGGAAGATGTTAAAATATCTGTTATCCCTCACTGTGACTGGTGATTTCTTCCATCAGGGAAAATGTTTTCTTCCACCTCCCATCAGGCTTAAATTGGACAAGACATGGCAGGAATGAGTCCTGCATTTCATGTTGAACCCTAAAAATGTCTCTTTACCTTGATTTTCTTCCTTTTGCTCTCTGGAAATAACCTGGCAGTGTTGGAGCTGTGGGTATTTCATGTTTGTTGCTCAACCTTTGCAATTCCCAGTGCTGGGGATGAAGTGGGGAACAGCTGCACTGACCCAGTGGGGTTTGGCTCCTGCTCCTGGGGACCAGAACTCTGCAGGACAAGGTTTGGTTTGGCCCTGCACTGCAGTGGGTGGCTCAGGTACCTGGTGGTGTGGTTTACATGGATTTACCTGCAACATCAGCAAAGCCTGTGACACCTTTGTCTCCCATGGGATACTCCTGGAAAAGCTGCAGCCCAGGGCTTGGACAGAAGCACTCTGGGCTGGGGTAAGAACTGGCTGATGGCTGGGCTCAGAAAGTGGTGGGAATGGTGCTGCATCCAGTTGGGGACAGTCATTAGTGGTGTCCCCAGAGATCAGTGTTGGGCCCTGCCCTGTTTTATACCTTTATTGATGATCTGGAGGAGGGGATTGAGTCCATCACTAGTAAGTTTGCAGATGACACCAAGTTGGGAGCAAGTGTTGATCTGTCAGAGGGCAGGAGGGCTCTGCAGAGGGACCTGGACAGGCTGGAGAGATGGGCAGGATCCAATGGCATGAGATTTAACAAGTCCCAGTGCCAGGTCCTGCCCTTTGGCCACAACACCCCCTGCAGCAGCACAGGCTGGGACAGAGTGGCTGGAGAGCACCAGGCACAAAGGGACCTGGGGGTGCTGAGGGACAGGGACCTGAACATGAGCCACAGGGTGCCCAGGTGGCCCAGAAGGCCAGTGGCATCCTGGCCCGGATCAGGAGCAGTGTGGCAGCAGGAGCAGGGAAGGGATTGTTCCCCTGGACTGGGCTCTGGTGAGGCCACACCTGGAGTGCTGTGTCCAGTTCTGGGCCCCTCAGTTT
>WEIV01017500.1:56743-78736 GCA_013390005.1 Calyptomena viridis | reverse complement strand
TAAATTCCAGGCCTGGTAAGTGTAAATTCAGGGCCTGGTAATGTTAAATTCAGGACCTGAAAAAGTTAAATTCAGGGCCTGGTAAGGTTAAATTCAGGGCCTGGAAAGGTTAAATTCCAGGCCTAGAGAGATTAAATTCAGGGCCTGGTAAGGTTAAATTCAGGGCCTGGAAAGGTTAAATTCCAGGCCTTGTAAGTGTAAATTCAGGGCCTGGTAATGTTAAATTCAGGACCTGGAAAGGTTAAATTCCAGGCCTAGAGAGATTAAATTCAGGGCCTGGTAGTGTTAAATTCAGGGCCTGAAAAGGTTAAATTCAGGGCCTGGTAATGCTAAATTCATGCCTGGAACAGTTGAATTCAGGGCCTTGTAGTGTTAAATTCAGGGCCTGAAAAGGTTAAATTCGAGTCCTGATAATGTTAAATTTAGGACCTGGAAAGGTTGAATTCAGGGCCTGTAAGGTTAAATTAAGGGCCTGGCTGCCCCCTGGTAAGGTTAAATTCAGTTGGAGGCAGAAGAAGGAATAATTTAAGCTGCTTGAAAATGTAGTGTGGAGGACTGTGTGTCAGGAGAGGCCTCTGTGCTGGGTTGTGTTGTAATGCTGCCTGTGCTTTTAAAGAAGCTGCTTGACTGAATTTCCCTTCAAACATACACTCTCCCCTGTGCACATGTGGATGCTGTCAGGAAACTTCTGCAAGCTGAGAGGGCTGCACTTGAGTCTGGCACTGAGGGGAGCTTGGCTTTGTCCCCCTCTTCCCAAACCTAAGGGAGGTTTTCTCCTGTCCAACCATTGCCACAGCTAGTTTTGCTTTCCAGCATATTCAGCACTCAGGGATACAGCTGGATATCTATCAAATTTGAGGGAGGAAAATGGGATAGGGTGGGTTAAAGGGCATTTGGGGCATTTGCTCCAGCAGAAGTTCCCAGTGGAGGTCACAACTTGCCCATCAGCTCCTGGGGTGACTCTCCCCTGCTCCTCGTGCCCGTTGCTCACATCGTGGTGGAGGTGCCTGCCAGGAGAGCCCTCCTGCATGAGCTGCTCTCTGCATGGGCAGCTCAGCTCCTCATCCCTCCCAGTGTCCCTGGGCAAACTGGACTCCCCTCTGTCTTCTCTTCCAGTTTGGATGGACCCACGTGACGCTGCTGATTGTTGTCACCCAGTCACACCTCATCATCCACAACCTGTTCGAAGGGATGATCTGGTGAGTTTGCTCTGCCTTCTGCAGCCTGAAACCACTGGCTGTGTTCTCATGGAATCACAGAACTGGGTTGGAAGGGGCCTTAAAGATGTGCCACCAGTGCCACCCCTGCCGTGGGCAGGGACACCTCCCACTATCCCAGGTGGCTCCAACCTGGCCTTGGACACTTCCAGGGATGGGGCAGCCACAGCTTCTCTGGACAACCTGTGCCAGGGCCTCCCCACCATTATAGTCAAGAATTTCTTTCTAATATCCGATCTTTTTTTAGTTTCAAAACTCAGTTTTGAGTTAAAACTCTTCTTTTACAAAAACAAATGGCCAAGGAGAAGTTGCTTCCTGCGAGGGCTCAGCCTGTTCAGGACAGAACAGCAAAAGATTGAGTGATACCTCAAAGACTAAGGGCTTACTTTGTGCCACTTGAGCAGCATAGAGAGGTGTTGTAAAGCAGCACCTGAAAATTGCTGTGGGCTGCAGGGACCCTTCAGGTGGTGGCAGTCCTGGGCAGATGCTTTGTCTTCATACCCACCCCTGGCAAATGGATGGGAAAGTGTTGCTGGATTTGGGGCTGTGCTGTCAGATTATGGTAAAAGCAGCACTGGGGAAGGAAGAGGGTGAAATCTCCCACCTCACTCCAGCTGCTGTGCACAGGGGAAACCCCTTTGGTGCTCTTGCCAAAACCAACAGGGCCAGGAACTAACTTTGGCCACTTTTAGATTGCATGTGAGTCCCAGCCAGCCCAGAGGACTTTGGGAGCCTCCTGTTTACTGCTACAGTGCAGGGAGAGGAGTGTCCAACAGCATGTCGTGTGTGTGGCTAAAGGAAATGTGCTTCAAACAGGCCATTCTGGGTACACAACCCACTTTTTAGCAGGAACATTAGAGTAACCCCCTGTTTTCCCTTGGAGTTTCAAGGAGGTGCTCCTTGCATTGCCTTGAGGAGGAGATGATGTGATGGCCCTGCAGAGCATCTTGTGAGGCAGCTGCTTGTTAAGTCTTGGAGTTGTGTGATGTTGGCACTTCCCAATGGTTTGATCCTTCTCCCCTGTAGGTTCATTGTGCCCATTTCCTGTGTGATCTGCAATGACATCATGGCCTACATGTTCGGCTTCTTCTTCGGCCGCACGCCGCTCATCAAGGTTTGGGACATTTGGGGGGACAAAACAGCAATTTTGGCTTCTTTGGGCCTTGGTCTTGTGTTCTCTCAGCTCCTGCTTTGTGGCCTGCTGGGTGTGAAGCCTCCAGCTTAAACCTGCATCCCAGGCTGTGAGGCTGTAAAACTAAATCATAGAGTATTTGAGCTGGAAGATCTTTTAAGATCATTGAGTCCAACCATGAATGAATGAACCCTTCCAGACTGAGATGTTGGTGTCAGCCCCAACCAAACTCTTGTTTGTGGGTTGGTGGCACCAGTTTGTATTGACATCAGCACCTCACAAGTGAGGAAGGGCTGAAGAGGTGTGTAAACACCCCTTTCTCTCTCTCTCTCTCTCTCTCTCTGGCAGCTCTCCCCAAAAAAGACCTGGGAGGGTTTTATTGGAGGATTTTTTTCCACTGTTCTGTTTGGATTGCTGGTAAGTTGCCATCATGGTACTTATTGATCTTTTCCCTTCATAGGGTGACAGTGTTTTGTCTAAATGCAGTCAGGCTTTAACCTCTGCCAGCTCTTGTCAGAGCCTTCACCTTTTCCTTGCTGACCAGGGTCTGAACTGGTCCATGGCTGTGTGCAGACACTGGAGGAAGTTTTTCTTCCCTGTGACACATTCATTACAGAGGGAGAATTCCCTCTGCTGCTGTTGGATGGGTGCTGTGCATCATTCCAAGGGCTGTGTGGGGAATTGAGCACTCTTGGAGTGTTCTTCCCTGGTTCTGTGGTGATCTCTGTGGCTGCCTGTTGCTGTCCCCTCAGCCAAGGGCTGCAGCCTCTGAGGCTGAAGAGATGCTCCTGCTCTGCCTTTAGCCAATTACTGCTGCTCAGGACAGTAATCTCCTTAGGGAAGCTGCAGCTCCCTCTCTCCTTGTCTCCTTGCGTGGCCTTTTCCCAGGAGATCCCTCAGGAAAACACTAACCCTGTGTTCTCTGCCTGTCTCCCTGGAGCTGTCCTATGTGATGTCTGGGTACCGCTGCTTCACCTGCCCTGTGGAGTTCAACAACGACACCAACAGCTTCACAGTGGACTGTGAGCCCTCCGAGCTCTTCCAGCTCCAGGAATACAACATTCCCTTGGTGCTGCAGTCTGTGGTGGGCTGGGTACGACCTTCCCTGTTTATCACACCTTATTTGTTGGGATGGGAGCCCTAGGAAAGAGAGCAGGGCTTTATTTTGTTGGTTTGTGACAAGGGGTGATGGTACATCCAGAAAAAAATATGGGAATTTAGCGCTCTGTGTTGGTTGACAGCCCAAAGGAGTTGTCCCAAGTCTGGTGGGACATGAACCCACTTGAAAACCAGCTGAGCTGAAGCCTGGGGAGCAGAGGAGGAGGGGCAGTGGTGGGCAGTGCTGTTGTCATTGGAATGCCTGTGTGCTGTGCTTTTCCCACAGAAGACAGTCCGGATGTACCCCTTCCAAATCCACAGCATCGCCCTCTCCACCTTCGCCTCCCTCATCGGGCCCTTCGGGGGCTTCTTTGCCAGTGGCTTTAAGAGGGCCTTCAAAATCAAGGTGAGGATGGTGAAGGTCACTGACATCTCAGGAAGGGAACACCCAGTGGTTGCTGCCACTGGAACAGCAGGATGGGAGCTCTGGGAAGGGAGGGGGGGTTGTTCAGTGACAGACAAAATCCTTGGAGCAGGATCTGGCTTTTTTGATGGAGTGGGAAGAGACCTTAAAATTTCAACTGTGATGTCCTAAACCCTGTAATGGTGCAGAACCTGAGGCAGAGGAAGAAAGACCCAGCCAGGAAATTTTGCAATCTGAGTCTTCCCTTGATGTCAATGGGCTGGTTTCACATATAAACAGTCTGTGATCAGTTAAGATGCCTGGTTAGGCAAGACAGGCTGGCAGGAGATGAGCATGAGCCTTCCCTGACCTTTGAGTGAGTTCAGCCTCACTGTCCCTCAGGCACCAGCAGCTTCATAAAGGAGAAACTTTTAAAACCAGGGAGAGATGAAACAAAAGGTCTCCTTAGTCTGGCTTTGCCTCCTGGGAAAAGAATAGCAGTGTTGTGTGGGGAGGCACAAAAGCAAGTTAAAGTTACTTGGAACTGCTCAGTGCAATCCCCCTGCTTTGCACAGGACTTTGCCAACACAATCCCAGGGCACGGGGGGATCATGGACCGCTTTGACTGTCAGTACCTGATGGCCACCTTTGTCAACGTGTACATCGCCAGCTTCATCAGGTGGGTGTTGCTGGGGGCCCTGGACACCCAAGGCATGGGCAGCCTTGTAGTAAGAGGCAGTTTCCCCCTTAGATTAACTCCTAAAAATACAAGAGGGGAAGGATGTTTTAGTGGGATCATGCAGAGCTGGAAACACAACCCTCATTCTCCAAGGGCTGTTATTCCAGTCCCTCTAAAACTCCTCCTTCTGCATCCCTGTGAATGTTGAGCAGGGATTTCAGAGTCAAACGAGCACAAAAATCTCATTTTGCAGCATTAAAAAGTATTCTTTAGCCAAGCACAGGAGAAAACCTGTAGGTACTTAAAAGATGCACTGGAGGAGCTGAGGCACTGTCTGTATGTGGCTGCTTTGAGCATCTGCAGATAAGATGCACAATCCTCTTTAAACAGACTGGATTTGGGGTATTATTTTTGTGTTGACAGTTCAGTTCCTTTTGCCTTTTGAGTTCATTCCACGTCCCAAATGGAGTTAAGCTCCCTATGTAGAACTGGTGAAGAAATGGACAACCCAGCTGTTAATTTAAATTACTTTGCTGAAATTGCATTTGAGCCCCCAGCTCACTGAGATTTACCATTGATAACTGATGCTTTCGTGTTTCAGAGGTCCCAACCCAAGCAAACTGATCCAGCAGTTCCTGACCCTGAGGCCAGACCAGCAGCTCCACATCTTCAACACTCTCAAAGCACACCTGGTTGACAGGGGCATTTTGGGGAGTCTGGAGGAGGCGTAGACACCTGGAGACTGGGACAGGACTGAGCACACACAGGCCTCCAAGAGGAAATTCCTGGCTTGCCTGACTTCAGACAATAACAAGGCCTCATTTCACTGTAACTTTTCTTCCTTTCTTGGTAAATGTTTGCATTTGTGGGTTTTTTTAAATAATATATTTATAGAGCTTTGGTTCAAACGAGCAAATCTTGGGTTTGTAGCTGAGAGGGAGTAAAGGCTTGGAAGGACTGTTGGGTGAAGCAGGAGGGTAGGACTGTCCTCAGGGGCTGTGCTAAACCTTTGGAGGGTTTGGGCAGAGCTGGGCTTGTGCTGTGAGTGGGTTTTTGCAGGAATCCAGAGCGTTGTCCGTGTGCAGCTGGCAGGGAGGTGGCTCTGTGCTCTGGCTGCTGTGCCAGGCTGGTGGCAGCTCTGGGGACCATCCTTCCCTGCAGTGGTGCCTGGGGATGCAGTGTGGATTTGCCCAGAAAGCTGGGGGAATCCCCTTGCCCAGGCTCTGGTGGTTGGAAGAGGATCTTGTACTACCCCAGCCCAGCCAGGCACCCGCTGCTCTCACCCCCTGGTTTGTGCAGTGCCTCTCACATTCCCCCCCTTTGTGGCTGATATTTTGGCAAATCAGATTTTTATAACCGATGAAACCAGGAATAGACTGGGGACAAGGAGCCCAGGAACTGGGAGTTGTGTGTGGGAATGTGGGAGGTTCAAATTGCTCCAAAACTGAGTGAAGTAAGTAAGTTTTAAAGAACACTGAGGTGTCACTGAGCAATTCCTGCCAGGTAAGGACATTCCTTAAATAACTCAGTGCATTTTCCCCCATTAAACAACCTTTAAGAACCACCTTTAAAAACCCCACTTTTCCATTTCTCCAAGGCTGGAAACCCCACAGTGGGATATTTTAGGTAACTTGGGGAGCAGTTTCCAGCCTGTTCTGTTGCTGGGAGTTTTGATTTCTTTCAGGGATCATGTCTGGTTGTTACTTGAGTTGTAGATGTCGTGCTGCTGAGTTTACCATGGTCTGTGTTGCATTTCATGGGGTTCATTTCCCTGCAGGTTTCTGTCCTGCTTCACTCACTGAATCTTGTCAGAAATAGTTTGTACTTAATAGTTTTATCCAAGTCCTTCCCTTTATTTTGTCATACTTTTTTATTATTTAAAAATGAGAGCCCTAAAGATTGTAAAATTTTCCTTTATCTTGTTTTTTTTTTTGTGCTCAAATAGTGAAAATATCCCCATTTACACCTTTTGCAGTGTCCCCAAACACAAGGTGACTCTGATTTTTCTTCTTAACATAGTTTGTGTGTGGGAGAGAGAAACTTTACCTTATTTTAACCTGGAGAACGAGTGACAGGGGGAGTTAATACAGAAGTACATTGGTGTTTTCAGGCAGTTCCTGCAACAAACCTTAGACACAGCCCCCCCAAATGAGACCTGTACCTGCTGCAACCTGGATTAGCATCTACAGAAAAGAAACCACCTGAAAATACCCCAAATTCAGAGGTTTTTCCCCATACTCTGGTTCTGCCATTTCTTCCATTTACCCTCAGTGTGTGAGAGGGCTCGTGTGTGTGTGTAAATTATCTGGAACAGATCCCACCCTCTCCTACATTTCTCTAGGACTCTGGTGGGCTCTGCTTCAGGTCCCCAAGCAGGACCCACAGGGCAGAAATTTATGCTACAAATGCAGGTTTTTGATGGAAAGCAAAGGCTGCAGGGAAGGGTTTGTTTCCTCAGAGTATTTTCTGTGTGGTGCTGGCAAAGCTGCTGCACTTCAGGAGCCACTGCAGGATTTGGGGAATGCCAGTGGTGTCCATAGAAACTTCCCTGAGCTGCTTGTGGTGTCTTTTCTCTTCCAGCTTGAATTAGGCAGGGATTTATTTTCTGTCAGCTTAGAGAAATTTGCAGCCTGAAGAGGAGAATTTAGGTGCTTCCACCTTGCTTTGCCCAGGGGGAATGTTTGGGGTGTTTCATCACATTTTGGCTGAGTTCAGGGGGATGAAGTGGAGGCACCTGCCAGGAGCATCCGTGGGAAAAGGTGTTGGGAGTGTTTTGTGGGATCATTTTGCCCTGTGGGGTTGGACCAGCTGGTGCTTTTCAGGACTCCCCTGCCCTTTCCAACACCTGCCCAAAGCCCTTGTGGGCACTGGTTGGGTCACAAGCAGAGGGGTTGATAAATACTCCAGAAGTGTGTTCTCTTTATATTGAGGAGTTTTTCTGATGGGCCTTTAGTCCCCTGCTCGTCTGCTTTGTACCTTTTGTGCCCCTTCAGTTGTAATTAGTGGGGCAAAGCCCTAATTAAAGCCACAAGGCTTTGGTGCCTGCCTTGCTTTGAGGCAGATCCGGGCCTTTCCCGAGGCTGTAAGTGCTGGGTGTGGGCACTGGAGGGCAAAGTGGTTCCATTGGGAGCTTCCCGGTCTGGGAGAGCAGCAGCAGCAGCAGCACTGCCTGGGGGTGGCTTTCCTGCCCAGCTTCATTCCTGCCTCCTTCCCAGCAGTGCTTCCAAACCCGTGCTGATCCCACAGGGAAAGCTGCATGGGAAGGGTTTAATATCCTGTGTGGAAGTTTGTTAAACTGAATGGGAACAGCAGATCCATGGAGGAGGGAGGGAGGGAGATGGGGGTTGTAAAGGTGCTTGGCAGGTTGTACAGCTGAACTTAGAGAATCATGGAATGCTTTGGGTTGGAAGGGACATTAAAGATCATCCAGTTCCACCCCCTGCCAGGGACAGGAGCCTTTCATCAGACCAGGTTGCTCCACGTGCCATCCAGCCTGATCCTGAACACTTCCAGGGGTGGGGAGTCCACAGCTTGCTGAGACCAACTGAGCAGCTGGTGGATGTCACTGCCTTTGGTTGTCCCTCAGGGAGGAACTGATGCCAAGGATGTGTACAGGACATGTGGCCCCTCTTCCCATTGCAGTAATCCTTGGGGATGGGGCAGCTCCCAAGAATCTCAGTTTGGAGGGAGGCTGAGGCAGAGAGGCCAAAGTGCCCTCAGGGATAGCTGGGTGAGGGATATGGGGATGTTCCCATATCCCATTGCACCCCAGCTTGGGTTCACAGTGGGCTCCAGCACTGGAAGAGTTCTTCCTGCAGGCACCAAACAAACAGGGAGAGCAGAGCAGCAAGGAGGGGTCTGGAATGTGTGTTTGGGAGGAAGGGACAGGTAGGATTTGGCCAGTGTGGAGCTTCCAGGGCAGGGACAGGCTGGGTGGGAGCCACCTCTGTGTAGTGTCACTGGGACAGACAGGGGTGTGAGTGTTCAGTGAAGGGTTGCAGAGCTGCCTTTGCATGGTGGGAGGGGACTGAACACCCCCAGGTTTGTTTGCCAGGGGCTGGTTTGGGTCAGACACTGCTTTGATTCCCACCTGACCCAGCACAGCTCCAAGAGATGAGCACTTGGCACCCTGTGGCAGGAATTTGCTTCTCCACACGTGGTTGTGTCCCGGGTGAGTTGGTGGGTGGGATGCAGGGCCAGCCCGTGGTTCAGGCTCAGGGAAGCACCAAAGCTGGTTTGTGCAGTCGTGTCCTGTGTGATCAGCCTGTTAAACAGACCTTGGGGTGGGGGGCTCAGCAGTGGCACTGAGTCCTGGGGTTTGTGGTGCCCTGTGTGGCTCATGGAGATCCCAGAGCAGCCTCTGAAGCTCAGCACCAGGCTGTGAGATCCCAGCATCACATTCCCTGTCTCCAGTGTGTGCAGTGAGCTCCCCCGAGCCTGGCTGGGGTGGGATCCCACCTTTTCCTCCTCCCCCAGCCCTGTGTGGTGGGAGCAGGGCAGAGCTGTGTGGGGCACCCAGACAGCCCAGGCAGCCCCTCCTGGGCACAGGTCAGTCCCAGAAAGCACCGTGTGGAGGCTCCTGTGGTTCCTCCCTCCGTGCCCAGCCCCGGGGAGGTGCTTGTACTCCTGTGATCCCTGTGTGCTCTGTTCTCCAGCCCTGTGTTCCCACCATCAGCTTCTTTCTCTGTGCATTGTTCTTTTGACTCCTGTTTTAGCTGCACACGTAGAGTTGCCTTTCTTTGACTGAATGTTTGAATGTGAAATACTGTATATTTTAAAGTATTTACCCTATTTATATACTATATGTTACTGTTAAATAAATATAAGTTCCACTACCTGCAGTGGAGTTTTATTCAGTGGGATGCTCCAAACCTCCTTTCCGTGCTCTGTAGAGCAGATCCATCTGTTCCAAGCTCACATTCCCTCATTCCTTGCCCCGTAGCCCTCCTTTCTCAGGGATTTTCCCAGGAGCAGACTTGGTTGTGGCAGAGAAGGTGAAGGCTGAAGGTGTGCTGGGCACATGGGGAGGATTGGACCATCTGTGAGGGAGAGGAACAGGAACATTCCCTGTGGGATTTGTAGTGACTCCAGGCTTGGATCATCCAGGCCCAGTTTGATCAAGGATGAGGGAAGTGTTGGCACTGCTGCCCTTGAAAATCAGCTCGTTTTACCCCAAAGCTTTCATTGGGAATGTGAAAAATTGTTGGTAGTTCCACTTAACATGAATGATGCCTTCATTTCAGCTGTTTCTCCTGACCTGCCTGGGGCTGGGAGGGCAGAATCCTCCTTTTACCCAGAAAAGTGCTATTTTTAGCTCTGGTGTTATTTTGACTGTTTTTGACTTATCAGCTAAGCCAAAGCAGCCCCTCAGCAGCCCTTTCACAGCTTCCTGTCACACTGTGTGGGCATTTGCAGCCAAATTCATCCTCCAGCAACACCACAACACGACACCCCCTCGATGGCAACCAGGCAAAGGGACTCCAAAGGCCCAAATCCCACTTTCCAGCCCTTTGCACCCAGTTCAGCAGCAGCTGAGACCCACCGTGCAATCCTCAGCAATGTACTAAGAGATTCCAGGTCTTGAATGATTCCTAGAGGTTAAATCTTTGGGAAAACAGACTCTGAAACCCTCAGGAAGCTGTGGAGCTGTGGCTGTGAGTCAGGCACAGCTGACAGATGCAGATCTGCCTTGTTTCTCCCCACCCTGGGCCAACTTAGTTAAGTCAAGCATGGAAAACTGCAGATTCCCAGTGGAAATCCTGGTGCTCGCTGTGCTGCAGACCCAGACAGGCCACGGGCCTCAGACCTCTGTGTGACCCCCAGTCCTCATGGAAGAGGGATGTAAAACCCAAACTAACAACTTTTTGAAGTTCCCTTGGGGCATGGCAGGTTTAGATGGTATATTGGGAAGGAATTCTTGGCTGTGAGGGTGGGGAGGGGCTGTGATGGAATTCCCAGAGAAGCTGTGGCTGCCCCATCCCTGGGAGTGTCCAAGGCCAGGTTGGAGCACCCTGGGATAGTGGGAGGAGTCCCTGCCATGGCAGGGGAGGCACTGGATGGGCTTTAAGGTCCTTCCGACCCAAACCATTCCATGACTCCATGGTTCAGCTCAGGAACAGGCTGCCCAGCTGGATTGCTCATTAAAAATCGATCTTGTGATGTCCTTTCCCGAACAGCCCCAGGAGCCCCGGGGGGCTGGGAGGGGCTGGTTTGGGGTGTCAGGGGTGCTGGGAGGGGCTGGTTTGGGGTGTCAGGGGTGCTGGGAGGGGCTGGTTTGGGGTGTCACTGAGCTCTGCTGTGACCACACAGCGCTGGGCTGAACCATCTGGGGCTGAAGCAGTTTCCGTTCAGGAGGAGGGAAGGGGCCATGTGACATCCTGCTCCCCCTGCGGGTGGGAAGGGGCTCCCCCGGCTGCTGCCAAAAAACCAGCCTGAAGGGAGACCAAGGATCGAAGTGTGTGAGCCCTTGGAGCTCCTGTCTGCTGGAATTAAGAGGAAAAAATTGGAGCTGAATTCAGAGCTCCTTTAGGGCTCTCTGCTCGGGGACCAGCAGAAATGGAGCTAGTTGAGGAGAATCACATTAATAACCAGGGTGTTTAACCCAGTACCCAGAGCAGGATATTGGGTTAATCTCGTTCATTCTGAGGTATGTGCTGGGCTGCTCCAGTGTGACATTCCACACTGTCATATTCCCTGGGTTCTGGGCAGTGGAATCTGTGAGCTGGGGATTTCTGAGCTGGCTCCAGTCACTGCCCAAAACAACAAAATCGTTTTTCAGCTGATTAACCCAAATTAGCCCAGCAGGGTCCAGCTGGCCAGGCTGTGACCTGGGCACCCAGTGCAGGCTCCAGTTCCTTCCTTTCCTCAATTTATGCTACAACACTAAAAAAAACAGCCTGTGCAAGTGGCTCAGAACATCCTGGGCACGACACTGGGCTGGGAATCACAACGGGAACCAGTGGCCACATCCTCGTTCATCCCCCTGTGCTCCCCCTGTGGCTGTTCTGCTTCTGCTCAGGCAACTTCCCCCTCCCCAGGGCCTGGGCTTTCCCAGGATGGGGAGAGGTGGGGGCTGGAGCCTCTGTCAGGCCTTGGGGGGACTCTGCCATGACTTGGAGCCCCTTCCCTGCTCCTTTTGGGTGTCTGCAACAACCCTCCTGTGCATCCATGCTGTGCCTCGAGGGCTGCAGCTCAGCCCCAACACACCCCAGGCTGCTCTGGGGATGCACAGCTGGTTCTTTGGTGGAAAACCAACATCACACAGGAAACACTCGCTGTTGTGAGCAGAGATTTTGCTCCAGGTGGGGTCTGTATCCACATCCTACATTTACCCAGAGAAGCTGTGGCTGCCCCATCCCTGGGAGTGTCCAAGGCCAGGTTGGAGCAACCTGGGATAGTGGGAGGTGTCCCTGCCATGGCAGTGGTGGCACTGGATGGGCTTTAAGGTCCCTTCCCACCCAACCCATTCCATGGTTCTATGACCCCCTGGCCCTCCCTGCTCCAATCCCCACAGCCTTTCCTTCAAGAGCTGCCTCATTCCATCCCCCTCTGGCTCACTCCACTGTCCCAAGGGGGGTGTAATGCCCTAAATCAGCTGTGGGGACTCAGCAGTTTATAAGAAAGACCAAAGGACACCGCTGTCATGGGGGGATGCACAGGACAGGCAGGGACATCACCCACAGCACTGGCCGTGGCCACCTGAGCCACAGCCAGCTCTGCTCTGCTGCTGAGCAAAACATTTCCCGAAACTCGGAGCTGGGCCGTGTCCCTCAGCTCTCGGTGCCCCACAGGAGGAACCCACTTCCTCAAATGTGCCGAGCAGAGCACAGGGAGCAGCCCTGGGCAGCGCGTTCCGGGCGGGCTGGGGCCGGGCTGCTGCACCCCCAGACCCCCCAACACCGGGGGCAGACAGGGGAGCAAAGGAGGCACCACCAGAGCAGAGCTGGGCAGGAAAGCAGGGCAGGAAAGTACTTTTATGGGGTTGCTCACGGCCGCTCTCAGAGGGAGGAGGAAGTACATTGGCAAATCAAGCCCTGCTGAGCTGCTGCTCTTCGTGGGGGGATCGACCCCTGGCACAGGATCCCCACGGGACCATCAGAGCTGTGGTTTGACCCATCTCCCAGGAAAACCCACCTTGGAAAAAAAAAAACCCTCCCTGATCCAAAATGTCCCTGAAGCTGCCACGGAACTGGGATTTTAACCTGAAAATGGACGCTGCGAAAATAGGTGAGTGTTGCCTTGTGGGCCTGGGTGTGTCGGTGCTCAGGGGCTGGGGGTGGCTGTGGCCAAACCCAGCTGTGATTTTGGCCATGGCCTCGGTGGGGGGACCTGCCCTCGGCTGCTGCTTTCGAGGCAGTGGATGGTTTGCAAGAGTCTTTGCAAATGATTTGCAAGAAGTGATTTGCAAAGTTGTCCCCCAGGGACGTTGTGGGAGCACGGCCGGGGCTGCAGCCCTGGTGGGGCACAGGGGGACCTGGCAGTGTGGGGCTGCTACCCCCCAAAATCCAGGTTTGGGGGGAATTAAACCACACTGGCTCGTTGTGCTGGGCCTGGCAGGGGGAGCAGAGCAGGCCGAGGGGTGGCCGGACAGCACAGGCTGCAGGAAACAATCTCACCCTTGCCCAGGTCTCTTTGCCCACTCTGGTGTCACTGGTTGCCTCTCCCAGGGCTGAGGAGGCCTCTGACTCCCACGGCTGTGGAACGTCCCTGTGATTTCCTGACCCACCCCCTGCCTCTGCCCAGGCTTTGCAGGGCTCCCCCCCACCACGGGATCCATCTCCACCATGGAAAACACTCGGGAGCTCCTTTGGGAAGGGGTGGAGGATCCCTGTGTGGGCTCTGAGGCCAAAATATCACGGCAGGGCCTGGTCTGGGGTCAGGGATGGTGTGGGATGCTGTGCTCGAGGAAAGGGTGCAGGGGTCCAGCCTTGTGCACACACTGAGGCCAAGCCCCTCCGTGCTCCTGCTGCTGGTGCCAAACCTTGGCCAAGGCACACGTGGGATTTGGCCAAGGCAACTGGATTCCTCCCTGCACAGAGGTTTGACCCAGGTCTCTGCCAGGTTCTCTCTCCTCCACTGTGACAGATTCCAAGGTTGGCCTGCCTGGATTTCCTTGCAAAGGCAATTTGGACTCTTGTGTGAAGCCACTTTTACTTGGAGTGGCCAAACCCTTGGCTCCACACAAAGCCCCAGATGAAGGGGCCCAGCAGTGGTTGGGCTCAGTGACACAGTGACAGGCAGGATGAGGCCCTAGGCAGCCCAGAAACTCGAGGAGGACACAGAAATCCCCTCACAGTTGTCACAGGAGCATCCAGGACTCCTGCACTGCCCATTCCCAGGATAATGAATGTTTCTTTTCCCAGAGGCTGTGTGTGGAGCAGTGGGTAAAGTCAATCAGCAGCTCAGAAAAGAAGGCCAGGGGACACTGAGCCTGCTGGGGATTCCAGGGTGGAGATGGGACAGAGGCTTGACCAGGAATTGCTTTTTGTTTTTTTCAAGAAAATCTGCTTATGACGAAATTCCTGGTGCTTTTTGCACTTCCAGTTGGTGTGAGCTGTTAAATGAGGAGGGGTGTGTGTGTGTGACTCCAGGGATGCTGTGACTTTACTTGTGGAAATGCAAAGTCATATCTGCAAATATTTGCAATATTTGCAACATTTGCAACATTTGCAAATGAGCTGTCACTGCTCTCACTGGCTCCTCCTGGCCTGGGGACACTTCCCCCTCCTTGTCCCCAGCCCTGGCTGTGGCACAGGCAGCTTTTGGAAGGCCCGGGGCAGGCCACCAACTCCTTTCTCATGCTGAGAAAACTGCAAAACTCTTTATTTCCATGAAATTGAGGGTTCATTTTGGCACTTAGTGGCTCTTACTGCAAGGCCCCGTGGTCCCTCCTGCAGGCAGGAGCAAAGGCAGGGCAGGGAGGGCTCTTTCCCAGGGCTTGGGACAGGAGCCAGTGTCCAGGTGGGCACCACGGTGGCACCTTCTGCCATTTCTCCTGCAGGTCACCTTTGACAGGGCTCCTCTTTTTGGGGAGGGGGCAGCAGGACAAGGACACACTGCTGTGGCCAGTTCCCAGGGCTGGAGGAAGAGTGAGGATGTTTTGGAGGAAACAATCAATCTTAGAGGTGGTTAATGCAGGAAATGCTTTGGGGGGCACCACGTTGGCTCTGGGTGGCTCTTTCCTGCCCTGGGGGAGCACACAGAGCAGGGCTGAGGGTGCAGGGATGTGCTGCTGAAGGGGGTGGTTCCAAGTGCTGGACCAGGTGGGGAGAGCCTGGGAAAATGCTTTGTGTCCACCCCATGTAAAATTTTGAGCCACTCATCACACCTGAGCTGGGCATTGAGCTGAGCTGGGCATTGAACTGAGCTGGGAATTGAATTTGATCTGGGCATTGAACTGAGCTGGGAATTGAACCTGAGCTGGGCATTGAACTGAGCTGGGCATTGAGCTGAGCTGGGCATTGAACTGAGCTGGACATCACACCTGAGCTGGGCATTGAACTGAGCTGGGCATTGAACCTGAGCTGGGCATTGAACTGAGCTGGGCATTGAACTGAGCTGGACATCACACCTGAGCTGGGCATTGAACTGAGCTGGGAATTGAACCTGATCAGGGATCAGCTGAGGTGGGCATCACACCTGAGCTGGGCATCACACCTGAGCTGGGCATTGAACTGAGCTGGGCATCTCACCAGCCACAAAAGGCCACACAAGACTTAGAGAAGTGTTGAGGAGGAGCCCCAGCCTCGGTGGCTCTGGTTTTGTGAGAGCACAACACTTTCCACTGGGCTGTTCAAAGCCAAGGCCCCTCAGCAGGTCCCTCCCACACCCCACACGAGCCCCGTGCTGGGGCAGGACATAAAAACAGCAAAACTGCTCTTTCGGCCTTAAATGGGCCCAAAGTCCTGGCAGAGCTGCCTCAGGTAGAGGGTAAATGCAGCCCCATGTTCACATGGGTGCACATGTATGTTCACGTGGGTGCACATGTATGTGCACAAACACGGCTAAGCCGAGCCTAAACCCAGGCCTCCGGCTGTGTCTTGAGCATGGAAGCGCTGATTCTGAGGAAAAGGGGACTCCAGGGGATCCCTCTGAACCCACAGTCCTGATGGATCTGGGAAAGGCCACAAGGAGGGAGGGAATGAACCTTATTTCCAGCAAGGATGGACAGTTTAAGCTCAAGGCTGAGAGCAGGAAGAACCCTGGGCAGCAGCACCCACTGGGTGCTCCCTTTCCATCTGCATCCTTTCCATGTGCTCCTTTCCAGAGCCCTGCTGGCTGAGGGGGAGTTTGGTATCTCCCAGAAAGGGTAGAAAAACATTGCATTCCTTATAAACCCCCAAATTTCTCCTTCCAACCCTTGTGCTGCTGGAAAATCAGCACTGCTGGGCTGAGCTCTTTGGGGAAGGCTGGACACGGAGGTGATGGATGGAGGCACATCCCTGATTTCCACATGGACCCTTGTGGGGCTTGGTACAGAGAGCTCACCCTGCAGTGGGGATTCAGCAGAGCCAGGATCAGCATCTCCCATCGGGGGGGAGAGGAGGTCGGATAGGAGAACACGCAGGAGAATTTGGGAAGGCACCGGCTCGTGGAAGTGCTGCTTCCATGGATCGGAGCCGCCCGCTCGGGATCTGCTCCTTGGCCACGGGCTGGGGGTTCTGCAGAGCCAGGGGCTCCCAGGGACAGGCAGGGCCCTGCACACAGCAGGCTCCACTCCCCTGGTGCTGCTCCTCCCCTGAGGATCGTTCCCCCAAATCCTCACCCCCAGGGGTCAGCAGCAGCCACAAGAAAAGAAGAGATGTGATTTCCAGGCAGGAGCGATGCTGCTCCTGGGCGCTTTGCTGGGAATCATTGATATTTAGGAGACCTGAGTAATGCAGATGTTTTGGCAAAGAGCAAAGAAGCTGCCAGAGCTGGAGGAGCAATTTGGAAACCCCATTTGGGTCTTTCATCAGGGTAATCCCCAGGACCAGCATTTTCAGGGGAGCTGGCTGGCAAATCCCTTTGGAAGGTCCCTGCTTCCAACCCCATCTTCTGAACCAAACCTGCAGCATCCTCACAGCCTGAAGACTGATTTTGGGATTCACAGTCCTTTTTGGGTTTTGGAGAGTGATTTGCAATGCTGAGACAAGTTTGTAGTGGGAGGTGAGTTCCAGGTGCCTTGTCCAGGACAAAGGGAAAACACAAAGGGTTTCTTGCTGTGGGGGATTTTGGAAGGGGAAGTGGGGACCCACTTGAACTGCAGCACCCCCTGAAGCCCTGGGGGCCAAGTGTTCCTCAGGGTGGTGCTCGCTGGGGGTGTCTGTGCCATGGGAGCACCTACTCAGGTGCCCCCAGTTCCCAAATCACAAGGATGTTTTGAATCAAATCAAAGGATATTTGGAATTATCTCCTTCACACTCAGGTCCAGGCCAGGACTCCTGGGTGTTCATATCTAATGCAGTTCTTGCAGTTCTCTGCTCCACTGACCAACCTGGGGGAAAGTGGGTGTCTGGGGGCAGAGATTCCCCAGCTCAGTGTCACACCCTTCCTCCCTCCCAGCCAAAAATCCCCTCTGCCAGGAACCACTGTCCTGACCCACAGGACGCAGGCAGGTGCCATCAGCTCCGTTTTAGCTGTGGAGGTGCAAACCCTCAGGAAATCACCACTTGCAGAGACCAGTGAAGCCGAATTCCCCTGTAATTATTTTTGCCCTGAGGCAAAATTGAGTAAATGCTGACTCTGCCCAGCTGAGTTGGCACTGGGGGGCTGCAGTGCCTGGTCCAGAGGCAAAAATCCTCTCTGGAAATGATCCCTCCCCAGGCATTTGCTGTCACAGGGGCATTTGGAGATGCCACAGATACCAGTCCCGGGCACCAACGGGCTCATCTGTGTGATGCAAACGGGAGACAGGGACACTGCTCTGCCCAGCTGCAAATCCACACCGGCACTTCTTCCCTCCTTGGAGACTTTCCAGTCCCATGGTGTGAGATCTGCCCCGCTGGGAACATCAGGTTCTCCCAGAGCAACTGCCAAGCAGTTTTTCCCAGCCAGGCTTGGCCACTCCTCTATCAGCAGCACGAAAAAACACACCCTCCCCCTAAAAACAAACCAACAAAAACCAACCAAAAGAGCTAATAATTCTCTTCTCACTTGCAAGGCGATTGCTCCCACGCAGGAAAAAGGAAGCACAGCCTGACAGATACTGCAGCCACTTCCTCTGAGCCCTGCAGCCACTTTGCTCAGCAGAGCAGAGGGGCCGCAGCCGCTCGTCCCTGTGTGCCCCATTCCCACCCCATTCCCACCCCATCCCACCCTGTGTCTCCCGGCAGCCCGATCCCGGAGTGTGATGAGCGGGGACCCCTCGGGCGCCCGGCCGGGCTCCCCCAGCCCCCCGGAGCGGCCCCTCAAGCTGGGCTGGCTCAAGAAGCAGCGCTCCATCGTCAAGAACTGGCAGCACAGGTACTTCGTGCTCAAGGGCCAGCAGCTCTACTACTACAAGGACGAGGATGATGCCAAACCACAGGTAGGACGAGGCTGCTGGGCTTTGCTGGTCTGTGCTGGGAAATTGAGGCTGAGTTGGGGCTGTTCAGCTGGAGATGAGAAACTTCAGGGTGACCTGAATGTGACCTTCCCGAAGGGAGACTGGAAGAAAGGTGGAGAGGGACTATTTATAAGGGTCTGGAGGGACAGGACAAGGGGGAATGGCTTCAAACTGCCAGAGAGCAGATCTAGCTTAGAGATTAGGAAAAAAATCTTCCCTGTGAGGGTGGGGAGGCCCTGGCACAGGGTGCCCAGAGAAGCTGTGGCTGCCCCATCCCTGGAAGTGTCCAAGGCCAGGTTGGAGAAACCTGGGATAGTGGAAGGTGTCCATGGCAGGGGGGGGAATGGGATGAGCTTTAAGGCCCTTCCAACCCAATCCATTCTGTGATTCTCTGAAATGGTTTGGAGCGGATATGGATTTGAGTATTAAAAGTATTAAAAGAGTTTTCTGCCTCTGGGCAGTAACAGAGATGAAAGATCCTGATCAGGAACTTCATCCATGCACTTAAATTCTTCATGTGCCTGCAGACCCTGCCAGGGGCTGGATCCCTCTGAGCTCAAGCATTGGGGTGCTGGGAGAACCAAACCAGCCCCCCCAGATGTTATTGTTTCCCAAGCCAGGGAGAAGAGCTCAGTTTCCCCATTTTCCTTCCGAGCAGCACTGGGTGCACAGGATGGGAGCTTTGAGAGAGGATCCAGCTCTTGGTGCTCTTGGTGGGAAAGGCACCTGCCAGGAGGCTTTTAGGAAAAACCAACGGGACTTGCAGCGTATCCTGGGTGTGAGGATCAGCCCAAGGCAGACCCCAGGGCAGGGCTGAGGGCTGGGCCCAGGGCAGGGAAGGGCAGCTGCTTCCTTAGGACCTCCTGCCTTGGGAAAGGCAGCTGGAAGGGAAGGAAATTTCTCTCTCTCTGGGTTTTATCCCAGCCCAGCCCCATCCTCCACAGGAGGCTCAGTGGTGCAGGTGCTGCCCTGGTCCATCATGGCCAGAAACCTCCACTGCCTTTTCCTGTGAGGGACAAGGCTGGAAACCTGCTGAACACTCTAATTTAGAGCAATTTCGGTGCTTTTGGGGATCCTCAGGAGAGCACAACGAGCAGCTGGTCCTTTGCACACAACAGTAGTGTGGTCATGCACTTGGGCATGATTTAAATATCTGCACCAGTGCCTGAAATCCACAGCTCCAGGAGCTCCATCCCCCCCTCCAGCAGCACCATCCCACCCTCAGCCCCTCTGGGAGCTCCATCCCACCCTCCAGCAGCACCATCCCACCCTCAGCCCCTCTGGGCTGTAAAAAGCCCCTGTCCACCCCATACAAACCATTCCTCAGGGAATGCATCACAATACACCTGCCTGGGAGAAGTCCAGGTAGTTTTCCAAATTTCTATGGGTAACTTTTTAGTTTTTCAACCGTTTTCTCCATACTGCAACTTACTTTTTGAGTATCCACCATCTTTTCCTCGTTTGGAGAAAGTCCAGGGAAAAGTTCTCCCTTTCCCCAGAAAAGGAGAGTTCTGAGCAAAGTGTTACCGGGAGCAAAACTAATCCCAAGATAGAAAATGTTCCCAAGGGGAAGGTGATCTGTGGATCCTCAAGGTGGAAGCACAGGAGGGATCCAGGTCCCATTTCAGGGTGATGGGAGGAACAGCCCCATCCACTGTAAATGGGATGTGGGAACAGCAAGTGCTGGGAGAAGCCCAGTGCTCCTCATGGCACTTTTGGCAGCTTTGAGCCCCCTGGATCCCATCAGTGATTCTGATGGATTCATCAAAGGTCCTGATGGATTCATCAAAGGTCCTGCTGGATTCCTCAGGGGTTCTGGTGGATGCAGCTGCAGTTCAGGCTCTCAGAGGCTGAAATCTCTGAGAAACCTCATTTCTGAGGCTCAGCCTCATTTCCTGCCCCAAGAGGCCTCCAGGGCTGACTCACCCCAGCCCCTCCACCAGCCCCCACAGCCAAGGAAACAAAGGTCCAACAGAAAGAGCTGTTTCCCACTTTATTTTTAATTTCACGTCCCTTTTCTTTGGGTTGGTTTTGGGGTTTAAGTGATGCTGTGTTAAAGGATCAGTTTTCCTGCTCCAGCACAGCAGAACCAGGATCCTCCAGAGTTTTGCCAAGTCCCTTCTCCTCTGTTCTCTCTTCTTCCACTCTCAACTAGGGTTAAAAAACCATGAGAATGGAGAAAAAAAAAATAGGAAAGTGCAAAAGAGCCAATTTTCTCATTTTGAGAATCACTTCATTAGAAAAAGTGGCATTTAAGAAGCGGCCCTTATTTTTTGAAAAGTCATTCTAGTATATATATATATACACACACACACATCTATCTATAAAATACATAAACTACAGCTCCTGCAATGTGCCTGAGAGCAGGAACTCCACCCTCAGTGCTGACTGATGGTGGTGTGGCCTCTCAGAGGTGGGACACAGGTATTTGCAGCTCCTGCTCTGCTCTGTCCTAGGGCTGCCTGTCCCTCCAGGGAAGCACCATCAAGGAGGTGGCCAACAACCCTGAGGAAGGAGGGAAATTCATCTTCGAAATCATCCCAGGTGAGGAAGCCTCTCTCCTCCCTGTTGCACACTTTTGGCCTGGACTGTCCCCCCAAACCATTCGGGCAACTCATTTTCCCAGTCCTGTTGCTCCCACTTGTTTCCAAGGTTCCCAATGTGGAAATAAATGTGTCGCTCCCAACATTCCCACCCCGGGGCTGGAGCAGGGCCCTGTGTCCGTGCCCATGGTGAGAAGAAGCTGCCAAGTGCAGCAGTTTCTGTTCCTTTCCTCAGCCCTCCCTCGAGTGAAATGTCAGAGCTCTGCTTCCTTTGCAGCCCAAGGGACATTAACGGGGAGAGCTGGAGCCTAAACCCGGGAAAACCAACAAAGAAACGACAGGGCTGTGTCTCCTCCCCTCCAACCCTCTCCACAAATGATGCATTCATGGCTTTTTTTTTGGCAGGGGTGTCTGGAGAGCCGGGCAGGGCTGGGCAGGACCCGTGTGTGCTCATGGCCAGTTCCCAGGGGGACATGGACGAGTGGGTGAAATCCATCCGCAGGGTGCTGGGCTCGGCCTCGGGAGGTAAAGGGGGCAGGGGCAGCTCTTGCAGGGTCATCTCCCAACACCCTGGGGTCTGCAGCACCTTTGGGGTGAGGGTTTCTGGGCTGGGCTCAGAAATCCTTGGAAAAGGGAGCTGTAATGTGTCATTGTAATGCCCTGGAAACCTGGGTGAGACCCTGCTGCAGACAGGGCAGTGCTGAGGAAGGGCAGCCAGGCATCAAGGAACATTTCTGGGCTGGTTTCATCTTCTTTTGTTCAACTTCCTCACTGACTTACTGACCCTGAAAACGCTGTGCCTGAAAACAACTCCCATTGAGGGGTAAAGCCTTGAAAAATGTCACCTCCCACCTGCCAGTTCCCTTGGTTTGCTTTGCTTTTCTTCCAGCTTTTCTTGCTCAGCCCAACTTTTCTGCCCCCATTTTCTCCCCAGGTTGCCTTGGACACACACTCACCTTCCTCACACCCAGACATGATCCCTTCATCCCTGAGATCCTCACTTCCAGCCCCTGGATCCTCTTCCAGCCCCTCAGCCATGCAGTTATTCCATTATAAAGTTGCAATCAGGGAATTATAAAATATGGATGGGTCACAAAGGAGCACACTGTAAATTTACAGCACAGGTGAAACCACAAAGGAAGCAGCAAAGGTCCTTCCAGCCTCTTTTCCTGTCAGGATGAACCATCCAGACTTTTCCTACGAGGATGATTTTCTATAAGCAAGATGCAGCAATAAGCAGGGCTGGGAGTATCTTCACTGGCTTCCAAAAAAGCACGGACCTGGATGGATGGTCATCCTGAGCCTCTGCCCATCTGAGCCCTTCCACTGTGTCCTGCCACTGGCACAGATAATCATGGAATCATGGAATGGTTTGGATGGGAAGGGACCTTAAAGC
>WEIV01017500.1:25821-56728 GCA_013390005.1 Calyptomena viridis | reverse complement strand
CAGTGCAGAGGGCCCCGAGGACAGCAGAGAAGTGAGGCACTATGGGGCTGCATTTTCTGTGAATACACAGGTTAACAGACCCCAGAACTTCACACTTCAGGCTTTTGGCTTCAGTGTAAGAGGCTTTAGAGCAGCCCAGTGCACAGAGGAGGGTTTGGCAGCCCCTGACCCAGCTCACTGTGAGCCTGTTGCTCACCAAGAAGCAGAGAAGCTGCAGAGGGTGAAGAAACAGCAAAAGCATCTCCAAAGCCTTGGTGGGGTTTTGCAGGGCTGGTTGTCACCCTACAACAGCAGGGTGGTGTCCCCAAGTTAACAAAGCTGCACCTTGCAGCCAAATAACCAATTCATTACCAGCTACCAGAGCAGAGAGGCAGCAATAGAAGAGATGTTTGCTGTGCACAGTGACAGGTTTATGTCCTTTATTTAAAAGTGTAAACACGACCAGGCAGGAGCTGACAGGCCTTGTGGTCCCAGATGAGGGTGTTTACCTGCATTTTCCTGGTTTGGAGGATGCACAGGAATTATTTCAGCCTTCAGAGCACCAGGGGAACACATCAAGGCACTGCTGGGGGACAAATAGGGGAGAGGAGCAGAGGATCCTTTGCCATTAATATCCCAGAGCCAGTTAGAGTTGGGATTTGTCTGCTCTTCCCACAGCCCAGGCTGTGAGGAGGAGGAGGTGGGATGAAGGCTGTTGCCTTCCCACCTTCCAGCACTTCCGCTGTGAGTTCAGGAGGGAAAAGCCATTGCTCTGAAGGGAAGTACCACCCTCTGTGGAACTCTCTCTGCACAGGGGAGTTCCTGGAGGGGGAGAAGAGATGGGAAAAAAGTGACTAGATCAGTAAGAATTCCATCTCCAAACCCCTGCAAGGATCTTTTCTTATTTCTTGGTGATCTACTGCATTTCCTATGCCCTTCAACTTAGTGTGATGGGCTCCCCTTCTCTCCCTGTGCCCTTCCTGCCTCTGTACCAGGCCCCAGCTCCCAGGCAGGCAAAGCCAAGGCTCACAGCTCAGTTTCAATCATTTTGAGAACTGTTAATTACTTAGAGGAGAAAAAAGTTTGGTTTTGCCATTATTTTTTTTGGGGGGGGAAGAAAGTTCTGCTTTCTGCAGAGCTTTGTTTCTGCAAAGATTTTCACAGGAACCTGTTTGGGTTTAAGTGCAGGTTTAAAGTCTGCAGAGTCCTTGTGGCTCCTGTGCTGTGGGAGCACTGGGTGCTGCTGGAATTCCTGCAGGTGCTGACCTCGGGAAGTGCCTTTAGCCGAGTTTTTGGGCTCCTCTGACCCCCTGTCCTTCCCCCAGCGGTGTTTGGGCAGCGCCTGGCAGAGACCATGGCCTACGAGCAGAAGTTTGGGCAGCCCCAGGTGCCCATCCTGGTGCAGAAATGTGCCGAGTTCATCCGGGAGCACGGGCTCAGTGAGGAGGGGATCTTCCGCCTGCCCGGCCAGGACAACCTGGTCAAAGAGCTCCGGGACGCCTTTGATGCCGGGGAAAGGCCCTCCTTTGGCAGGTAAGGCTGGGCTCCCCCTGTGCCACTCCCAAATCCCAGGGACAAGCAGCCTGTGGGACCCCCCTGCAGGGAACCTGCACCCTCCAGAAGGGCTTGAGGAGGAGAGAGGAGTCAGCAGAAATCCCAAATGGAGGGAAAAGCAGAGTCGGGGGGCGCTGAGATTCATGGAAATAAAGGAAAGCATTTAGGAAAATCCTGGCTTCACACAGCAGGAGAGACTTGCAGGAGCAGCCACAGAGAGCCTGCAGTGCCCATCAGCTGAGAGACAGGAGAGCAAGGAGAGGATCCCAAATGAGCTCCAAGAACACCCCAATGCCCAGCAGGAGTTACTCCTGTCCCTGCCAGCCCACAGCCAGGAGATTTTCCTCCTGTTGCTTTTCCCTACAGCAGCACATAAACACAGAGATTTTTGCAGCTGTGAGACAGGTCAGGTCCCCCTGAGCCTGTTCCTCTGCAGGGCCAAGAGGAAATGGAGAACTCCCTAAATGTGGGAGAGCTGCCTGTCCCTGCTCCAGGGTCTCAGAGAGGCTTTGGACAGAGACATTTGCAACTGCTGCCTCTGCCATGGCCTGTGCAAAGGGAGAGAAAAGTAAAGGGGCTTCCCTTCCCAGAGCCCTGATTCCTCCCTTCCCAAAGCCCTGATTCCTCCCTTCCCAAAGCCCTGGTTCCTCCCTTCCCAAAGCCCTGATTCCTCCCTTCCCAAAGCCCTGGTTCCTCCTTTCCCAAAGCCCTCCCTGTACAGCTCTCAGAGCTGCTGCCCCTCAGGGGACTCCCTGTCTCCCAGGGGGTTTCCCACCCATCCCACCTGAACCCCTTGGTTTTGGCCTCAATTCCACAAGGAATTCCATTCCCCAATTCCCACCCTGCCCTGCTCACCTGTGCTGCTCTATGGCTTTATCAGCCAGTTTGTGCTGGTGAAATCCATGATCCCAGGTCTGGGATAAAGGAAAAGTGGCTCCTGCCTTTGCATGGCACCTAAAGTGAGGATTTTGGGCTCAGTCCTGCCCTGTCCTGCCCACCAGACCCGAGACAAGGAGTGCCCAGGCTGCTGCTGTGTGTGAGGGTCACACTGGCCATGGGATGTGTAGGATTTGGAATCTGCTCTGTGTGGCAGCACCAGAGCTCCAAGAGCCTCCAGCAAGACCTGGAATGTTCCTGGCAGAGAAGCCCCCGAATCCAGGAGCTTCCCTGGACTTTTGTACAAAACATCTTGTCCAAGTGTGCAGGGGCCTCCTCTGTCTATTCACAGGCCTGTCCCTCCCCCAGAGCTTTTCCTGGTTTTATCCAGCTTTGTCAGGAAAACCCCAACACTTTTACCTAAATCCCCCTGAGAGGCAGAGCCAGGGAAGGAAAACATCCCACCCCAAGTTGTTTTGCAGCTGGTATTTCTCACTTCCTGGGCACTGAGCCTGTTCCCATTGGAACCCATGGACGGTCATGGGAAGGTGAAGCCTTTTCTTGTAATTTTTGCAGAACTTTTGCAGCAGGGCATGGCCAGGGAGCTCAGCACCCTGTGATGTCTCCCCTGTGCCACAGGGCTTGGAATGACCTTGCTGGTGGTCTCAGGGGACTGCAACCCCCAGGCATTTCCTCAGAGAGGATGAGGGCAAATAATGGGGTTTGCAGTGACCTGCGTGCTGCCAGGTGACCTTCAGTGCCATCAGTTTGGGTTTTCATGGGCACACTCACACACAACCACTTTAGGACTGAGTGGGGAGTGTTAGAAAACTGTTGTTGCAGCCCAGGCCCCCAGGATGCCCAATGGAGTGTGTTGGTAGGTCCTACAAAAACACAGCTCTGAAAATGTGTGTTTGTTAAAAATAATAACAACATTTTAAACCCCCAACCAATCCTAAAAATAACTGAGCTGGGGGATTTTTGCTACAAGTTTATAACAGTTTAGTGACTTCAAGGTAGGTCAGATTAGAGGCTTCTGATCTTGACAGTGTCCTTGTGACATAATGTAAACTCCCTGTGCTGCAAAGCTGCAAACATCTGTCCCAGCACAACATCCCAGGAACTGCTGCTGCTCTCAAACAGGATCTGAAGCTCCACAGTGGGGAGTGTGGCCAAACATGGGAGCCCCAGGCAGGATCTGCACACAAACCTCCAGGAGCCCAGAGTGGCTTTGCTTGGGGGAGTGAGGAGTTGGGAGAAGGGATTTTCTCACTTTTTCTTGGTTTTTTTATCACTTGAGTGCAGCAGCAAGAGCCAGTGTAGAACTCCAGATATGCAGCTCCCTTTCATTAAATAACTTCAGAGCTGTGCAGTGGGGGAAGAAAAGTGATTTTAGGTTCACAATGTAAAGAAAAGAAATCGAAATAACAATATCTGAGCAAGGGAGGAGCCCGTGTCATAATAGGGGCAGCTGCTGCTGCTGCTGCTTTGGCTGCTGCTTTGCCCAGAATTATGATGGAGCAGCCATGGCAAGGGACTGCCTGGCAGGCTCCAGGTCTTCCCAAGGGCAGGGAAGGGCAGTTGGGTAAAGCTGTGACTTTGTGCCTGCCCAAAACTCCCTCCTGGGAGGAGACAGGAGCCCTTTGAGTGGATTCCAGCTCTCACTCAGTGCTATCCCAGCTCAGACATTGGGGCCTGTCAGCCCCATAGTGGGGAAAATCTCCACCAAATCTTTATTTTCCTGCCAGCTGGGGCCATTCCCTGGCGTGGGTGCCCTGTGGATCCCCCTCCCTCTGGAATGTCCCTGTGTCCACAGCTGTACAGGGAGCTCAGGCTTTGCTGCAGGGTTTGCTCTCCTGCCGGGACCTGCAGGCTCTGAGTGTCACCTTTGGTTGCAGGGACACGGACGTTCACACTGTGGCCTCTCTGTTCAAACTGTACCTGCGGGAGCTGCCGGAGCCCGTCGTGCCCTGGGCACAGTACGAGCAGTTCCTGCTCTGTGGTCAGGCACTGGATGCTGATGAGACAAAGGTAGAGCTGCTTCTCTCCTTCCTCCCCCCCTGAAAATCACCTCTGTTTCAAGGCTGTGTAGCTGGAGGTGTCAGGTGCATATTTAGCTTTGGAATCTGGGGGTGGTGATGAGGACAAAAATTAAAAATGTGGAAAAGGAAAACTCTCTCCCAAAGCTAGTGGGGTTTTCCAACCTAACCACGTGGGTTTATGGATTTTACAGGAAATCCAAGAGCTGCTCAGCACATGTTTTTGTGGAGCAGCTGCAGCAAACAGCACGTGTGAAAAGCAGGACAGAAGGAAATCCAACCTCCTGCTGCCTCCACCTGCCTGTGGGGCTGGTGGGAGCTCTGGGGGAGACCAGGGAAGGAAGTGGGGATTTGGGAGAGGGAGAAGTAAGAAAGAGATAGGAATTGTCTTTTCTTAACTACATATTTTGGTGGGAAAGAAGCCCTTCCATTGCAAAAAGCTCCACTCATGGATGCTGCTCCTATGGATTGAATCATGGAATCCCAGAATGGTTTGGGTTGGAAGGGACCACAAAGCCCATCCAGTGCCACCCCTGCCATGGCAGGGACACCTCCCACTATCCCAGGGTGCTCCAACCTGGCCTTGGACACTTCCAGGGATGGGGAAACACACAAACTGATGGTGCAAACCCAGGGAACAGTGACACAGATGTCAGCTGTGAGCTCTGCAGTGCTCACCTATTTCCAGGGCAAATGTTCCTTGCAGGTTGTTTCACTTGAAGACCTTTGGGGTTAAAAATGTCCTAAATGTTTATACCCAATGAACTCGAGGAGCTGAGGCAGTTGAGGAGACCAGCTCTTTCTGATGAGCACCCAAAAAAGCTTCTCCACGTCCATGCTTGGTCTGATGGAGAAACATAACTTCCAAATGCCAAGAGAATCATGATGTCATGGAATGCTTAAGGTTGGAAAAGACCTCCAAGTCCAACCATCCCCCCAGGACCACCACATTCACCACTAACCCACATCCTCAGGTGTTTCTGGAACCCTCCCAGGGATGACTCCAGCACTGCCCTGGAAGTGGTGGGATCCCCAAGAGGAGGGATGGAGTGACCCAGAGCCATCCCTGAGGCCGTAAATTCCTGGGAATCTTTGCAGAGCTCTTTGTTAACTTGCTTTTAGGGCCACCAGGACCTCCTGAAGCAGCTGTGCCTCCTCCCCAGGGACAACTACAACCTCCTCAGCTACATCTGCAGGTCAGTCCCCTGCACAAGGAAGGAGCAGCTCAGAGCTGGCCTTGGTGACCAGAATTGCCACCCCAAAGGCCGGGGCTGACCCCTCTGGCAGAGCCTTGGTGAGCTGTGTTTTGGTTCCCCTCGAGTCACCACATCCTGACTTTTGTACAGGCAGAATTTCAGCCGTGGGGATAAACAACTTGTCAGTGTCTGAGCATAAATCCCTACCCTAAAACTCACTTACAAATCCCTGAGAATGAAAATCAGCTGCAGTTTTCCTGGACAAAACCTCGTGCACCAAAACTTCAGGGTTTCACCCAGCCTGGGTGGCTTTTCTCTGAGATTAAATGGGGGTTTCCCTTCCTTTTTGGTTTGTTTTTAAGGTGAGCAGCTCATCACATTGTGGGGTTTATTGTGATACCAGCAAGACCCAGCTCCAGTTTGACATTCTAAGATGAAATGTTTCTGTCCCTGTGACTGAGAGGAAGAGCTGGATGGATTAATAAAATAAATAAATAAATAAAAAGATACATAAAATATATAAAATCCAGTGGGTGTGTGAGGCTTTTTGCAACCTTCCTCCTCTGATGTGAAATATTTGCCCCTGAATTCTGGCAGGTTTCTACATGAAATACAGTTGAACTCCAGTGTCAACAAGATGAGTGTGGATAACCTGGCAACAGTGATTGGGGTGAACCTCATCAGACCCAAGATAGAGGATCCTGCAACTATTATGAGAGGTAAAAGGGACTCCTGGAATAATTGGCATGATGGAATACTCAGGTGCATCCACAATCTTGGAACTGCAGTTTTTCTATGGATAGACTGATGGGTAGGAGCCAGAAATGTGCCTGGGCAGAGTAAAGCCACATGTTCCTTTGGCTGTGAAGGTGTTTATGGTGACAAACCCCCCTTTGGAGTTACAGTGTGTGTTCTCTCCAAACAGTTCAGGAACCTGGTGAGGTCATTTCTGCTCCTTAGAGCAGGAAGGTGTAAAATCTTTCCAAGAGAAACAAAGGAAACTCAGAGAAATTCGTGTTCAGCTGAGCCAGACCATGGGCAGGGACAGATGGAGCAGAGCTGATAAAAGGAATATTTTAAGGCCAAAGGTTACTCTGCTCTACAGACTTCACATGCAAAGGGTCCACATATTCCTACACCTCATACCTGGACTTTGCTCTGGAGCCAGAGGAGCACAGTTTGTGGTTTAGTGCAGCTGGGCAGACTTAGGTTTGGTTGCTCCATATCCTACTGCTGCTACTAATGTAAATATTAAAAATCTTGATAAATGTAAAATTATTTAAAAGTATATATTTGTAAACATTATATAATATTATATAATATTATTTATTATATATTATCTCTTATACAACCATATATTTGTAAATATACTATAATAGCTATTATAAAATATCTATTTATCAATAAATACATTACTATATTAATGCAAAATAAAGGGCAATATAACCCCCCCCCCTTTATTTGGCTTTATGATCCTGCTCCTTGCCTTCACCTGCATCTCCATTTTAGACACCAGAAATCCCAGGGTGTGAAGGAATCCCGTGGTGTTGGGTTTGCCCCTGACAATCTCTGTCCTTCCAGGCACTCCCCAGGTCCAGAAGGTGATGACTGTGATGATCAGTGACCACACCAACCTCTTCCCCCCATCCAAGGATGTGCCACTCTCCCCACCTGCCCCCAAAAACGACAAGAAAGCCCCTGTCCCACGGAGCTCTGTGGGCTGGGGGGCTGCAGAGGACCCTGCTGTGCCCAGGGCTGTGATCCAGAGGCAAATGGTAAGGACAGATCCTCAGGGGAATAATCAAACCTACATTTATTAACTGTGTGGGTAATTACTGTGGGCTCCACCAGGTCAATGAGCTGCTCGGAGCCCTTGCTGTTAACAGGGAAAAGAGTCATCCCTGGAAAATTTACATCAGGAAAATGGTGGAGATAAACTTTCCACTTTCCTGTGGAAAATCTGCTGTGCTGGGAAAAATGAAAACTCCCAAAGCTTTTTGGCTAAATGGCAGAACAGATAAAACCTTTTCAGTTCAGGCTGGGGAAGGGAAAACACTGAGGACTAAAGGCTTTTCTCAGAGAGAAGGAATCTGTGAAAAGTCCTTTCTAATGGGAAACATGGGGCAATCCAAAATAATTTTTTAATGGAAAGCTGTGGCCACATCCAAGTGTGGCTGTTGTAAATCTTGCAGTCCCAGCAGCGGCTCCCAGGGCAGGACCAGGCTCTCCTGATGCCACGCTCTGTTTTCCAGAGGCGCGACCCGAATTCCAGCGGTGCCCCCGGAGCAGCTGCGAGCTCAAGTGCCCCCGGGGAAGATAAAGAGCCCAAGGACACCCTGGGAACGTGGAAAACGCAGCCAAGGAAAAGAACTCAGACTTTACCCACGAGGAAATCCCTCCTGGCAGCGGCTGCTCCGGGGGAGAAAGGAAAGGAGAAGAGCGATGTGTTTGCCAGTGACTTTTGGAAAAGCTCCCCCGGGAGCAGCAGCCGCTCCGCGGCCCCCGAGGGACACAAGAGAACGTTGTCTCATGATCTTTTTAAGCTGCTCGACCTCCACCGGGCTTCGACCTGCGAGAACATTCCCCCGTCCCCCGCGGAAAGCGGGGAAGGCTCCAGCCCCAGCCCCAGCCCCTGCAGCAGCATCTCCGAGAGGGAATTCCTGCCCTGCCCCAGCCCCGGCCACGAGGCGAAGGAACCGGCCAGTCCCTCTGCTGAGCTCCCCCAGCCTGAGCAGGACAGCAGGGAGTTCCTGAAAAACATGATCCTCAAGCTGGAGAAGGAAATGGAGGCACAGAAAAATAACTACGAGGAACAAATGAAGAGGTAACACTGCAGGGAGCTGCCTTTGCACAGTGCTGCTCTCTGCAGCTTCTGTTGTGACAAATATTGCACAGATTTATTTACCAGTAACATTATAGAGTCTATAATGATGAATGATAAAATACAGTGTTTACTAGGCTATCTAAAAATCAATGTGCTGTACTCTCATAACACAGTTGTTAATGTTATATTACCACAATATTAATCCTTTGTGTTTCTTATCACATCACTGGATGGCAGTGCAATGCTCCTGCAGTAATTACACTGTCATAATTCTTGTTATTACCTCAGTATTGTACCATTACACTCCCCAGAATTCAGTGGTAGCATTATGACACTGTTGTAACCATCATTGTTATTATATTATCATTATTATCACGTTACCAATACACATATTGATATTTTGCATCATTCTATGTGGCCATTGAGGGGATCAGGGCAGCACCTCTGGCTTGTCTTATTCCTTAATGACACAGAGGTCAGATTCCTTCAGAGCCAAATGATGGTTTTCCAGCCCTTTTCCAATCCAATCCTTTCGTGCTCTGTTTCCCTTTGCAGCCTCCAGAAGGAAAACTATGAAGTCTGGGCCAAAGTGGTGACTCTGAACCGGGACATTGAGAAGGAGAGGAAGAAATCTGAGGAACTGGAGCTGAAGTTGATGAATGTGGAGCGTTTGCGGGAGGATGTGGAGAAGAAAAACAAGATGCTTGAGGAGCAGATAAAAAACTTAACTAAATCCACAGGCAAAACTGGTGCCAAAACCAACTAGGAGGAGACACCCAGCTTTGCACAGGCACAAAATCCACTGGAATTTCCGGGCAGGTTCAAAGCCAGGCACTTGTTTCATCCACTGTCCTGCTGCCAACCACGGGCCCGTTGGAGGGAGAAGTCCAGAGCTTAGAGCCTGGTTTATGCTCCGAAACAGGGACTTGCAAAAATACTCTTTAGCTTTTTTTGGTGTGTTTATTTCAACTCCTCTTTCAGCTGCTCGAGTTACCTGGAGAACAGGCCAATACTTTCTGCTGCTCAGTCCTGGTGTCTCACACTCAGGACTTGGGGTGATGGACACATTAATGCCTTTACAGAAACAAACCCCTCCTCCAGCCCCCTGGATCTGTGCTGGGGATCCCCACCATGCAAAACATCCATGAATCCTGGATCTGGGGAGACAGAGGAGCCCCATTGCCTGGATGATGAGTTCCAAACACTCCAGCACCTTGGCTGAGGTGTTCACATTGACCCCACAGCTGGTTATGGCTCTTATAGAGCAGGACAAGCCCAGACAGCCCCTCAGGTCAATCCTGCAGCATCTCCTGCTGTCCTGGGCCAGTCACCAACACCAAGGCTCCAGCTACAAAATCCCAGTATCACAGAAACCTCTTCAGTTCAGTGGCTGTTCAGTTACTCCAAGTCCCTGTTCCCAAGTGCACAGAAATCCAGCCCAGCTGGCAAAGCTTTGGAGGGCACTTCCATGCTTGGAGCTCTTTGTGCACAGGGAGTCCATCAGCATCTTTCCCAACACAGAAAATGGGACTTTCTGCCTTTTCCCTGATGGACAGCCTTCAAAGGATGGCAGAACTGGATTTATTTACTGCCTCTGCTTTGGTTCTCATAATTCCTGCAGCACAGGACAGGATTTCCTCAGTCAGTTGGTGGAAACATGGGTTTGCACCCCAGTGATGATGTTGGGGCTCTTCCCAGCACTTGCTGCCACCGATGTAAAGACAAACTGGACCCACTGTCCAGTCCCACTGTGGCTCTTTGTGACCTTCTCTGCTTGTTCCCAGCCCTGCCAGGAACCGATTCCAGCAGGACCACGGTGCTGCCAAAGCTTTTGGGGAGGGAAGAACAGTGACTGGACTCTGCAAGAAAACCTTTCACTTCTGGTTTATGTTGAGAAGGGGGAACAGCAGCACCCAGGCTCAGCCCAGCCTGGAGCCTTCATAGGGATGGAAAAGGGAAAACCACAGAGATCTGCAGTTTTCAAGCAGGACCAACCATGACCCTGTGCCAAACACTGGATTCTTCCTACTGAGGATTTGGCTTTGGTGAGGCAAAATTCTGCTCAAGAGAGACTGCAGAGCTGTCTGACTGAGCCTGTGGGGGAAAAGGAGCTGAGAGAAAGGGACAGAGGAAACTGTGTGAAACAAGGGGAGATGGAGACAGGAAAATGTTATTGGAGAATAAAAGTCAATATTGGCTACAAAGCACTTGCTGCTCTCAGCCTTGCTTGGGGGATCTTGTTTAGCCTGTCCACTGAGCCCAGCCTCAGCCTCAGAGTCAGTTTGGTGCATTGAACCCACCTTTGCTCAGCTGTGCTCACCAGTATAAAGTGCTGGTGAAGGAGAGGTTTGTGAAAGTTGAGCTGCATTTAAAAATCCAACCCATAAATAGCTCATCTGACCTGTAGCCTCTGACTCCAGGGGGTTTTCCTTTCCATGGCATCCCCAGAGAATACCCAGCTGTTTGTCCTGCCCTTCACACCAGGGAATTAGACTTTCTGGGGGTCTGTGTGGGGCCACTTCCAAATCCCAGTGACTTCCTGGGGACCCACAGCTCTGCTCCTCCAGTGATCCAACCTGAGTACAAGGTTTCAAATCTGAGGGTAAGGTTTCAAATCCCATTGAAACATTTCAAATCTCAATCTTGGTGATTGGAAATCTCAGTAGGGGTCTCAGTAACCCTCTGCACTGGACCACTGGGCCTGAACCTGCTGGTGCAGAGCTCCCTTTGCAGAGGGTTGGGCATCACAAAGAGCCCAAGGAGGGCAGGGTGGTCTCCACCAGGATTGACCACCTTCCAAGATGAGGTACCTGCATGTCCCACACCCTTCAGCATCCTGAGGTGTCTCCTAAAGTCTCTTTCCAGCACCACAAGCACCACTGGTGCTGCAACTCAAAGTCCCCAACATGGGACTCACGACTTCAGCCACCCAAATCAAGAGTTTTCCAGTGTCTGACACCATTTCAGAGCAGCTGAATTCTGCTCTGTGATGTCAGATGACCTCGACAGAGCTGTTTCAGTGTTAATTTAATTTTTACCTTTGCAAGAAACTCATCCCTGATCTGAGCATGAGGCTCAGGAGTCTTTAGGGAGAAACTCCTCCATTGGGACAACGTTGTGAACATCTGGGCTGGAAATGCCACACGCTCCTTTCTGCAGAGATCAAAAGTGTGAAGAGGCAAATAATTCCTTCACAGCAGCTTGTAGTGACGTGCAAAGGCTTGGCTGAGGCTCAGAAACCCCCTCGACTGGGACAAGTGCATGTTATTTTAGTGTAAACTGCATTCCTGCACTTCCGCTGCAGAGGCCAAACAACCTCGTGGCTGTTTCTGAAGATCAGAGAGACTCCTTTGAAGATGTTCCACCCATTAACATTTGCAGTGTTTTTAGAGGTCATCTTTAAAAGATAGACTTTCCAGTGGGGGTCAGGTGGGCTGGAAATTCCTCAGTGGGTGGAGGGAGGAACAGCCTTGGAGAGCGACGTGGGGTCTCGTGAGTTGGGTGCTGTGAGATAAAGAGGGTGTCCTTTTTTTTTGAAGTGAGCTTTTTCCAGAGACATGGAACCATGGATATGCCCATGCCAGAGCTGTGAAACTGCATCCTTTCCATCCCTGAGGGGTATCCTCTCTGCTCAGCCCAGAGCCACCTGACTGCTGGCACTTCCCAAACCCCACTCTGGATTTAATGCACTTCCACATCTTCTGTTGGAGACACAACATGAGATCCTGAAAACTGACTGATCCACAATCTCCATTTCCTTCCTCTCTCTTTTAATGCAGCCAAGCCAGGAGGCTCTTTGGGGAAGGAATAGCAGGGAAAGCCTCTCCTGCTCCTGGAGCAGGGGGTGCTGCTCCTCTGTTCTGCAAGGGGCAAAATAAACTCATGGGGGGTTGTCTGGGGGCTCAGCAGGATTTGGGCTTTGATTCTGGATCCCTTTGAGAATGTGTAGCCATTACTGTCATATGAAAGCACAACAGACTGTCTAAATAATGAATAAAGATTAAATCCTGTAGAAAGACCCTTTTTAACCCTGTTCTGGCCACCATGGGCTTGGAATTTTACTCCCTTAACCCTCCCACTGAGGGCACAAGAGCATCACCAAAGATCTCCATTTCCTTCCTGAACAAGGATTTTCCTTTCCCTTTAATTGTGATTCAACTTTCCAAATTAGAGTGATTAAACCACAGATCTCAGTGCATCTAAAGCTGTTCAATCATGTGTTATGGAATGAAAATATGACACCTTTTAGGCTGTTATTTTAGTCCTCTCACTTTCTGGGATTATTTGTGTCAGAGCAGAAAACCTGCTTTGCTCTTCTCAGGTATTTACTGCATTCCTGTAGGAATTCACTTCATTGTATCCAAGGATTTGTCAGGCATGAGAGGCAGGAAAATAAAATTATCCTTCCCACGTTATTCTTTTTGGATCCCGAGCCAGCCACACTTATTCTGACTTAGCCCCTCCTATTTATCAAAGTTGCATTTTTGGCATGTTAGAACTTTCCTTTTTTAGCCCGGGCTGCTCAGAGGAGCTGCTTGTGGAGGCGAGGGGGACGTGCCATTGCCGAGGGGGGTTATCCCGACCCCAGGAGCAGCGAGAACATGTCGTTCTCCCCAGCAATTCCAGAGTGATGCAATCCATCCTTTCTTGCGTGGGAGCTGAAAGACACCCCCAAACCAGGCTGCTTCGAAGAAGAAAACGCTGCCAAATTGGGTGTATGAATAACTGTTCACCGAGGTGGGGGGAAAACCGTGTCCCAAACCCAGGGAGCTTTTTCCAGTCCCAGTCCCAGTGTCCAGCTTTCCCTGTGTTTTCCTGCCACCTTGCTGCAGCACAGGGATGCTACGAAGCCACAGGATCAAACTGGCTTGGAAGAAAAATAACCTGGGAAAAAGGAGCATCCTTGTAACTCTGGGGAACATGGGGGTGGGAGGAAGCAGCCGGGGTAGCAAGGGCAAGAGTTGTCCAAATAAGCACTTGTTTGGAGAAAATCCTCGCCCATTCTAGTCCCCAAACCTTGCAAGTTTAGGAATTCTGAGTTGCTCAAGCTGGGAGATGCCCTGACATTTGCATGGTTAATACTGCACAGAAGCTCCAGCTGGGGCAGCTTCTCCTTGGAGAATTCCCGTTGCTAAAAGCTCACCAAACCCATGGTTCCACCAAGAACCTTCACCCTTTGAGTGGTTTTCCTTTGCAAGAGTTTTCTCAGCAGGTCATTCCCAAAAGCAGAAGTGCTCAGGGGTTACCTGGGAATGGGTTTCTTAAGAAATAAGGTTTATAACTCCAGCCAAATACAGAAGTGTGAATTTGGATGTGATGTTCCTGGCTGTGGGCAGAGCAGGGCCCTCAGTGGTGCTGCCACTGCAGGACTGCAGGGTGTGCTCAACCTTTACAAACACCAGAGAATTCACCGAGCTGAACGAGCCAAGGAGCAGAGAAAGGGGGAAGGAAATACCCTGAGCCTGGAGTTGTGTCAGGGCAGGGGGAGGTTGGAGCTCAGCACAAGGTGGTTCTTTGCCCACAGGGTGGGTGGGCACTGCCCAGGCTCCCCAGGGCAGTGGGCACAGCCCCAAGGCTGCCAGAGCTCCAGGAAATCCAGGATGATCCTTTGGGACAGGGGGGACTCTGGGGATGGGGCTGTGCAGGGTTGAGGGTTGGACTCCAGGATCCCTGTGGGTCCCTCCCAGCTCAGGATATTCTGTGACCCAGCTTCCCAAAAGCCCTTTCCATGCACAGCCCTGTCCAAGGGGTGTCCCCATGCCCAGAGGCCCCAGCTGAGCCCTGCCCAGCTCAGGGCACCTGCAGCCTGTGAAAATTTGCTTTATTGCCCGTAAAACCACACTGGGATATTTCTGCCTCTTCACACAACGTCCTGGAACAGGGATGGGAGCAGGGGAACAGGAATCTCACCAGCAGGCCCCAGTGTTTGCTGCATCCAGGGAACTGTTTCCAAACCAGCCCGGGGGGCAGGGGCCAGGCTTTGACGTCCTATTAATGAAATGGGGATAAACATCAGTTTGGCACCTGCTTTCTGAGCATGTGAGAGGTAAATCTTTCCTTTCCCCAACCGTGTTGCCTTGTTTCCTTCCTTGTCTCCCTGATAAAGGCTGGCACAGGCTGCCATCCAGCCCAAGAGGCTGCCCTTGCCCTCCACGTGCTCTGGATGAGATCCACGCTCAATCCTGAGGGCCAGAGTGGCTTTTAAGTCTTTTCAGTGACACCTTTACCCTGTGTGTCCTCTCCTGGGGCTCAGATGATGAATTTTTGGGTGCTGCCACTTGTCCCCTTCACAGGCATCAACATTTCAGATGCCACTGAAACTCTGGTGCTCATTTTAAGTGCTGAGCTCTGTGGAAATGCCATTCCAAAAGGAGTCAGGAGGTCAGCCAAGCACCCCAAGGACAGTTGTTCCCAACACAACAGCTACAGACAGCGCTGAGGAGGGAAAGGTCAAAATGTCCACTGGAAACTGGAGTGTTGTCACACCCTGGGAAGGGATATTTCCACTGGGGCAGTGGGAACATCCTGCTCTGTCACTACCTTCCTCCTATCCAGTGTAAAGTTTAAGACCTGAAATGGGGATAAATCTGTTTGCAGAAGACCTGGGGTACTCATTTAGAAACTCATTAGCTCCACCAGACAGGATCTCTCCCCCAGCTGGCAGAGGAAGGACATTGGCTTGGGGTCAAGGATAGCACAAGAAGGTATGGAAAGGCATCAGCAGATTAAATTGCTGTCATCCACTCTGACCTGCTTGTGCTCACTCAGACATCAGCCCTCCCTGATGATGGCAAGCAGGATGGCTTTAAAAATAAAATTGCAGCGGGGTCTTTGTTCCATTTGTCCATTTGCTGTCAAGGAATCACAGGCAGGAACAGGGAGAAGGGCCCTCACACCCCATCAGATGGGGAGATGGAGCTCTCGTGGTTGGTATCTGCAAACCTTTTGGCACCCTGGTGCAGGGCTGGGATGGTCAGAGTGCTTTGTGCTTCACCTGCTGCCCTCCCCACCCTCGTCCAGCTCCAACAGCAGAGCATAGAGCCCCTGGCTGTGGAGGGGACCCTGCACCAGCCTAACCCAGGCAGAGAACACAGTTCAAACATTGAACATTGTTCAAACCCAACGTGCTCAGCACTCATCATTCCAACCCAACTAACTCAGCCTTCTGTCCCAAGGAAGGCCAAGCCATTGAGGTCACACATTTTTGCCTTCAAAAGCCAAGACAGAAGAAATAAAGCCTTTGAAAATGCTTGTAGGACACATAAGAGGCAGAGCCAGACCACGACTTGGGAGTCCTGAATCCCAATCCATAAATAAATGAACCCAATCCATAAATATTTTTTATAATAGCTTGGTCTCTGGGCTTGCCAGGTGCCCTTTGTTTTATGAACTTTGGGCTGGAGGTTTAAGGCCAGAAATGTTGACAAGGCTGCTGTTGGTGGGGAGGACACTGGTTCCTTCCCTGGGAAGGATGATGCAGAAGCAGAATGGTTATTGGCAGAAGAAGAGCTGGGAGTGGAGAGAGAGGTGCAGTTATTCATTCCCAGAGGTTTATTGTGTCCCTCAGGGGCTGCTGCATTCCTGTGTGTGCAGGGCCTGGCTTAACCAAGCTCTGTCCTAAAGCTGCTCCTTCTCCTGCAGTCGCAGCAGGGGTTAATGCAGCTCTGGGGAGCTCCCTGAGGCCCTTGTCCAAATAGTTTGCCTGCCCTGGAGCTCATTAGTGCTGCAGGCAGTGCCCTGAGCAGTGTCAGGGAGTGTGGCAGCCCCTCAGGAAGGACATTTGCCCATGGGCTGCTCCTCTGCCATTAACTCCTGCCCAGGGCACCGGGCTTATCTCCAACCACTAATTAGGGTGCACAGAGGAAGCACAAGACATGCAATCAATATTATTGGGCCAAAGTTGCAGCTGGTCTGAGTTGTCCATGGGCAGAGAAGGGGGAAAGAACAAGAAATTATGGGAGCTGGAGAAACCCCAAGGAGTGAGCTCAGCAAGGAAAGTGAATGGGTGAAAGGAGCTTGATTTTCCTGACAGGATAACTTCAATATTGGCACAAAGCTCTTTGGGAAATTTTGGATAGCAGGTTGTGTGTGCACAATGTCACTATTTTGTGTCCAACCTCAGCAGCAACCAAGTGCTGTGAGTGAAAATCAAATCACTTCCAATCCTTTCAGCAGCTGCATCAGCCCACGAGTCCCCAAATTATCTAAATCTCTCAGTTTCCTGTGGATCCCCACTGTCATTTTAACCCCTGTGGAATTCAGGTGGGATTCCAGAGTGCAGGTCTGGTGAGGACCAAGGTCAGTGACTGGTGCACCCAGCTCCCAGTGCTTGTGGAAATGGTGAAAGGGCTCATTGTTCCTGCAGTGCAATATTTGCTCTGTTTGCTCAGCTGGGTCATGTGTCTAAAATCATGGAATCATGGAATGGTTTTGCTTGGAAAGGACCTTAAAACCCATCCTGTTCCACCCCTGCCATGGGCAGGGACACCTCCCACTATCCCAGGTGGCTCCAACCTGGCCTTGGACACTTCCAGGGATGGGGCAGCCACAGCTTCTCTGGGAAATCTGTGCCAGGGCCTCCCCACCCTCACAGGGAACAATCCCTTCCATGTATCTAACCTAAATTCATTTAACCTAAATGTATTTTAGCCTAAATTTCATAAATAACCTGAAAGCTGGTGATGACAAAAGCAAACAGAGCTCCCTCAGTCCTGCAGCTTTGCTTTCCCACTCTGCCAACCTTTGGATCTCGGCTCTGCCCGATTAACCAGTGGTGACAGCTCAGGAAACAGATTCCACCAAATCTCACAACAACTGATCTCAGCTGCTCTAATCTCTGTGAAGATAAGGAGTTGCTACAGCAAAGCCAACATAAACCTGAGCTCTGGGAGGCTGGGCTGTTGTTTAGCCCCTGTTGCTAGTCAGCTACTGTACTCGAGTTCAGAGACCACCCTGTATTTAAACCTTCTCACTTAACTCGACACATACATTTTCAACACCATCTGAGGCTCTCAGCCTGGACAGCCTCAGTCACACAGGGCTGAAGGACATTGTTTGGGGAGCTCTAGTGCTGCAACGAGCATCCCCTCAACCTGAAGTCTCTGCAGATACGAGTGGCAGCAGCCCCTGTGAAATTGAATTAATATTGAATTAATGGGCCTGCAGCTGCCCATCTAAAATAAACCACAGCCTATTGTCCGTGTTGGCCACCACAGAAAATGTAATATTTGGAGTTAGGGACCCTCCACCCCACCCCCATTTTTTTTTTAGGAAGTTTTGCTCTCTGCCATGGAAATCCATTCCTCTCGTATAGTTCCCTTTATTGCAGACATGTTGATGGCTTTTATCCCTCATATTTCCACTGTTTACTTAAAGAATGCATTCAAAGGTCTTGCTAAGCCCTTGAAATGCTGACAGGAGGTGGATCAATTTGTGTTGTGAACAGTCCCATTGGACATGTATCAACCCATTCCCAACACGAGCTCTCTGCCCTGAGCTGGGTATTTTGCAGGAGATATTGCAGTAGAGATGTTTGCAAAGCTCTTGTATATTTTCTGGCATTCCCTGCTCTCAGAACCTCAGTCTCCTGGAAGAATTCAGCCATATCCCAAGGAGTTTTCCCAGCAATGCTGTGTGCTGGGTTGGGAGCAGAAATTTCCTCAGCTCATTATCTGCTCAAATTCTGCTCTTACTGACATCTGAAGTGGCTCCTTGAGAGGCAGGAGGGTAAATTGCATTTCCTCGGTTGCTTCTGAAAGCAAATACCCTGAGTTGCTGCAGGAGAACTCCAGGGAGAAGCAGGGAGAGCTGGATCCCCTTCCACTGTTCATCCTCCTGACAAGGGTATCAGAAGGTGGATGTTTCTCTCACTTTTATCTGGGGAAAGGAGCAGTAATTCCAACAGCTGCTGCTCCCACTGCTTTCCACGGCCCAGCATTTCCCCAGGAAGCTGCTCCTGCCCGAGGGACAGACACGGACGTGCCTCCAGTCCCGTCCCTGGGACGTGTCCGGGCAACGCCCGGATCCTGCCTGGGATGGAGAGGGACAGAGGGATGGAGGAGAGCGAGGAGGGGAGGGAGGGAGGGAAGAGAGCGGGACAAGATGCCCAGCAGCCAGAGTTGTACCCAAAATGTGCTCCGAGGTGATCCCAAAGCCCTCCCCCGGGGTGGGATGTGCAGATGAGACGATGACTCTGATAAACCTCCTGCCTCTGGAAATCACTGGCTTTGTGGTTTGGAGAGAGACAGTGTGGGTTTGGTTTTTTAGTAAATGTCTTTATTTCAGTGGGCTTGTAGGGCAGAACTTGTTTTTTTCTTCTTACTAAGATGCCTTAAAGAATCTGGGATATCTTCCTAACATCTTCCTCGGTATTAGGAGGGAATTCTTCACTGTGAGGGTGGGCACAGGGTGCCCAGAGAAGCTGTGGCTGCCCCATCCCTGGGAATGTCCAAGGCCAGGTTGGAGCAACCTGGGATAGTGGGAGGTGTCCCTGCCCGTGGCAGGGGGTGGGACTGGGTGGTTTTTAATGTCCCTTCCAAACCAGTCCATTCTGGGATTCTGTGATTCCAAGTCCCTTTGCACAGCAGTAGGTCTGACAGTGTTTCCATGAGGACTGTCCAGGGCTGCTGGGTCACCACCTCAGCTCCTCTTTGGGTGTTACAGCTGTGCCAACTAAATGTGTGACCAGGCCTGTCCAGCCACAGCAGCTTCAGAACAGGTTGTCACAGACCTGCCCCTTTTGTCTGGAGGATGTTCTGGGCAGACACATTTTGAGGGGCTCATGTCCTCATTTAGACATTTGAACTCTAGAATTTCAAGTGCTGTCCCTTTACTTGCAGGGAAGAAGGAGTTGTGTCACCTCCATTCTCTCCTTATCCAGTGCCAGTGCCAGACACACCTTGAGTGATTCCTGGGCCATTCCAGGGCTTTCCCTCAAATCTGTCCCATTTCACACCCTGGGAAATTGCAGCATGACCCTGAATGGGTCAATACAGGAGGAAAAAGGCATTATTTCTCCTTTCAACTTCAAAGCAGGAGTTTGGAGCAAGATGAGGGTCTTGTTTCATGGCTGGTTTGTGCTTTGTGTGACAGAGGCACCTCCCTGTGCTCTGCACTCCTGACACTGCCTGTGAAATCCACAGCTCTGGCCAAAAAGCCTGGTCCCAGCATTAATATTCAACAATAATACACTCCATATAATAAACCTCTTCTTCTAAGGGGTGCTGATAAGAATTTCCATTTTTAGTTGGGGGCAAATGAACTGTTCAGCCTTTATTTGTTGCTGCTGCAATTGAAGAAGGAGCAGAAGCTAATTTTTTAGCTTTTCCTGTAAATAGTGCATTAATGAAGACAGATGGGTCAGCAATATAAACAAAAGCTCTATCTCAAGCTGGTTTTGTTCTGGTTTTGTTTCCCAATATAGTAAGCAAAGCACCACCACCCCAGTTCCCATCCCATTAACTGTGTTTGCACTCCAAATGTTGAACTGGGTTATAAGGAAGTTTAAATTAACACTGGGCTGTAGTTTTTCAAACACTTGAAGCAGATGTTCAAGTGCCAGCAAATCTTCCTGTTTTGTTTTTCCACCCCTAAAAATGAGTAAATTTTGCAGGGGTTTGGTTCAGTGTATTTTCACAGACCACACCAACTGCACCTCTCCCATGGTGCTGTAGGTAACCCACACACCAAAACTGTCCAGGACTGTCAAAAATTGCTGGGTATTTCTACACTGCTGGGGGTTCTGGTTTGCTTTGCTCTCTGAGCAGTCTAAGAAGGGCAGTGCAGTAGCTGGAGCTTGGGAGGAGAAGTTGGGAATAAGTTCTGGCTGCTGCTTTGGATGATGGTTGCTTTGGGAGATGGTTTTTCCTAAGTGACCTCAGTTTTGGGAAGGCTCATCCTCCTGTCTTTGGCTCCAGAGGTGCTCACCTGGCAGGGCACAGTGACTTTGGAAAGAGATGTGTCCACAATATCCAGAAATTTCCCCCCCCCCAAAGATTGGCATTTGGGCACCTCCAAATGGGATCAGTTTGAGGCAGCACAGGCTGTCAGGGAGAGGGGCTGTCCTGCCAGAGCAGCTCCTTCTGCCCAACTCACAGCCCCCAAACAGGGTCTGGCAGGGCTGGGACAGTGGGGGCAGGAGAACCACACTGAGCTGTCAGGCTTAAATCTCAAAAATCTGGGAATCTGTATCCTCAGGACACTGCAGGGCGAGCCTGGACTCCAGGGATCCCAGGGGAGGGATAGTGCAAGGAAGCTTTGGGGAGAAACCGACTGGAGGAACTTAAACCCACGTGCAGAGAGCTGAGATGTGGATCATTTCAGGGAAACTTCCAAGGGCTTGGTGAAATGTGGCACTGGGCTGAGTGTTTGCTCAGGAGACTCAGCTCTCAGGGTTTCTTCAAAGGCCAAGAAATGAGTGAGATGTCCTGAAGTCCAGGCTCTTCTGGAGGCAGCGTGGGTGTTGATTTAAGAGCAGCAATCCAGGACCAAAGCTCTTCCCTCAACTCCCTCCCTGCTATGCTCTTCCTCTCTTTGTATCATTTGTTTCTGCTCCCAACCCTCTGTCTGTCCTCTTTACCCCCAAAACACGGCCTGGAATTTTTAACAGCATCCAGCAAAATGGGGCTCCACAGCTGCTCACACTTCCCTGCTCATATTCAACTAGAAACAGATGAAAGCAAAAATCCAGCTGATACTGATGTCTTTTGTGAGACAAGGTTTGCTTTAGTTGCATAGAATAGTTCAGAGATGGATGGATGGATGGATGGATGGATGGATGGATGGAAATACAGATACTTCCATACTGAAGCCAAATTTTTCCAAACCTTTCTAAAATTCAGATTTAATTTAAGCTTTAAGTCAAGCATCTGCTGGCATGTTGATATAAAATAGATCAGAAATGAGAGGAAAATCAGTGCACACCAGTATTTAATGTGACAAATCAAGTCTTTTAGAAACAGCAGCCACAGTACTAATGTGGATGGATGGAAGCAAGAAGTAAAGAAACAAAGAAAAGGAAAACATGCAGTGGAATATTTTTTCAGGGACTCGAAATATTTTTCCAGGGATTCCTGACATTACCAGCACTCCCATCTCGGCCCTGGCTCTTGTCACACACTCACCACGTTATTTGTGAGTGTCGTGTCTATTTGGACAGGGGCATTTAAAGCCAAGCACTTCTGAGCTTGCAGAAACAGCCTCAATTTGCTGCTTAGGGAAAGCTCCATAAAATAACTGCTCCCACTTGTTGGTGCAGTTCTGTCTAATCTCTGCCATCAAGTGCCTGAACATCCAGCAAATGCCTTTGCATGATTATATTCAAAGGGAAGGGACAAGTTAGGTGCAGTTTTGCTCTCAAAGCAGGTGTCAATCCTGACAGAAATGAATCACCAGCCTCAGCAGTTCCAGCCTCAGGTTATGAACAACAGGATTCAAGGGATGCTCAGTTTTCTCCCCAGACAGCACAATGAGACACAGCTCATGCTTCTTTCACCACAAACTCTGCTGAAATGCTCCTCCACCTGCAGTTTCTTTATAGAGAAAAGTTACTCATATCAACAGACTGACTGGTCCCTGATTCTACAGAACTATCATTGATATTTATTGGTATTTTTGCTGATTTTGTGAAAGGTCACCCACGCAGGTTCACTGTGATAAAATGACCTGCTGCCCATGTTGCTTTGTGCTGTGACACACCACACACTGGGGGCTTTGTCAGGACAGAAAGAGTCTGAAGGCTCTTTCTCTCAGCCTTTGCTGCTTGAGAATTTGTAGTGATTATGGACAATTACAGTGGGTTACATAGTATTTTTAAGGCACAGGGCCTCCTACCCCCTGTCCAGAGATGTTGGTGCTGTCAGGAAAGGACAGGGGTGCAAAAAGCAAATCACTGCCACGGGACCAGTCGCAGAAAAGAGACGATAAAAGCAAATGTCGGATTATCTCCCTAATGCTGGATTATCACTCCTAACAAGGTGAATGGCTTGTCTTGGCAAATGGCTTCATAAGAATCGTGGATAGTTTTGAAAGGGTCTGTGTGGTCACACTTCAACCGTTGGCTGCTCCAGCTCATGTCAGCAGAGCAAATATCACACCTCCCACAAATTCCTTCAACGTGCCATTAACCACAGGCTCAGACTGCAGAGTGGCTGGGGGAAAGGTCTGGGAGCAGTGTCAGTCACTCTCAGGGTGAGGAATAAAGCAATATAACTATCTGGAAACAGGCAGCACGAGTGGAGGCTGCATAACTCTACAATAAACTACACAGCTGAGCACTTCAAGCCATGATACCCCTGCAAGAGGAGTCGTACACTGGACAAGACCAAACGTGCTCCAGAACGCTCCCGAAATCTCTGCAGAGAGGGAACAGCTCTGCAAACAAGGGAGGGAACTGGGGCATGTTGGATTTACCAATATTTAGGGAAAGAAATCAGCAACCCCAACCTCCGTGCAGCACAACTCAACAGAGAGATTCCACGTCAGACGGGGTCAGTACAAGGTTTTATCCAAGTGGGATTACACACAAGCACAAAAATAAAACATTCTGTATTCTACATTATATTACAAAGGCAGACAGTCAATAAATAGGTCAATAAATTATGGGAAGCACAGAAGAGTGTGTGTGAAAGTAGGTGAAATTGGGTTTTGTTGGTGTGTGATCAAATCTTTTGTGTTCATTCCCATGAAGTGTTGGAGTGATTCTTTCAAAGACCCTTATCACTGCCAGGGAAGATAACTTTCCCTTAAAAGTGTAAAACAGATGCAGGGACAGTACAGTAGGCTCTGGTACGGGCTAAAAGAGTCAACATCACTTACACTTTCCCAAGAATCTGACAAATTTGCAGCTTAGTATAAATAAAGTGACGGGTCTATTGTTTCTCAGCTTCGACACCTCCTTATCAGTGGGATTTGTTGCCGAGGAGTGGCAGAAACATGGCATGTGACTCCTTCCCTATAGACTGGGCAGGGGGGCAATGTCTTTATGAATTGACAACTTCAGCACTCCCACAAAGGGAAGATCCTCTCTGTCTCACTGGGTTGAAGGGGTTTGCTGTTCTGCCCTGCTCTGTGCAGACTTGATGCAACACTACGTGGACATTTGTGTGGGGTTGCGTGGCTGCACCATCTGGAATTTACTGGACTGGTTCTTAGCTGGGATAAATTTCAAGGACAATTTTAAGCTGGTACGATTTCAATGGTTCAGGGAATTTTCTGCCACCCCAAGCTCTGCCCCTTGAGAGCCAACCCGTGGCCACCACAGCAAAGCCAGAGCTGCCTTACACAGAGTGGTTTTGGAATAAACCTGCACAGGTGGAATTTCTTGCCATGGCCCACACCTGGCACTGCTCCTGGGCCCTTTGCTTTCCTAAAAATGTGGGAAAGGGAATGGCTCCCTTCTGCTCCAGATCATCCCCGCCAAATCATCCCTGCTAGTTACCTTTAACTGAAATAGGGAAAGAGTAAGGAAAGGATTAAGAAAAAAGGAAAAATGTCTAACATCTTATTGTGCCTTAGTGATTTAGGAGCTTGAGAATTATCAGAACTTCAGAACTACAGAGATAAATTTAAAAGAATTAAGCATGTAAAGATCTTTATAAAGATTTTACAACAAAGTGAACATCCTAGGTGTGACTGCCCATAGCTCACCTATCTTCACCAGCTTTGGAAAGCCCTGTAGATGCCAATCAACACTGAGAAAGTACAAAAATATGCCTTTATTTCTGTGAATTTGAATGTGCCCCTTTGGCACAAAGACCCCTCCCAAACAATCCAATGATCTGCTCCATGACCTGGTGGGAGGAAGGACTTAATTTGGACAGTGGAGAACAGCAAGAAGGAAGCAATGGAACAAAATATACAATCCCTGCGGTCGTACGACTTGCCCGTTCCCCAGGACAGGAAACACACAAGTATCTGTACATGCCTCATTAAATAACCTCATTAAATAGCAAATCCGAAATGTACAAATTTACAGACTGAATCATTAAATACTCCCCCTGTGCCCTCCCCTGGCTGGGCCTTCCCTCCTACTATCTGCAGCCACACTCTGAGACCACCATGCCCTCGTATTTGAACTTGTAGGTGACCACCCCTGCATCCAGGTAGAGAATAGAGATGGGGTCGAGTTTGGTGGGCACACAGCAGGCCTTGGAGGCTTTCTGGGGGTTCTTCAGGTGAACCAAAGTCTTGACTATGGCGTGCTTCGTCGGTGTGACGTGCTCTGTCAAGGGGTAGGTGCACACCCCGTGGCACTCGTAGGCTTCGTATCCCGCCGGGGCGATGATCCAGGAATCCCAGCCAATCTCCTTGAAATCTATGTAGAGTGGGGTCTTTTTGCAGTAGTTGCCCTTTGCGTTCCTGCGGATCCGGGCAGTGGAGTCGTAGATGATGTTGGAGCGCATCTGGAGCAGCGCCTCCTCGCCAGGCTGGTCGTGGAAGTTGCCAACCTCCAGCTGCTCCAGGTCCAGGAGCTGCTCGTGGTCTATCATCTCGTTCAGCTCTTCCTTCTCCTCCTTGTTGTCGTTGCTTTGGTCGTCGGAGTACACGACCAGCAGGGGCACGTGCTTGGCCTCAGAGTTGATGTCGATGTCGAGTTTCCCCTCCCCGTTCTGCTCCTCCCCTTCCCTGCTCTCGATGTGAACCTCCAGCCGGTGCGTGGTCAGCCCTGCCCTCCTCCAGCGCCGGATGGCCTCGGTGACCTCAAAGCTCTCCCACTCGCTGCTCGTGCCGTAGATCTGCCTGGATGCCAGGGCCACTGTCTTCCTCTCTTCCCCCCCGTTTTCCAGCACTTCCAGAATGGTGACCTTGCGGTCGAGCCCCTCGTAGAGCATCTGGTCCCGCTCCACCAGCGTGTAGAGCCTCAGCTCTGCCATGACGATCTCTTCGTGGTGAGGGATGGAGACGTTGAACAGGAGTGGGTATTTCCGGATCCCTGTAACACCAATAGGGTGGGAGTCCAGGTCTGGAAACGACAAAGATCAAATATTTCAGAAGGGTCAATGCATCCAACACACACACTGGAGTTCATTCCACATGGTTTTTGCATTGCTTGGTTTCAGTTGAACAGCTCCAGGGAAGTGTTTTTTCAGCACTTCCCAAAACTGTACTTGGAAACAAAGCTGACTTTATTTTAGGTGTCAAAGGACAGCAAGATCCCAGACATGCTACAGGCCATAAACCTGGATTTAGAGATTCTTCTTCTGTCCCCAGCCCTTCCAGGGATTTCCTTGCCAGCAGGAAGGACTACATGTTAAAAATATGTGGCCTAATACTGAAATACAAACCATTCATAGGTATCAGCTATAAATGAGGAAAAACTTTCCTTGATGTAAGAGGGAAGGAAGAAGGGGATGGCTCTGGAGTGAACATGAGATGGGCAGTAGATTCAAGAACCTGTGTCTGTTCAGTGTTTCTGAGCTAACAAGTATTCCCTGCTGCTCCAGCATCCCTCAGACACTGCAAAGGCCGAGCACTGAGGGAGGAACAGTTGCTTTGGAAGATGTAAAGGCTCTTGTTTGGGCAGAGCAGGTGGTGAACACCCAGTGTGACCTGCAAGCCCCAGACCCTGGGGGCTTCAAGGGAGCAAAGAGCTGCCCTCAGCCAGGCCCTTTTGGCAGCTTCAGTTAATAAACCATGTAAGAAGTGCAATATCTGCCCATCCTGTCTGTGTTTGGTCTGACACAGACAAAATGCATTTCTGCCACAGTGCAGAGATGAGCTCCCAGGGAGGATTTGCTGCCTACTCGGACCCCAGAAGACAGATTAGGACATAGAGACTATGACTATAATTCCTGCCAAGGCAATCTCTTGGTGACCTATTACTCTCTTCATCTCTGACTTCTCAATTTTTCATATGTTTGTAGAAAAATGACACTGATAAAGTTGCAAGTGCTGGCCACGCTCCACCAGTGCACTTAGACAAGCAGTTAATTAAGTTTAGCTCATGACTTATCCTGCTTAATTCCAGTTTGGAGGCTTTGAGGCACCTGCCGTTTTCTTTTTTTTTCCCCATTTTGCACTTTCATCTGTTCACAAATGAAAAAATGAGGGGTGATTCTGCTTCCATTTCCCAGCCTGTCAGTTGATGAAGTGGGAAGTGAATACACTGTGCAGAGCACCAGGGAAGGAGCAGACAGTGAGCTAAAGACAATGTTATCCAAGCAGAGCAATTATCTCCATATTGGAAGGAATCTTTGGGGTTTCCTAGACCCTGATGTGCTAAAACAAGGCTGCAGTGCTTACAAGTAAAGCCAGAGTGAAGAAATGCCACCTGCCCATATGGAAGACGAGCACAAGGAGTTCCCCAGAAGGCAGGGGAGGCCACTCCATATGTAAGAAGCTGGGTGAGTGTCAGCAAGACAGGAGAGATGTTCCTTTCTAAGCCAGGATGTGACTCTGCTCTTCATTTAGAAAGTCCACAGGGCGAAAGAACTCCTGCTGTTCCCACTACACCCCTAGGAGAGTCAGGAAGGAGGTTTGGAATCCATAGGAAAAGAAAAATTTCCTTTAGGACTTTTATTCAAGTATAAGAACTGATTAGTGTCCAATTTACAACACTATGGTCTGTGGGTTAAAACAAGAGTTAATTCCAGCCATGCAGCCTGTTATATTTCTACATATTTCTATGTATTTCTATAATAAGGGATATAATAATATGTATGGATACAATGGAAAATAATGAAATTACTCTACTGCAAATTTTCAGAAGGCAGGTAAACAAAAAAAAGTCATGGTTTGTTTCTACTGTCCTTATCATTACAGATAATTAATTTCTCTATCAAAAGAGCTGTTCGGCATGAAATAGATGGTTCTTAGTAATACAGATTTTCAGGACACAAACACTGACTGCACAGTCCTTTAACTGTGTGTATTTATGAAGCTGTGCTAAGATCAGCAGCCCCACTTCACATCGAGCTGGTTTGGATTGGAAGGGGTGAGAAGAATACAGAAATGGTAGAAAATTTAAGACAAGTTTGCCTCACCTAATGCAGAACTTCTGCAGTGATGAAACAGGCAGCAAATGGCACAGACCTGCTAAAACTACCTGTAATTCTGGCACAGGCCAGTCAGTGCCAGTGTCAGTGCTGCAAACCTGAATTTTGGGTTTGCAGGTGGAATGATTTCAGATTTATGTCACTAAAGCACACGGTATTTTATTCTTTAGTATATTGTACTTGGCAATTTTTATCCCTTTTTTTTTTTCAATAGTGCAAATTGAGAAGAGAAAACACATCCTGTGTGTGTCCTCACTGCTGCAGGGGAGCAGAGACAGGCACAGGGACAGATCTGCTCTGCAGGTGAGCAAATGTTCATCACTACCTGCAACTGCTTTGCCACCAACCCTCCAATAAATTTCTCCACACTGGAGAAAATGTGTAAAGAAGCTTTAAACCACAAAGTAGTGCCTTTTTCAAACCAGAAACCCACTGCTGGTTAAAGGTGCCCGGGCGTGGTGGGGAGGCAGAGCAGGACTTTGGGATCCTCTGGCATCTCACTGCACTGCAAAACTCAAATGGAAACTCCTCCAGAACATCTCCTTATACCTCATCATTTTGAAACTGCAGGTGTTGGAGAAAAAGCAATAATGTCTGACTTCGTTAATTAAACTAATGAAGGATGAGAGAGGCCCCATGGCAGTTGGAATAGCTGTGTGTGCCCCTGAGAAGTTAAACGTGAATCAAGTGAAGAAATGGATATTTGGAACTTTTTAGTTTAAGAACACTTTTAACATAAAATCTGTGCTGGAGTAACGAGGAATTGGCAAATTATTGGATGAATTGAATTATTGAATGAAGGATTATCTTGTCCTTGTTGAACTGAGAGGGAATGATGAAGGAAAACCAGGGAAATGACCTTTCGAGTATAATTAGGTTTCTTCAGATTTTGTTTGTTTGCTTTTATTAGGAAATAGACTGGTTCTCCAACATAAAACTCAAGGATTATCCAAAGCTTCCCTTCACGTTTCTCTGTATTTGCTAATCTGATGACAGAGGAAGAAAACACTACAAACACCACGAGGATCAATAGTGAGAGGGTATTGACAGAAAGCTGTGTTTGGTTAAGCTCATAAAACAAAAATACTGCACTTTCAACAGTGTGTAAAAACATCTCTTGTCTTAATTTCACATATTACTTAGGGTATCCATTTGAAAATTCAATCAACTAATTGCAAATTATATGAGTCATTATGGGGATAAAGAAGATGATGCACCAAAATTACACTTGGTGCTGCCTGAACATTAAAGGCATATTTCCCCCCCAAACTTTGCAGTCTCCAGAGCAAAGCACAAGGGATCTGTCCCACAAGAAGTGGGCTCTGGGCAGCCCTGGCACACCCAGTGTCAGCTGCTGATTTCCAAGGCCATCCTCAGCTAAAGGCCTTTTCCCCAGCTCAGTTCAGGCTCCGTGACTGGTCAGGACATTTCACTCTGACTCTAAGGATACCCATTTCTATTAATTCTCCCAGAGATGCACATCTCTTACCTTCGTTTTTGAAGCTCCTAATGATATTTGCAGAAGGCATCGATGTCCTGTCAGTGGCAAACCTGTTGTACAGCTCTAGCATGTACTCTGGAGGGTCCACCTTGGCCGACTCGTGCAGGGGAATGTCAGAGAGGTTCAACGTCTTTCTGATGTTCTGGAGCAGCGTGTTGAGATCAACCCCATCCTGCTCGGAGAGAATCTCATCGAAAAGAGGCCTGTCTTCCTCCAAGGAAGAGTGCTCCAAGCTCAGGATGGGACTGCCAGAGGCAAGGTGGACCAGGAGGGAGAGGAGAGCCCACAGCTGGAGCACTACGGAGTCCATGGCTTCGCTCGAGCCTCCAGCCGCCCTCAACGAGCTCTGGCTCTCGTGTGGGCTCAGTCCCGTTTTATCCCCTGGGTCGTACACGGCTTGTGTCACACAGAGATGACAAGTTTGGAAGCTCTTGTCTTGAAACTTGTGATCCGTCCTGTCTGTCTCCCCCTTCCCCCTCCCCAGGACCGGGGCCCGGTAATTGGAGCTGACTTGCTCCCTGCCATGGCCGCCGTGCTCCTTATCTCGGGCAGCGGGAGCCGCTCACCAGATTCGTTCCTATCTCGCCATCCCCTCTCCCTTAATGAGCGTTTTGTAAACATTCTGTGCGGGACACTCACAGATAGGACAAGTTTCTCCTCGCAGAGGAACTGCCCTTTCCCTCTCCCTCATGGACTTCCTCTGCCGTGTGTGAACGACTTTCCTCCACACAGATTCCAAGGGAAAACGTAAATTCCACTCAGCCTCTGTCCACCCGTTCACACCAACTGCTCCCTTAAGGTAACGACCCTGCCCTTCTCAAAGCTATTTTAGAGTCAAGTCTTTACGTTGTGCTTACAAAGGAATTTCTTTGGGAAAAGGTCCGTTCTGTGCTTGTCCAGCACAAAACCTGGGACAAGAGCTCCTGGTTCTGCCACAACACCAGTCACGAGGCCCTGGATGCAGAGCAGCAGAGGAGCTCAAGATGAGTGAGGAGAATGACACCCTGCAAGGAGCAGGGACGATCCCTGGTGATCCTTATGGGCCCCTTCCAACTTGAGCTATTCCACGATTCCGTGACTGGAGTATTCGCAAATTACTCAGAAAATCTTCACTTCCTTCTTAGTGTCCTATATGTGACTTGGCGAGTTACAGATTATTCTTGAATTAGTCACAGCACTGCCAGATGAAAAATTATTAAAAACACACAGAGGCCAACAGACAACTCTGATTTCACCTTCACGTGGAAATGATTTTGCAAAAACATTGTGCTAAAATTTAGTGGTTGTTTTAGGGTGCAAATTTCAACAAATTGTGAGCATCGTGATGTGAAAACTGATCTGGTTGGTTTTAATTGTTCACTTCAATCTGCCTGTTCTTCCCAGGCTTTTCCAGAGGGCCCTTGTTCCGGCAGCGCGGCCGGAGCTCAGCTCCCCCAGGGGTTCAGCACTCGAGATAAAGAGGAATTTCTGCTCGTGCTGAAGAGTTTTTCTTTCCAAGCACTAAGAACTTTACCCAAAGACTAAAGCTCTGACCTGCTGGGCTTTCTGGACTCTGCTTTTTGTCTCAGCACGTCCATTGATTTGTTACCCCACCTCTGCAAACGTCTTCCTTCTTCATTAGCCCAAATGCAGCACTGGAACAAGTGGCCATAAATCCAGCTCACAGTTAGAACCATACTCAAGTCATGCCTGATTTAAATGAATATTCTATTTTTTAAATCAAATATCAATGTAATATAATAAATTAATTAAATGAAATTTATTATATTACATAAATTTAGTCTAAGAAATTATATTAAATTGCAATGAAATAAATATATAAACTATGTAAAATAATATAGAAATATATAAAATATATAATAAATCTATAATAAGGATACATAATAAAATAAATAACGAGAAAAACTATCCTTGTAAAAATCTCGTGCAGTGTTGATGTCATGGAG
>WEIV01017500.1:3131-25635 GCA_013390005.1 Calyptomena viridis | reverse complement strand
ATATATATGCAGATATTATTAAAGAGATAAGCACATTGTAAAAGCTGCTGCCCTGGGATCTATGATACTACTAGGCTGTTNAATTAAAAAAAATACAATAAAATATCTAAATAAAATAGATATCTTTGTGACAATCGTGCAGTGCTGATGTCATGGAGACAGACACTGCCACAGCATTTTAACCTCATTTTATTCTATTTTTGTCCTCTGAACATGGGGACTATAGAATCCAAGTACATTCTCAAGGTCCCTGTTATTGCTACACCATGTTAGAAGCAGATATTTGGCTTAGCAAGATTAATTTAGACCTCACTGTGGAGTTCAGGGTTATTTATGTAGGTTTATCTATGAATTCTCTACAGCCTTATCAAAGGCCCATCTCTGGATGTTTTGGCTTTCCAGAAAACTTAGGGAAATTCTGGAGCAGTGTGGGCCACTCCTGTTAATTAATTTTAGGAAAAAAGTGCAATCTGCTTTTTGTTGGTGATCCATCACCAAGGTAAGGTCTTTACTGCCAGAGGAAATGAGATTAACATTAAACCCCTGAGAACTGGCTAAGCCTTAACTCTCTGATGGAGCACAACAGTGGCTCCTGTAAAGGAAAGTCTTTGGGATGGGCTGTCACAGCCAGGAGATTCATCCTGAAAGTGGTAACACCTACAGAAGTGCTTTCCCTTTTTAATGCTTAAATATTCCTNGACTGGGGTTTTCTGTGAGATTCAGAGCTGAAAGGTTTGAATTTAAAGGATTTGTTCAGCAGGTTTTTAGCTGTGAACACATTGGCTGTTTTGGGGATTGCACTCAGCCACACATTGAGTGAAGATCTCTCTGTTACTCTGTCAATGCAGATGGACAATTCTAGAGCCAGAGGAGCTTTTCCAGGTTCTCTCCCCTTCCCTGTGAATTAGGACAGCCTGCTGTGCAGCCCCGCATCTCTGGGCTCAGCATCGTTCCCACTGCTGCGCCTGCCCTGGAGCAGAGGCTGCCTGTGAGCCCCGAGCCTGCTGAGCCCAGACACTGCCGGGAGCCTGGAACTGCACAGACAGAACTGTGTGAAGTGAGAGCGGTGGCAGCTCCGGGGTCTGACACCCATTTCCTACCCCACGAGTTGTGTCATCTCGCTCCGTTCGGAACGATCCCCGCTCCCACATTCCCAGTGCCTTGGCAGTTCCGCTCGGGCTTTGATAACTCCAGGCACAATAGCGGAGTGCAGGGAGGGCAGCGTTATACACAAACCAGCTTCTGCCGAGCTTCCTGACTTAGTCCATTTCGACCCTGCTGGGGATTTGCCAGATGAGGAATATCCATATTCCAGATGAGGAATAAAGGCAGCTTCCTGCTTCCTTGGCTGCTGGATTTAACACAGGCATAAGGATTTTTTCTGAATTAAATTGTTTAGCAGAAAGGTTTTATTTCATGTCACTGAAATTAAGAGTTTTGTCCTTTTTCCCCACATGCAATGGAGTTTACATGCACAAAAATTAGAAAGGAACTGCTCTCAAAAAATCCATGCTCAGGAGATTACTTGTGGTAATTACCTGTGGAGAAGGGACATTAATGAGCATCACTGTTTAATCATGATTAAATCTGTGGCATAAAAAATGACCCAGTTCCATTAGCAATAAATGGTGCATCAGAATCCCAGAACTGGGATTGGAAGGGACCCACCAGGATCACTGAGTCCCACCCTCAGCCCTGCACTGGCCCATCCCCAGCAGTCCCCAGGCAGGGTGAGCTACAGAAAAGTCTCTTGTCCCTCACTCCTGGGGTGCTGGGGTTCATCCCCCAGGGAACTTGCAGCTGAATGAAGGCCAAGGCTCTGCCCTGAATCCCCAGTGCTGGGGAGGAGCACCCAGTGCACCCAGTGCACCCAGTGCACCCTGTACACCCTGTACACCCAACACACCCAGCACATCCAGTGCACCCAGTGCACCCAGTGCACCCAGTGCACCCAGTACACCCAACACACCCAGCACACCCAGTGCACCCAGTACACCCAGCACACCCAGTACACCCAGTACACCCAGCACACCCAGTACGCTCAGCACAACCAGCACACCCAGTACACCCAGCACAACCAGCACACCCAATACACCCAGTGCACCCAGTACACCCAGCACACCCAGTACACCCAGCACACCCAGTGCACCCAGCACTGGACCATGGGTGTTTCTCCCACCCTGCTGGATCTGGCTCATGGCAGAGGTGGCACTACAGGCTGGACACGCTCCATTCCTGTGCCATGGGGAGAACTGCAGGAGAAAACCCTGCCAGGGAGCAAAGAGAAGGCTTTGCTGCTCACAGGGCTCAGCAGAGAGGGCAGGAACGGGCTCTGCAGCCACTGCAGGAGCAGCTCACGTTTGGAAGGGTCAGTCCTGCAGATTGTGGGGCTCCAAAATAGCCCGTAATCTGGGACACCCCACAACCTCCACGCCCAGGCCCCCACAGCTCCTGTCAAGGGCAGCAGGAGAGCCCTGGTCGGGGCAGGAATGTGTGAGGCAGGAGCTGAAAGGCTGGGAAGTGAGGCAGGGCTTCACCAAGTGTCAAGGTCGAGGATACACGAGATCCAAAGGGTGTGATGCTCCTCGGGCTCAGAGGAAGTGGGGAGAAGGAATGTGAAGTGGTTTTGAAGCATCCTCAGCTTTCCTTAGTCTGGTTTTGGGGATGGAGGAACAGCTGCTCCCACCAACATGCTCAGAGTAACCTGGGATGTGGAGCCTTTCCCTGGAGAAAGTGATTAATGTTTGCTTAAATAATGATTAATGTTTGTGTCCTGGGCTTTCTGCACAGGAATTGTTCCTCAGGGAATGAAAAACAACTTTTTCAGTTAATTACGTGATGTTACTTGTAGTTTCCCCACATGTAAACTCAGGTGTATTTTGGTTTAGCAGTCCACAGCTTAACATGTAATTATGATTTTTAACTGAATTGTTATTATATACTAGGCTTCTTTTAAAATGTGGGGAAAATATTTCTTTGTTTCTAATTTTTCTTCCTTTTTCTCTAATTGTTTTAATGGATTCTATTGAAAAAGTCTCCCAGAAAACACCACCAAGCAAATCCATAGAGATTAAAGTTTCAGTAGACAGAAGTAGAATTTTTCTTGGATTAAATACAGAAGCATTACTGGAAGGAAAATATTTCTTAGAGTTCCTCCTTTTTTTTTTTAATATTTGAAGAGAGATGAGAAGTATCAATTCAATAAATAAGGCATTGGAGGGGAGAGGATATTAAATTTTTGCTTGTGCTGCTTGGATATGAATATAAAAATCACTGGTAAAACTGTGGCTGGACTGTGGAGGTGAAAACATTTCATTTCAGATTTTGCAAGGGAAGGACTCACACCCATTAGGAGCTTTTGGGGAAGTTCCTTATACGTCTTCAATGTGCAATTCCAAACCCCCATATTTAGGGCAGGTGAGGCGGGAAACCTGACAAGCATCAAGCACTTCCAGTGTCTTGTGGTCTCACAGAGCTTTGAAATTTTAATTTAAGCTTTCTGTTGATTTGTCAGCAGCACAGTGAGACACCTGTATGTGCAATAGATAATAAATAAATCCTGTTCCCCAAGGACACACACTGTATGTGAGGAGACAGACAGGGTGGCAAAGGGACACGTATGTATGTATTTCATAGGATAAAGTTTATCAAATAATTTGCAGAGGGCATGGACAGCAGAGCCAGCAATTTCCAGAACTCAAAATCCCATGTTCTGCTTCACCACAAAAAACGATCCCATCCCACCCTGCTCCTGCATTACAGAACATGGAAACCTGCATTTTCTGTGCTAAAACCTTTGAGAAAAGCCAAAAAAGTCAAACCACCACCCTCAGCCCTGTGTGGGCTTTTGGCCATCAGTTATGGAGCATTAACAAAGGGCTGGGTGTGTTTACTGGGGGAAAGGAGTGACTTTGGTGATGTTGGTCAGAACTCAAAACCACTGGGATCAGTCTGAGAAAAACCACCTATTCCTGACCCATCCCTGCCCCACCCCTGTCACAGCCCTCAGGTCCAACCTCAACATTCAGGCTGAAACAGCAGCAACACAGTCTGCTGAGAAATTGTTAAAATTCATCCTGGGCAAACCCCACACCCTTTCCAAGCGCTGTGTGAGCTCAGGATTTTGGCTCCAGGCTGCTCAGGGCACCTCAGACACATCCCCCATTTCAGAGGGACCCAGAGGAACGTGCTCTAGCAACCACCACAGCATGTGAGTTGAGGTTTTCCAAAATACAGGGGTGAAATTATTACAAAAATGCCCCCCACGGGTCCCTGTCAGGAGATGGCTCTGGCATGAGGGAACTGTTGGATGTGATACGGGAGATAAAGAAGAGTGTGACACTGACAGTGTGATGAGCTCGCCATGGAATAACTAAAATTAGTTTCCATTCCTGCATCTGCCCAAGTCCTTATTCCCATATGCCTCAGTTCAGGCTGCTCTGGATTCCCTTTCCATAAATGGGCTGTTCCCAGGGACTCTATTCGGGTTTTGGTGTCACTGGAAAATGAAAAGATAGTATTTAATGAAAGGGTGGTGGGAGAGAAGTGAGAAATGTATTTCTTGCTCTGTGTGAGCAATAAAATGGAATCAGGGAGAAGAAGGGAAGTCTCTGGGCAGGGAATTGCCTGAGCTGTGTGACACCTTCTGACCTGGAGCATCACTTGCTCTTTGCAGGCGAGTGAAAAGGATGGGAAGGGCACCCAAACCACCTGCACTGCCACTGAAATCCCCTTTCCTCTCTCCTTTTGTCCTGCTGAGGTGGCAAAAGCTCCAGGCCCGGGGAAGGAGTCCACAGTCCATCTGTGTTGCACCAGCACAGCCTGGATTGAGCCTCGGGGCTGCAGAGAGGAATAAGGATAAACTGAGGTTTATCAAAGCCTGGGGAACTGAAACAGAAAGACCAGAGCTGGAAAGAGCTGGACGTGGCTTTCCTGTCAGAGCCCTGGAGGTCACAGGCTGCAAACTCCCTGCAGGATCACGTTGCTGCTGGGAGTCCTGGCTCACTCCTGGATATTTGGAAGAGCTGCCTTTTCCCAGTGTGATTGGGTGGGATTTGCACTTAACTGGGAAATTTGCAGCACACACTCAAGTTCACAGCCCAGTCCTGCAGTCAGAGAGTGATACGTGGAATTCTTCCATCCTTACGTGAGACAGTCAAAGGAAATCCTTTGGCATTCCACATTCCAGCACTGAACCTTTTTTCCTGATAAGCCTCAAAGTGAACAAACACAGGCAATAAAAATGTATTTCCAGGGACGGTAATTATCTGTATCTATATCTATTTGCTTCTATCATTTACAGGATGGGAGATGTCCCAAGAAATCTGTTGATCTGTCTCCCCTCCCATGAGCCCAGGATGTGCCTCCATGTGGATTCATGGAGTCTCTAACTCATATTGAAAGGTAATTCAAAATCTAATACCCTTAAAGGTCAGACAATTTATTTATTCAATTCTGAATTAGCTCAAATCTGGTGAGACATGGTCAAAATTAAATCTGTTACTACTTAGAGTCTTCACACAGAAAGTGGGAGCAGTGCAGGGCTCATGAGCAGAGAGGAGGGATGTTGTTTAATTCCAAGAGTTTGGACTCCACAGGCTCCTTATCACACTCCCTTCACAGAACAGTTGGACAGAAAAAGGTCAAGAGAAAGTTTTAATTTTACATTTTTGAAATTCCTTCTCTCATCGTGCAGTTATTCTGTGGTGCTTTGGTATTCACGTGGGTGTTAAACTTCAGGGACTCTGAGCAGCTCCAGTGACACTGACAAAGGCAAGACATCCAAACAAAACCTCCCAGAAACCCCCAAAATTGGTCCCCTTTCCTTGTCAGCTCCATGTCCAAGTGGGCTGTTTGAGAAATCCTACCCCTCTCTTAATGAGAACTCCATTTAAATGCCCCCCCAGCTCTAAATGAATAAAGTTCCTGGCAATAATGACTAAATGTACCTTGTCCTTGGGTTTGAGGACTGTGGATTCTTAATCTTCAACAAAGGGGAAAAAAACAGGCTCCAGTCACCGAAATTATTTTGTTGACAATTTTGATTAATAGCTTGAAATTATTTAATTAACAACTTGAGCATTAAGCAGTGATGGAATATTTTCTGACACCACTAGTTGATATCTCAGCACAAGATATAAATTACAAAGTCAACAGCTTGTAATCACACCAACAAAACATGAGGATAAATTAGACAAGCCTGGCTAATATTTGCTCTGTTTATTTGATGTTAGGGTTGGAATCAGAAAGGGAAACCAGGCTGTAGGTAACGGCAGAAAAGATTGATTCAATAAAAAATACTTCAGTATTTATTTAGTACTCATTTAGTATTTATTTAATATTTAAGTGCAGCTTTAAAAATGCAAAGATGAAAATATATTACATTCCGGTTTCTGTAACCTAATGATTGAAATTATACTGGATAAAGCCAGGTTGTCAGCAGCCTCCCTCAGTTGTGTTTGCCATGCAGCTCAATATCAAATTTTGTCTTTTCTACATTTTTTAAAGGGAAAATGTCTCAAACGTCTCATTCATTTTGGCTTCAATTGCAGCAAAAATTCCAAATATCCTCTGTTCCTCTTAGTCTATCTTCTCCCACTTTATTATTTGGGATGTTCAGAGCACTTGTGTACTGGGCAGCATTACCAGGGGACCTGATCAAACCCTGCCAGGAGCTCAGTTCAGTCCTGCTGAAGCCTCACCTGCAAAACTCTCCCATCTCTCCAAGACTAACAAACTGAAGGACTAATTGCTCTCCAAACTTAATGAGCACATCAAAGATGTGGCTTTGTCTTGGCAGCTTTTACAAAGCAAATCACAAGAGGCAAAGTAAAGGAGGGTCCAGAGACAACAGCTCCACGAGAATATCTTTACAGCAGGAAAATCACTTCATGGATACATGGATTCTTTTGGGATTAACTGTCACATCAGTTTGGGACCATTTTAGTGGGATATGGATACAGAAACAACTCTCTCTCAGGTGCTATTTATACTGTATTAACACTTGTGAGGCTCAGGATCAGGAAAACACATTTGACCTGGGTAATTTCTAACCCCTCTCCCACTTCCCAGACTGTGGCTGTGCTGGATCTGCCATTGCTGATCTCCTGAGCTGTGCACAAACACTCCCACCCCTCTGGTAGCCCCTCACTTTTAATTACCAGCCCCCCACCTTTAGGGCTGGGGCTGGGGGGAGCCTGTGCCATGTTTTAAATCCTGCTGCACATTCCCATTTTCCCAGAGCAGCCTGGCAGGGCCGAGTGTCCCATTCAGGGCAGTTCATCCCACAGGGAGTGTGGAATGAGCTCCTGGCAGGGCTGGGGGTGAAGGGCTCCACTTCTCTGGGCTGAGGGGCAGAGCCTGGCCCAGCTCTCAGTTTGTTCACCCAGGGATGGTGTCAGACACCTCTTGTGTGCTCGGGGCAAATTCTGGATCACGGGGTTCTTTAGGCGAAGATGGGCCATGGAAAAGGTTCTTGGCCATCCCTGTCGGCCTCAGCCTCAACATTCTCCAGTTAGGCAGGATTTTAAATGCTTGACAATCCTTCCAGGACCATCTGTCCAGTGGTGCCAGCAGGGGGAAGGGGAAACCCCCAGCAGCTGCACTGGGGTCTGGATGGGAAGGTGGGTGCTCTGTGTCCCCCCCGGGCAGGGCAGGAGTTACAGCCTGAGAACTGATAAAGGTCTTCACTGCCTTTGCAGTCTGGGCTGTGCTGGAAGCACAAGAACCTCCTCAGGAAATCTCATTGCTCTGCTTTACCCCCCTGCTCTCATTTAGATACGTTTTTTGGAGGTTGGACTTGATAATCTTGGAGGTCTCCCCCAACCTTAATGATTTATGATTCTCTCCCCACATCAATTCTCGTCCCAGTACTGGACATTACAAAGTGATTTTTTAGGGATGTTTTCTTCTCTCTCAGCACAGCTACAACAGGATCAACTTCATGCTACATTTCCTTTTCTACCCAACTAGAACTGGCTGGAGCAACCTGAGGTTCAGCAGGTCTGAATCACCTTCCCCTCTTTGTACACACCCTCAGAAAATTAAATAGAAATGGGACCTGCCAAGTCACAAGAGTTTGGCTGCTTCTCACTGAGCTGAGAGAAAGGGCAAAGAAAAGGACTTGCAGAAGTGTGAGAGAGACACTAAACCCAGCAGAGGACGTGGCCACGACGGGTGCTGAGACTGGCAGGACCTGCCTGCAAGAACAAATCTGGCTACAGAACTCCAGCCAGTTTTCCAGCCCCCTCTGCCCCTGGTGTCCTCCAAAAAACCCCAAATTAGGAGCCCCACCACTCCCTGTGGGTTCTTCATCCCAAGGAAGGAGCCTGGCTGAGCAGGGCTGGGCAGGGGCAGGGGCAGAGGAGGGAACAGGGTGGGGAGAAGGAGGTAAGAAGAATTCAGGAGTGTTTGGGCTGCCCCCCCTTACCTGTGCTCATGGTCAGGGTGGGACTGGCCTTGGTCAGATTGATCCTTCACCCCTTGCTGTGACCCTTTTCTGAAAGGGAAAAGGTTTCACTCCTTCACATTAGAGCCTGGGAATCTTTGCTGCTTGTGTTTTTGGAATGCTTTGGAATATTGGATTAATAAACCTCAAGCAAATGCAGTGTCTCATTATATAATTGAATATATATGTACACAAATATAAGAGCTCAGTTAAGAGATCAAAAATTAGTTCATTAATCACCAAATGAGGAATAATTCCATGTGAAAACAAGCATCCCACTGCTTTGGAAATCTGAAAGAAAGAATTCCAGTTCTCTGCATCCTGACTCAGTTTTTACTTCCCCTGGAACAGGTTGGCAGGGATTTATTTTATTTTATTTTATTTTATTTTATTTTATTTTATTTTATTTTATTTTATTTTATTTTATTTTTGGGCTCTGGTTTGCTCCTAATCGGTGTTTTTAGCAGCCCAATGACAGCAAGATCTCACTTAACAGCCCTGGATCCAGACTGCAAGAAGAAAACCACAACTGTTGCTGTAGGAATTTGCCATCTAGTGGGCAATGGGAACCTCAGCCCGTGCCTGGCAGGAGAAGAGAGAAACGTGCACACCAGGATTGGGTTGTATTCCCTGGAAATCTGGTTTGACATTAATTTATTAATTTATTTTAAATAACTTTGCAAGACCCAGCTCAGCTCCTAATAATTTATAATCAGAGTATTTAAGATCAGGCACCTTGACAAACAGAACTGAGGAATGTTCTCTCTTTTCCTCTTGCATGTGGGTTTTGCTCTGTAATTCAGGGCTCATCCACAGCAAGTTGCTCCTCAGTGGTTACAGACACACAATTCAGAGGCAAAGTTTTGTCCTCTAAAACAAAGGGATGATTTTTTCCCCCTCAGACTATTTGTTAGTACAAAAAGAGTGGGAAGCTCCAGTAGATGGGGACACTCGTTCACATCTTTGTCCTGCCAGCCCAACCCACACAATTTTGATTTTAAACAGCAGGTTCTCTTCTATTAGGGAAGATTTGCCAGTGTTAATAACTGTTCCTTTTAATGACTTGACACAACCTGGAAACCCTATTTTCACATCTCAGACGATATATGAAAACCTGCCACTCCTCCTGATTTCAGCAGTGCCTTTCATTTTACAGGTATTGATCACCAGGGTAAGAGTTTCCACATTGATCTCTGGCTTTGAAATGATCATAACTGGTGAAGGTGGCACACCCCGACCTGGTAAATAGTCTTGTACACTGGGAGATGTGGGGAGCTGGGAGGTTCCTGGGGGAAGGGGTTCAGTGCTAAAAGCATCTTGGATTAATGTGCAGCACAGGTGACTAGAAAAATTGGTGTCCCTGGCAGTGAGGGACCACAGAGGCTTCGTGCTCACAGGGGTCAGGGAGGTTTCACTGCACAGGGGTGGAGCTGGGACCACAGTGGGCTAATCCTGCCCACCCCAAATGCCTGACATGTTTCAGCTGCCTGTCAGTGGCATCCAACGATACCATGGCTTGGATTCCACACGTGCCTTCAAACACCTTTTTAAAAAAAGTTGGGAGCAAACAACCAGCGTTATCCTGATGTGTTATCCCAGCCAGGGATAAACCACTCAGCCCTATTTTGATATCCCAGCTATGGATAAAACACTCAGCATTGCCCTGATATCCCAGCCAGGGATAAATATTGTTTTAATTTGCAGAGGCTGCCAATGCACAGGCACACAGACACACCCCGGGCACACCCAGACAGGCTCCCACTGTGCTCTCTTCCACAGAAAACAAATTCCCCACTCCTTACAGAGCAAGCCTGGCTGAGAAGGCAGGTGAACTTCCAAAGCCTGTACACTACTTTGGTGGAGAGCTCTGGGAAGGATCAGGTAACCTGCAGGGTAACGGGTCCCATCCTGACACTCTCCAGACAATATGTTTTTAGGATCTGAGCTGGTGCATTGGCTCCTTTTCTATTTCTGGGGTGGCAGTGCCTGTAGGATCAGAGCAGCCCTGCCCCTCTCCTGGTGCAGATTCCCAGAGCTGTGCTGCTCTCAAGGTGTTAACCTTGTGCCTGGTGCCAACAAGCTGCTCCTTATCCTCCTGCACATTAACCTTGGGCACTTATCGGGCCCAGCTCCCTGATTGTTCAGGACAACGTGGCTCCACCATTGTTCCTGAGAGCAGTTGGAGGGCTGCAATGCTCTGGGGGTGCCTCCTATGGAAATCAGTGGGAATTTTCCATCCATTCCAGTGGAAAATCTCATGGATCACAATGCAAAAAGATCCCTGCTGGTAGATGACCCACAAAGCTGATCCCTAAAGAGCTCTGGGGCAGCAGATGGTTTGTATCATACAGAGCATGTCTGAGGTAACTGATAAATCAGATTAAAGGTTTAATATATTAATATATTCAGCTTTGGGCCCCTCATGACGAGAGAGACATGGAGGGGCTGGAGGGTGTCCAGGGAAGGGAATGGAGATGGGAAGGGGCTGGAGCAGCTGAGGGAGCTGGGGGGGCTCAACCTGGAGAAAAGGAGGCTCAGGGGTGAATTCTCTCCAACTTCCTTGACAGGAGGGTCGGGTTGGGCTCTGCTCCCAGGGAACAAGGGACAGCATGAGGGGAAACAGCCTCAAACTGCACCACAGGAGGTTCAGGTTGGATATTGGGAAAATTTCTTCATGGAAAGGGTTGTCCAGCCCTGACACAGGTTGCCCAAGGAAGTGGGGGAGTCACAATTCCTGAATCCTGTGTGGATGTGGCACTTGAGGACATGATTTAGTGATGTTGGGTTGGACGTGATGATCTGCAAGGCCTTTCCAACCATAATGATTTCATGATTCCATGATCTCCTTCAGATCGTGACCATTCAGTGCAGACCCTTTGCTGACACACTGATCTAAAGACTGACAACATTTGCAGACTACAGTTATTTAAGGCAACAAATGGACCTTTTGTTGCTGCTTTTTACCTCCTTGGTCATTCCCTGTAATCCAGTATTAACATCAATCACCTGCAAGATAAGAAAAATAGATTAATTTTAGTGTAAGACAGGTACATAAAACATACTGCAAACTGTGGCCCAATTAGCAAAGAATGAAATGGCAGGAAATCACAAGGGCAAGCACAGTATCAATAAAAAAACCCCCATATTTCTTTCTCTTGCACATATCCTTTTCCCTGGTTTGTTCAGAGCTGGGTGTACATTCCTGTTTGCCCTGCAATTATTTTAAATTGAAAATAAATGTCTTTTGCTCTGTAGCCTTTTCTAGCAGGATCTTTGAGGTTGTTGGAGATACCAACAGGCCCAGGCTCAGGGTCAGTAAATTCAGAGCTGTAACTTGCCCATCCATGTGCTCATGTGGGAACAGATCATCCTATAAAAATCTGGGGGAAGCAGAACATGGTCAGATGAGTTGAATGGTTTATGATTCTTCCTGTGCTTCCTTCTGTCTTTGTTGTGAGCTGGGCCCCAAAGGGTGCAGCAGCAGCACAGATTTGCCTCCAGGGTGCTGCATCCAGAAGTTTCCTGTGAGCTGGACAAGTGGCCACTGGATGAAGGGCTGAAGTTTTATTTACCAGACAACAAACACAGCAGCTAAAGTGCAAATATATTCCTCACAGGCCTGACTGATACAATGGAGTGGGAACTAAAATTAAAGCTAAAAACAGCCTTTTTCCTTTTATGAGTGTAAGAAGGGAAGGAACATCACCACCCTAACTCAAAATTAAATGGCAGATAATGAGGTGTTGAGGCTTGTTTCAGAGTTCATAGAACATAAAACAAGTATTCCTGGATTTAATTACCAAAGTTTGGCTCTCCAGAAACATTGTTTGTCTCACCAAGAACCTGTTGTGAGTACAATTAATCTAAAAGGGCAACTTCACCAAATGATAAAATGCTCCTTTAATAAATGGTTTGACCAGGAGTCTGATTTGAAAATAACAACTTGCAGACCTGGGCCCACTTTCCTCCAAAGGAATGTCTTGTCCTCTGGCAGCCACTCAAGGCTCCAATGAATAGCAAACATTTCAGCCCCAAAATATACCCCATTCCAAGCACTGGGAGGGTGTGTGAATTCCAGCATTCCCTGGGATCAGCACAGGAGCAGGGAAGGGGCACCAGTGCTGCCCCAGTGTGTATTTCCACCAACTCCTGACACAAAGGACTCTCCAGCACGTGGGACACTCAGTAGTGGCCACAGCTCCTTGTGCCCTGGCATTGCTGAAAGGGAAACTTTATTCCAGGTGGCAGTTTTTTAGGACTGGGACAGTTTCCTCTGTCCAGGTCTGAAAACGTCCAGAACAAAAACTCTGTGCATGAATTCAAACTGCTACAAATTTCCAGTGGCCCCACAGAATTCAAACTTTTTTTTGCAATTGTTGGTAACACAGATCTGTTCCCTCCCTTTTTCTCCATTCTGTTTTCTCTGTCCCCCAGCACCTGAAGGGGCTGGATGCTGATGCCAAAGTGAAGTTCTCCTCTGGAAAAACCTATTCTGGTTCTGTTTCTTCACTGGCATGAAACATAAAGCAATACCTGGGCCATGTTGCAGCCTGAGCTGCTAAATCAAAGGGAAACGTGTCCCTTCTGCAGGAAAACTGGCAAGGCACATTTTAATTCTGCTCTGATTTTGGATGGATAAAAAGGACAAAGCATTTGACTCCATTATTAAAGCATTATCTTTATTTGTATATCATAGGTTTGTCATACATCAAAGCTAAATAAAGCTGGATAAACAAGTTGAGCCTTGCACCCAGGTTCTGTTCCAGATGGAGAACATGGCCATCATCACAAAGCATTCAAAGAAACAAGGCAATTCCTTGCAGCAGAAACATCAGGATCCAGTTGAAATGAGTTCTTCACAGATTTTAAGGCCCAAAATGCTTGGAATTCCTGCACTGGCACAGCCATCCTCATTCGTTGGGGCTACAAGAAACAAGAAAACAAAGATATGATCAGTGATGAGGTCCCTGTATCCGGGTAGGAAAAGTCCTAAACACCCAAATCTCAATCCCCTCTTCAAGGCTCCCGTTGGTCTCAAAACTGTGCAAAACATTTGTGGTGTGACTGAACGGGAGGAAATGTCTGCACAGCTCAGAGGTAGCACGTGGACTCGGGTTTAAGGGACAGGAAGGTGTTCAGGCACTGGAACAGGAGCAGGATGTGCTGATCTGTAACTCACGTTGAGTGGTTACGAGCTGGTAGAGGGGCAGCCCCGTGCAGAGCTGTTCGATGTTTTTGCCATAGAGAAGCCAGTCCTTCACATGCCCCAGCACGGAATTACCAGACTGAAACTGGGTCCACACGTTGTTTGGAGAGTACATATCCTTCATGGTCTGAAAAGAAGGGGTTACACATCATCAGTTATGGAGCTTTGGCTCCCAAATCTAAAAACACTTTCCTTTGCCTCACTAAAAACATTAGGTAGAGAAGTTTTGTGCTTTTAAAGAAAAAGAAGTATTTTCAATCTATCCAGAAATTCAGTTATTAATTCTGCCAGCACAGCGAACCTGAGCCATATTACTGCCATAATCAGTTGTGTTAATTGGCAGCAAGTTTTGTTGTAAATGTGCTATTTTGGGGCTGCCACAAAACAGGCCAGAGCTCCAGGTCATCTCCAGGAAATACTTCCAGTCTCCTTCTGAAACCTCAGCCTGAACAGGGAAGTCAAAGTCTGGTCAAAGCCAAATGACCTCTTAATTCTCTTCTGGGAAAAAAAAAAAAAAATCAAGCTACATCAAAACTCAAAATATCAGCAGGACAATGAATAAAGGAAAAGTCCGCCTGGACTTCTATTGTGATCACCTCAAAATAGTCACATGACTTCAGTTCCAAGGACAGGGGATTTTACAGTTTGAAAGACCTTGATAATCTACTTTAAACTGCAGGGGGAGCATGATGGTTCATTATCTCAAGAGAATGTTCTACATGGTGTTCCCTGGAAGTTCAGTCTTGTTGGAACAGCTCCAACCTTGCTAAGACAGCAAAAGACATTCCTAAGAGCAGCAGTTCTTGGAGGCAGAGGGGGCTCCCATCACACCCCATCCAGGAGGGTTTCACTACAAACTCACCTGCTTCTCAAAGGCCAGGCGTCCAATCTCTCGCAGCTCTGGGATGTTTTCCTTATTCATTTTCATGATAAAACAGGCGTTTCGGGAAAACAACCTGGTTGCAATATACCCCTGGGATGGAAAGAATTAGGGTTAAATATTTAATTAAAAATGTCTCACACTGGTGTTACCTGATGCTGTCTATCTTTAGGGCCATCTAGAAGAAACCCCGAGTGACTACAGAGGCTGCTACCGGGGAATGGCTCTGCATTTCCATTGTCACCTTTGGGAATGGAAGCCTGTCCCAGTGTCTATAGGACTGGAAGCATCATTTCTGACAGAATTCTACTGCACATGGGTGCTGTCAATCCACCTTCAACTCCAACCTCACTGAGCTCAGTGCCATTCCTCTCACACTCATGAACTGCCACCCCAGGTTTCATTACAAATCTTTTAAACTGATCCATCGTGTGGGTGAAACAAGGAGATGGCCTAAGAGATGGAAAGGTGATGGGAGACTCCACAGAAACTGTGTTCCCAGACATGATGTGGTGAGAATACACTAAAATAATTCCTCAGTTTAAAATAATTCCTCAGGGATTAGGTCAAGGCACGTTTTTTGATTGACTCACTTTGGAGTAGTCGAAGATGGTGTCGGAGGAGTAGATGCCGGAGCGGACGTGGACGTCAACGACGTGCTCCTCGCTGTGGATGGTCATGGTTCCTGTGACATAGTTATTGCTGGGATCCAGCAGGGGAAAGGTCTTTGGAAAAAAGCACAGAATCACCATCAGCTTCACCTTGAACAGGTGCTTCATGTAAACACTGAATCCCTTCACAACCCTCGAACAGTCTGAGGAGGCTCTTGAGGTGATCAGGAGATCACAGGCAAGAGGCCCTGCTGTGTGGGACATCCCAGTCATCTGGGACTGGCAGGACATTGCACCAGTCTCCAAATTTTACCTGGAGCTCAGAGAACCTGTGCCCTCCAGATTTCTTGTTACTTTGCACCTGCACAGAACCACCTCTTTGCTTTGACTGTCACCTCTGGTAAAAGCTCTTTTTTGTTCCTTCTGTGCTTTTCTGCCTGCTCTGTTCCCTCTGCCCAGGGATCCAACACATTTTAAATGAGCATTCAGGAGACAGTTTATCAGTCTACTTACTTGCAATGCAGAAGTCTGAGCCCAGAAGACTCCCAGGCAAATGAAGAGTGCAGCCTGTAAAAGGAATCAGCAGTCTCAGTAAAACACAAGGCACTGACTTCAAAACCTTAGGAACTGAGGGCAGCAGCTGTAGCATCAGTTTGAAACATGACCCACTCAACATGTATTACTTTAAAACAACTACAATCCTCCATCGTACAGTTCTTGCTACTTGGCTTTCTTTTGCCTGTAACTGAAAAAGCAGAATAACAGAACCATTACATTTTTTTGTGTTTTCAGAAGTCCCTCCTTGATGCTACTTCTTGATTTGCCTCTACAAATGCAATTACTAAATCATAAATTGTAACCAGTTCTGTCTTCTGGGATCAAATGATGCTCAAATGATGCTCCCACTGACTTCACTGATCTGACAAATGCAGGTTTCCCACTGAAACATCCAAAGAAACAATACACAGATCATTGTACCCTGTCTTGTACCACTTCCTTGGGCATCTTCTCCTCTACCCTTTTGTTTTTTAAAATTAGGAACTTTCGTATTAAAAGTTCAACGGAAATGGAGATACTCACAAGTCTCTTCATTTTCCTTCTGATGGGAACAAGAGGCTGCAGAAGGTAAGAACGCAAGGAAATCCCAGAGACCTTCAACTTTTATATCTTGCTGGAGGTGTGGGAAACACTTGACAGAACTTTCCTTCATGATTTGAACAAGTCCATATCTACATGTCGTAAGCCTCCTATCTGAATTTTGGGTTGGCACAGATAACCTGATCCTGATATATTTAAAGCACTCAGTAAGACTCAGTAAATCAATCACTCTACAAATGGCTATTATTTACTGGTTTAAACTTTAGAGGAGTTCCCAGTCTTGCTGGTTCTACTTTTTTAAATATTTAACAGGATATTATCCAGAATTAAATGACATTGGGAATAACTCTGCTATTCATTCATACAAACTCCATTGTGTCTTCTGGAATCCAATCCCTAAGAGCCTGAATGATGGTGTGCAGACAGATCCTGGGAAGAAACACCTGTGTCATGGTGGCTCCACACCAGCCACCCAACAGAGCAGTTCTTTCACTTAATATATTGGATGGGGCCCTGAGGAACCTGCTCCAGTGAGTGCCATCCCTGCCTGTGCAGGGCTTGGAAGTGGATGATGCTTCCAACCCCAGCCACTCTGGGATTCCATGATTCTATTCTGTGTGCATGGACTCTCACAAGAAGTGCTGCTCAGTTTTGATTGCCATGGTGGATAGAACACGTGCACTGAAGTTAGTGACAGAATTAGGAACAAGAGCTGTGCTTCACAGCCCAGCCTGGGTGACTTGTGGCCTCCTCAGCATTCAAAGGAGTGATGTGAAAATGCAGAGGCTGTGTGGTTCACACAAGGTCACAACCCCAAAGCAGCAGGATGGGGATTCCCCCTTCAAAGCTGACACTGATTTCTGTGTTTTACAAAAATGCCAATGACCACAGGATTTTGCCATGAGACGTGTTCTCTAGTGGCTGCCACCTTGTCTGGACTCCTCCTCATCCACGACTCCACCCCAGCCAGTGCTGGGATCTTGATAAATCACACTCTGCTTTCTACTAGAAGGTCATAATTGAGGCTGGTTCACTCCTAATAAAACAAGAACTCAAACTAATAGCAAACACATTTCTGTAATTTCTGTTATCGGGAAAACGGTGAAGGAGATTGTAGGAAATCTCTCTCAGCAAACAGGCCTCAATGGAAAACAAAAAAAGAGGAAATTGCACACATTTGCTTTATGCCACCCAAGTCCACACGAGGAAAGGTTATCTCAGGTGTAACAAAGCTGTGCTGCTAAGCAATATATCAGAAAAGACATAAACAGATATCAAATTGTGATAAGCACAGTTACATTAATTAGGTTGAAGTTGCACTCCTCTTAAAAGCTGGCTCTGTCCCCTCTTCTCAAAAGATCCTTTGTTTCTAAGATTCCAGGTCTGTCAGAAATACTCAGAGTAAATTTTGACAGTCAAATAAGCCTTTCACAGCAGGAATATAACAGGGTTCAGGCACCACAAGTAAAAACACAAAGCTTTAGTAAGTTCTAAATGCATTAAAGGGAAAGCTGAATTTAATTTTCCATTACTTTAAGGGTTATTTTTTTCCATTTAATTTTACATGCCTTCATACACTCAATTCTTTTGAAAAACACCCAAGAAAGATGAGCTCCTGCTTTCTTAAGCATCAAAGTGCTTAGACACAGGTAAGGGCAGAGCAACCTGGGAAATCCACAGTTATTCTGAAGGAGAACTTCAGCAACAGCCACAATCTCACAATTTCACCTTGTGTTGAACTGACTGAGTTCTGCTGATCCCAGCAGACAAAGACAAAAATCAAAGATTAAGTCCTAAAAATTAACTAATTAACTAAATTAACACAATTAACTAATTAACACAATTGCAAGAGAGAACACGGTCTGAGTTGGTTGTCTCGGGCAGAGCCTAAATATACTTCCAATAGGAAAGCCTTGCATGTTGGAGGCTTTTCCCCCAGTTTATCACACATCTCCCAGGAATACACCTGAAATCAGCACAGAGCCAAGCGCCAGAGTCACAGAATCCCAGAGACANCTCCCCTCAGTCTTCTCCACCTGAACACTCCAAGTGCCCTCACTGCTCCTCACACAGTTTCCCTCCAGTCCCTTCCCCATCTCCAGTCCCTCCTTTGGACACTCTCCAATATCTTTCCCATATTGTGTCCCCCAAACTGCCCCAATATCACGGGTGAGGCCCCAGGTCAGAGCAGAGCAGGACAATCCCCTCCCTGCCCCAGTGCTGCTGTTCCTGCTGTCCCAGGACACAGATGTCCCTCCTGGCTGCCAGGGCACTGCTGACCCACGTCCCACTGGCCATGGACCAGCACCCCCAGGTCCCAGCACTGCCTTCCAGCCTCTCATTCCCAGTCTGTCCATCCATCCAGGGTTATCCCATCCTAGGGTTAGAATCCGGCACTTCCCCTTGTTGAAATTCCCATGGTTGGTGATTCCCAGAGCTCTGATGTGTCCAGGTCTCCCTGCAGGGCCTCCCTGCCTTCCAGGGACTCAACAGCTCCTCCCAGTTTTGTGTTCTCTGCAAACTTGCTGTGTCCAGGTCATTTATGTGGGTGTTGAAGAGCACAGGGCCTAAGATGGAGCCCTGTGGAACCTCACGAGTGACAGGTCACCGGTCTGATGTCACCCCAGTGACTGTCACCCTCTATCTCAGTCCTCCAAGCACCCTTCTGTACGAAGTAGCTGAAGGAAGGAGCTCCATAAGAAGGGCTGTAGCCTCTCTAATTTCACTTTTCCCAGTCCTCAGGCAGGAGAAGGTTTATCTTATGAAGCCGTGGCTCAGAACCCCTTGGTGAACATGACAATCCAAAGTGATGTCACATTCTCAAAGTAATCCTTGTGCTTTCCATGCTTGTGATCTAAGTGAAGCCTCTCACATCTTTCCCACAAATAAAATCACTCTTTCCTTGTGTGCAGATTGGTTGTATCAGGGAAACCAGTGGAAAATGGAATTTGGGAAATGTGTAAGAACATGTAATATGGTCTTAGAGCACTGCCACATTTATTGTCACAGGAAACTTGATTTCTCCATTTTTTCTGTAAGACCAAATATTTTCAAGTACATTCTATTTTACCCTGATGAAAAATCATTAAGCTACAGCATTACTCTTAATCTATATAATTGCTAAAAGAATTTGACCCATTATTTGACACTGCCACACACTAAAAAACATTTAAACTGAAGAACCTTGAGCATCAAGTGGAAAGAATAATTGCACCATTTCACTTCATGTCTGAGTACCAAACAAGAATCTTAACATGTAAAGGAGAAGGATTCAATTAAGTCAAGGTGAGATTATATGATCACAATAAACTCTCTTGGTGACTCACAGGGTTTTCCTCCAGGTACTTTCCATACATATTTACTTTATTAGGGAGTGAGCGAGTAGTGGGAGAAAAGCAAAGAGTGAAGCAATACCTCAAAAAACCAACATAAGTCTCCCTTTTGCACTTGAGTGGACCACACTCTAGATAAAGGTGGGCTGACAGCCTAGAAAACTGGGTAGCTCAAGGTCAGGCCAAATAGAAGTCATCATGTTCCACAGTTACAAAAAAAAATCAAGATCAAATTTCTAGGATGAAACTAGAAATAATTTCAGCAGTTTTACATTTGCTACACAGTAAGGAGCAAAAAACTACATGAAAATGTGTGTGCATAGCATGAAACACTAACTTGAGGAAAGGGTGAAAACTGGAATGACTCTTGGCTTTGGGAGTTTGCTGGGATGAGGATTGCACAGCTCAGTTTCTCATGCTTTTTTTGAGAACAACTAAATTAATGGAATTTCCAGAGCCTCTGAGAGGGCACAATCAGCACACAGGGACTGGCAGAACTGCTGTCAAACACAAGAAACTTTGGGAGTCGGCAAATGAGCTCCTCTCTCTCAGGAACAGGCACAGCAAAGAAGCAAATCCAGATTCCCATAAACTCNCCTGCCAATAAGGTAAACCCATTTCCACACTTCACTTTGAGGTATTATGTATAAAAACTAAGAGTACACATCAATTACCAGCAGAGCTTGCCTGGCCTACCATCACAATGCAGTTTGCTGTAAGTAGACGAATCACTTTCTCATAAAACTCTTAAGGCTGGACAGTTTTTAAATGGTTTTGAGGCTTTCTTGGCACCGAGTGAACTCCTAGTGATTTATGCAGGGTTCACAGAGTGCAAATGCCAAAGGGGTGGGGACTGCAGGGGTGAAATCTCCCTTTTGGCAGGGATGTAACTCCATGTGCCTGTTCAGATGTGAAAAGAGAGAAGTTCTCTGTCACAGGGGGGACACACACACGTGGAACATCCGAAGGACAATATTCTCTCTTTCATAATTCAGAGGCAAGTCAACAGTCTCAGAGAGTTACAGAAAGTCAGGGCACAGCTGTGCTGAGAGAGAAGTGCCATGAGAGACTTCACATGCAGGATGGTGGCACCGGGGTATTTACAGCACCCTGGAATTGGTGCAGGATAAATTCCCAAGTGTTAGTGCTAAATACTCTATGTCACACTTGGATCTTTCTCATCAAAATCCTCCTTTGAAGGAGATGAAATTTGGGGCCAATTCAGTATTTGAGAGATTTTAGGATAATTGTTCACAACTGTTATCACAAAAGAATTTATCATGATGGCAATATTAAACCTCTCCAAAAGGTTTCAGCAGTAGTTTGGACAGTAATACACATGTGAGTTGATGAAACTCTATGATTTTATATAGGGGTTACAAATGTTTAATGTCACATTTTTCTGAACAGGCTCATGCCTGCCCTTAGACTATCTGCCCTGTATTTGGAGGATGAGATCAGTGTGAGGATGCTCAGGTCCCATTGCTGCTTCACTCTGAGTACAGAGCTGGACTGTGCACCCGTATTCCAACTCATCCCAATAAGTGCACATGGGCATTTCTTGGATCTGCTCCATGACTGAAATCTTGAGGAGAAAAACTCACTCTTTCAAAGAAGTTATGTGAGAACACTTTTTTCCAAGGAGTTCACTGGACAGGGGCTGGGCAAGTTTTAAAACCCATTTGTGTTTAAATGAGCTTCTTACCTGGGCAATGTGCACTGCTGGGGTTAAGGGCAATTTCTGGGCATTGATGATCTGATGGAAACTCATTAACAAAAAATTCTCCTGCATGTTTAAATCCTCTTCAGCCAGACCCCACTGCAGAAAGTGCTGAGCCTGTACACAACACAAACAAGAAGTCAAAGTTATTGAAAGACAGCAAATAACCTGTTGCAAGATAAGCAGCACAATATTAAAATGTTGTGAATTTCAAATGTTCATTTCAGATTGTCATTGCTTCTCTTCTTGGAGTTTTCCTGGCTCCAGCTCTTGCCAACGAGGTAAGGACAGACCTACAGAATGAGTGGCCTTTAGCTGTTGCCTCTGACAAATGTGTTTCTGAGAGTGAAGCTGCATTTTTAAGTGTGACACTTAGAAGAAAATTGCATTTTCATTTTTCTTTGATACTAAAGAAATTACTTACATACTTGATATATAAAGGGGAAAAGACAGTTTCTATATATGAAATCAGGAAAGTCTGTCCTGAGATGAGCGAAACCACAGAAAATAATGGTGTGGAGAGAAACAAATACTAGCATGAGAGATCTGACCACAGAAAGCAGTGGAATACTGTAAGTAATCTGGTGTCTGCAAACTGTTACTGAGGAAAAGAACAGTAAGGAATTATTTTACTTGCTTAGAAAGTAAAGGGCTTCCTAGCCTCCCCTCTGAGGCCAGAAATTCTCTCCCTTTTAATATGATCTCCAAAAGCAACAATTTCCAAAAACATGGCTTTATTGAGTGAAAAACTCCTGAGAATCCACAAAGCTACATCCTTACCTCCTTTGATCTTTTCCAAAAATCAGGGCATTGAGACTGGGCACCACAGTGAAAACTCAAACCACTCTGACACTGGGGTCAGCACCGACCCAAAGGAGGGCTCTGAGGGCTGGAAAACTGTCTGGGACTTCAAGACTGTAAGTAGTTGCCACCGTGGCTAAAAAAAAAAGGGCAAAAGAAACAAAAGGTTTCTTAAAAACACCAAAGGTTCAACAAAACTTCACCAGATTTTAGGGGGGTGTCTTAAAAACATGCTCCTGCAGCCATGGGACTGTTTCTGCTGCACTGTGAGCTGCACTAAGCTTTTCAGCAGGGAATTCTTTCACCTGCCTTAAGCAGGAGAACACATCCTGCACGTGGCATTACTGGAGGAGGCAATTTACCTTTGACCAAAGTCCCACGTCAGCCTCCAAGAAACATTTACCTAAACT
>WEIV01017498.1:21011-119214 GCA_013390005.1 Calyptomena viridis | reverse complement strand
TAAGTAAAAAATCTGTCTTTTTTTACATATGCAATGCATTTGGAAAACCAACATAGAATAGTTGTTTTAATGACTCACTGCTTAGGTGAAACTTTGAAGATGACTAAAATTTTAAAAGTCATAGAGCAAAGACAGGCAAACTAGTGAGTATTTTGTTCTTATTCATTTCTAGACAAATATGCTTAAAAAGAAGATACAATACCTAATATCTGACTATTAAAGAAGTGGTATAGTTTTCTGGGTTTCAAAGTGTTGGCATTTCTGATATTAAGGAAAATTAAGCATAATTGTAATGTAAAATTTTCTTTTCTGATACAATTATCTACTGGCAAAACTACCACTATGTACAAAATAAGGTTATTCTAATGAATCTATTCAATCTAATCTTCATAATCATGGTATCTCCAAGGAAGAAAATTAATTGGATGAAGTTAAATATCCCCTTTTCATGTCAACAAAATTGGTTTTTCTGGGGATTAAAGGATTAACGTGGTGTTAAATCCCTAAAGAGGTTAAAAACACTTTATTATTCATTACAAAACACAAAGATCGGACTGTTATTTTGTTCTTATGTCACTGTTTGTCATTTTATTGAAACAAGAGAAACAGGACAGGAAAACACTAATGATTTAAAAAAATACCTAATGCATAATTTTTTAAAGTGTGTTGAAATTATTAAATGTTTTAAGCAGCAATATTTTTAAGCAACAAGTATCTGCAGATTTCAAGCTATATTAAATCTATAGATGAGGAACAAGAGATAATACAGAACAAAGTTACTTCTTCATTGACAAGTTAGAATTTCAGGTAACTCTACAAGTATTCACAAATTATCTTTTCTTTTAGTTATCTTTCTTAAAGCTATAGAATGAAGAAAATGGTCCATTAACTCTGTGTTCAGAAGGAATTCTTGCTGATGGGAAGGTTCTTTCAGTAGATGAATTAATCCTCACAAAACACTTCCCTTATCTTTCTGGGACTGATCTTATTAAAGTCAGTAAGACTCTCTCCAGTACCTTCAGTGAGCAATAGAACAAGTCCTAAGAACTGTGCTTGGTCAACATCATTAAAACCTACACTTTTTTAATTGGTTACAGAAGCAAAACTTTGCACTAAGATGTTCTTTTGTCTGATATCCTTCATTATATTTAAATAGATAAAATACTGCTTATGTTAACAGCTTCTTCTACCAAGTCCTTTTGCCACTCCTACTGTGGCCAAATAAATAGCTCACAGTTAATTGGTGCCAAAAGCAGCATCAGTGTATGGATTTCCTGATGGAGCTGAAAGATGGAATCCTAAAGACTGTGAAAAGCCAAGAGCATAAATGTGAATGTGGTTTTAAAATACCCAGATTCATGGTGTCCTGTCAATGGGACAGACAAGTCTGGAGAAAGATTGAATTATATTTTTTAAATGCATCTGACACATGAATAGATTCCCCAGATACAAAAAGCCTGCCTCTGTCACCACCTCACCCCAAAAACAAAGTTTAAAATGTCTATTTCCACCAACTCAAGACATAATGTGAAAGAAATTTGCAATTTGGAAGCAGTTTCACAAAGACTTCACTGACGCAAGCGAAGGATCACTTGTGACACTAGTTAGCAGCATCTGGAAGAATCCACTTCAACCATCTGTCAGTTGGCCAGTAATCCTCACTATATTTGTATGGAGCATGGAGGGAAGGTGAATGCATGTAGACCTGCCTGCTGAAACACATCACACAGCCAACTGTAGTCTTCTGATTTGTTCTTCATTGGAGAAGGTCTGGAGAAGCTCCTTGGACACTGAGGAATGTCTGCATGGGAAAAGTATAAAGAACCTGATAGGGCTGATTTTTACTACTGTTGCAGTAAATCTTTGGCTTGACATTACTCCACTAACAAGACACAATGCAGGAATCCTTGGCACCAATAGGCTACTCTTGGAGGAAAAATGCTTTATGGCAGTACTTCACCTTCTGTGAATTCGACCCAACTTCTAATCTGTATTGCATGATACAGACCATGAACCCCCCAATGGTTTACTGCATACACAGGCCTAGACCACGTGTAAGTTCAAGCCAAAATACAGCAAAAGCCAGTTGCATAAGGGGTATTTTAGAGAGCAATTAACACTACCCATAGGCAGAGCAAAAGAGAAATCCAGGGGTACAGGATGGTGGGGATAAAAGCATCTTCAAATATTTGAAGAGAGGGAGAACCAGGGAGGTGGAGACATGGGAAAGTGGTTGCAAACAGCAGGAGCTGCAGAGAAGTATATCCATTAGTAGCATCACAAAGTGATACGGTGGGAGGCAGATATGTGGGCATTTAGAGGATGTCTTAGAAGAACCACGTATCATGTTGAAACAGATTATCTCCAGAGGTCTGAGTGAAGAGATACTTACCTGGTTGCTCAAAGATGCTCAGTCTCTAACTGAATGCCATGCAGTTATATCTCCATCAATATTCTGGATACAACACTTAAGCTTAGGATATGTTTTCCTCCCAGACCTTGCTGTTGACTGTGAAACTATGCCAGTCCCATTTCCTCAGCAGACATCACTCTGATAAAAGCAGTAAGTTCGTATATCTCCCACTGCTCAATCTCTTTTCTGACCTCTGTGTCCAATTCATCCAGCCTCATGTTACTATCTCTTCTACTGAGGTTTTAGTTCAGGCTTCAGCTAGTGAAAAAGGAATGTCAAAGTACAAATAACTGAGAAGTGAAAAAATAGTGCCAAAATATCACAAGAAAGCTGATCTTGGAGAATTTCCAAACTGAACCAAAGCAGGAAATTCTAAACACATCATAATAGAGATTATTTTCTTGGTACCTCCTGCCAAATTTTGGCAGTCCAGTAAATAGGAATAAGCTGACGAACTTTGCATGCTTATCCACTGAATGCAATCTTTGACCCATATTAGTTATACCCATCTTTAGTCAAAACTCAGCTTCACGAACCCCCTGGGGTTTCTTCCAGTCCTGCTGCTTTGATGTCTGTATAAGGAAGATTTATACTTGGAGCTTCTGGAGTATCTCACATGGTTCAGTTTTCAGCATTGAAAACCAACATATTTTCTTTTCCTAATTCTCACCTCATATATTATATTATGAGTGAATCTTCTCTACTACTACTCCACTTCAGAGGAAAGACTTTTCCATATCTTTCCCAGCCACAGACACTGTCCTTACAGGTTTTTTTCAGGAAACTAAGAGCTAAAGGAAAGGGATGAGACTCCATGGAAACTTCCCTTACTCTGCCCATTGTCATCAGCTTGGTAAGAGCTGTATCTAAGTTGCACTAAGAATTCCATTGTTGCAATTACACCACAGTGTGCTATATCACCTGGCATGCTGTTCAAACAGAGGCTGACTACCCCACACACACGACATGCATTTTGATAATTTCAATATTCACGTTTTTTAAAGCAACAGGGTATTTTTTGACTGGGGGAAAGAACAAAACCACTGATGTGTATTGAAAGTAATGCACATTCTTTGTCTCTTTCTTGTGCTCAGCAGGTGGTAATCAGCAACCTGATAAGATTAGTGAGACCTTTAACATTTCAGAAAGGAGTTTAGGAGCCATGAAAAAGTCTTATAATTGACAAGTATTGCAGCAAGCTCGCCCAGGGCAAGGCTGTATTGCACTCATTTTTTGTTTATCTCATCCCTGACAGTAGATATCAAACTGTTAATGCATTTTCTGAAAATAATAAAGTATCAAGACAATACTACAAACCTTTTCTTTTTGGCTAATAATGAATACTCTTATTAAATCAAAGACTATCTGGACTTGCAATGGAGAAAAATAGAAACCCAGAAAGTTGTCACTTGATTTTAAAGAACTTGTGCTGGATTCATCTATCAGTCCTGATTTCATAGCAAAGAACACTTATGAAAGAGACAAGAAATTTTTAGGGTAGATATATTTCCTGTTATATTGACTGACTGCAATATTCTACAATGATGACAACTGCTGTAGTTTTCTCAATTAATCCATGGGTCAGAAGGACTGTCCTGCTGCTTCTTCCAAAAGGTAGTAAGCCATGAACACAGTCAGCCCTTTCACTTTGTTCAGTTACCATATCCCAGAATTAGATACATAGGAAATCTGGTATTACTTTTCCTTGCAAACAAGTCTCTTCAGTGCTACAGGAACAATATACAAGTATGAATAGAAAGAAGGTAGCTTTTCTGGCTGGAAACTGAAAAGAATTGTATGGAGTGACCTTTTTTTATAGCTGCTTTGTGTGTTTGGAGTGCACTGATTTCAGACTGAAAGTCTGACAGTGGAGCTGGTTTGAGATTTCATGAGGATTCAGAGCTGCAAATTTCTAACTAATGACTCTGAGAAGTTTCAGTACCAGAATGAAGGAATTCTCACAAGACTAGCAACAGCAGTCATTTATGAGATTTGATCTGACTACATACATTTCTATCCAGAGACAAAAGAACAGGCACTAAATGCATGTCAGGTCCTGTCAGCTGAATCTAAGAAATGCCCTGCTTTTGTCCACAAAGGTTTTGGATTTTATAGAAACCTTAGAGCCAAAATTTCTATAAGTTTGAGTTAGTTTCTAACTACAATTTGCATGAAATAATTGGAATTGAAAAAGTAAAGGGACAGAACTTAAAAATTTCACTGATATTATTCAAATGATACATTACTATAAGTCAAAGGCTTAAGCAGGCTGTCATGCCAATATGGTCTCCATCCTCACCAACCTTATCCATGTGCAGGAATATCCGGCTGCTGGAGCAGTTGCTTCTGCTGCAATAGTTCCAGACATCCTCAAGTATGCATCAGCAAAAAGTGGATGTAATTAACAATGTTTTCTTTATGTGTTTGTGCTACAGGAAGAAAAAATAAATTCTGTGTGGTAATGGTAGTAAAGTCTGACCTTTTCTAATATTCCATTTCTATAATTGAAATCCACTGCATTGCCTTTTTAATTGAGTTACTCGTGAGTGTGGGGTTGTTTACTTCTCTTGCCATGTGCATGTTATGCCAAAATCTGGGCTTTGAAAACTACAAAGGAAGATAAAGAAATAAGACACAATGATGATTGGAAACAATTTTTGTTTGTGCGAATATTAAGTATTGAGAATTGTTGAACTAGATGTGGGTAGAGCTCTATACTGGCTAGATTTATGGTCTATATGTTTAATTCAGGGTAATTTTCTCAGAAAGAAGAGAAGAATGTAGCTTTTCTTTCTAATTTATGCAGAATCAGCTTCCAGCCACCTGGAGTTAAGATGGGGGATATGGCTACACCTCTGGTATGTGACAGGATGTTTGAGGAAAAGGGAGTGTATTTGAAACCCCAAAATGGAACAGAAAATGAAGACAAACAAGAAGATCAGGACTGAATTATTAAGTGACATGACTGCAAAAAACAACACATTTGGGAGATTTAGGAAAAAATGAGATCTGGACTTTGTGCAGTTTTAAATTGCATTATTGGCCTTTTCCCCAGCAAATAATGCAGAAAACCTCATTTAGTTTGCCAGAACTCTGAGATGATTCTCTTCATGAAAGAGAAGACTTCTCACATGAGAGAGAAGAGAATAGCCTGCTTCCTCCCAAATTAGGCCAGATTTATTTTTCCTTTCTCATGTAGCCACAGAGAAACCACTTCAGTTCTTGGCCAAATAAGAGCAACCATATTGAAGAGCAGAGACGTTGGACAGATAAAAACAGGTCCCAGGTCACCACTCCTGCTACCAGTTGAGGTAAATTTGATTCTTAAAACTAGGGGTCCCTTCTGATCTGAATTATCCTATGAGAAAACTAAACCATTAAATGAGAAGGCAACCAGCCCAGACACTGACTTTGCAGCTCCTGCAGGCTGTGTACTGCACTACAGCCACAGCTCCCTGCACAGACCTTTGCATTAGCTGCAAACATCTGCAAGTGACCCCTGTGCCAGAGAAGTGCTGTGTAGGCACACGGAGTTTTCAAGCAGTTGCACAAAGCATTTTACATATATTTCTTCTGAAAGGAAACAATGGAAAGAGCCCTCCAGCTTGCATGAGCTGCAAGAGCCCTAAGATGATGCAGACTATATCTTCCCAAATCACCAAAATAAGGCAGAGAGAAGCAGTATTTATCAGACCCACAAGAGACATGAAATATCCTCTCTCTGCACTGAAAGGCTTCACAAATTCTTGCAGAAGACCAGGCTTCAACCAGGAAGGGGTGAGCCACAGGGTCTCTGGGTGACTAACCAGGATGTATTCAGGGGTCATTTGTTTGGAGGATGAATGGGATTGTGCCCCCTCAGTCTCTCCCTGAGTGGCTCTGCAAACTCAAGGCTCAAATGTTGTTCGGCAACTGGGACATAAATGGAAGAATTTTAATTGATTTCAAAAGTCCTTGAATATCAGTCATGATGTGCAACTGAACTTTGGACAATAAAATCCTTAGGGCAGCAACATCAAATTTTATTAACCTAACAGTCGCTCAAACCTCCACCCACTCAGAACATTATAGAAATGATCAATGTGATGATCTCAGCAGTGCAGCACTCTGCCTTTGAACATCACTACCTCTGCCATGGCTCACCTGAATTAAAGGTTCACCAGAGTTAAAACTTGGTCATATTAATAGATCCCAAACACCACAATTCCACCTGATCACAAAAACACCCCAAGTCACTGTAGAAGGAAAAGGACTTGCAGTGTTACAGAGAGCGCAATAAAATTGGTCAGAACTTCCACATCCTTGTCTTTGCCCTGCTAAGAAGAAGTGGTTAAGGAGACTGTCTCTGCATGCATAAGGAAAAAGGGAGCCTGTGGGAAATGGGCTTGTAAGACAACGTAACAGAACCTCCCTCTGCCTCAGCTTGTGGAAATCAGGGATAGTACTATTTTTCTCGTGTAGCTGTACTGCTTACAGAGATGTGCCTTTCATCAGGAGTTGAATTGTGAGCCTCCAAAATATCAGATAAGACGGTCACTGTCAAACCCATACCATTTCCTGTCAGGTTTGCATGGAGAACCAAACAGAACACTGCTAGCAGTGCTCCTGACATCATCCCGTGGGGGAAAAATGAGAATTGTCTTGCTGAGCCTACTTACCTTGCAAATAGCATGCGCAATATAAACTGCCTAATTTTTAATTTATTACCTTTCAAGTATTAAATAATTATGAAGTTACCTGCTATTTTAATATTTTAAATTTAGGAAATAACCTATAAATTTAAAAGAATCCCCCCTGATAAAAAAAACTTTAATACTGATTCATAGATTTAAAGTTGTAAAGTGTTTTGTTGGCCAAGGAGAAATCATTATTCCAGCCAAGCCACAATAAATTTCTATGTCGTAGTTCCTAAAATATTTTCCTGGAATTTATGGCATCATTGGAACTTATTCCTTACATTTTTTAAACACATAACTGTATTATTTTGCCAGTAATTTAATGTTTTACACTAAATCACCAGTGTATGAATGCCCCCATTCCTTTTAGACTTTGTCTTTTGTAAATCAAATTAATCACAATTCAGAAGTACATAAACTTGATAGGACATTTTTATAACTTTGTTGAGCATTTCAAACTGGGTGTACACAAAACCCATTAAAAATAAGAAAATATCTTGAATCAATATTATTTGAGTTCATTTATCAGTGATATAGAATAAATTATAGTTCCTAGAATATGATTTAGGCCACTCTGTAGCTTCAGTGACAACCACAAATCACATGCACACATAGTGATTTCCTTACATCTCCCCAGTTTGCTCTGCAAAGAAATCTGTTTCCTTTCTGTCCATCCAGCCTTCTCAACTCTCAGTCTTTATGCCCTCTGAGCCTTTGTTTTCTATTAAAACAACACACTCTGCTATTTAGCATTAATGAAGAAGTATGTGTACTCCTTTGGTGTTGCTCTAGAATTATCTCTCTGTACAAGATGTAACTTTCTCTTCTTCACCTTCTGCAGCCATAAAATGCCAACCCTCTGCAGCCAAAGAGAGGCAGAGATTTATTGACCTGTCTAAGCCAGATTTTGAGGAGTACAGAAGAAATTTCTGCGGAGTAGATGCCCTGCAGAAAGCACTTGCAACACTTAAAATTAACTTAACATTCCTTTTCAAGAGACTGAGCAGCCCATAAAACTTAGTTCATCTTTCAGCTCTGCTGCTAATGTAATTTCAATTATAGCTCTTGCTTACCCCTGATGGCAGAGTTTCAATACATTCACCACACTCAATATCAGGAAGAATAACAGGTAAGAGCTTAGAGAGAGATTTGTTTCAAACATAATGTGCAAGTCCCACCAGGCAAAACGGCTGCCAGGGAGGTGCTGTGGGTGCAGTCCACAAAAATGCACTCAGAAGAGTTATGAACTATGTTAGTCAGCTTTGATCACCTCTGATTTTTCAGCAACAGCCCATTTTAGGTCCTTGTAAACCTCACACAAACTCGCTTTGATGAAGTCCACAACTCCCCTGAAATTCCTATCATCTTTCCTGCCTCTTTTGATGAGCAGCTGGTTTGTCAACACACATTCCACTGAGCTGCTGTTGTCCCAAGAAACATTAAGGTGCAAAGTAAATATGATGACTGAACTATAAAGCCCTAAAAGAAGGATTTGTATAGGATACACTGAGAGGACAACAAGGACAACACAGCAGCAGCTGGTTTTATGAAAACTTATACTGAAAGGTTGCTTGAAGAAATAAAACAATTCGAATTATTCACCTGACAAGAAAAAATGTGTTCTATCGCCGTACATCTCAGTGAGTTGCTTTTAAATAAAAAACAAATAAAATACTGAGGAATTTATCTATATTAAATATATAATTTATACAAAATATATAAATAAAAACCATACTAATATATAGTTTACATTGAGATATCTGTATAAAATTATTATGTGAATTTTTATTCAGACCATCCAGAAAAAAAACATCTGAATGGTAGTTCCAGAATAAGACTCTTCTTATACTGAGTCTATTGCACATGATCATGGAAAATCTGTCAGGCTTGCTATTTATTATGAAAAGGCTCACACAGCAGCACTGGAAACCTCAATATGAATAATGTTTGATGCATTGCCCCATCTAAATAAGGTTCCAAATAGGCCTGTTTCCTCAGTGCAGCAGGTCTCAGAAGTGAGCGTGACACCTGGTAGCAACAGCACTTGCAGAATCAGAACCAGTGAGCAGGCAAGTGATGTAAGCTTTTGTTAGACCTGACAGTTTAACCTGCTGCTGAAAAAGGAATTTATGGACTTCTAGTTTTGATTTAAATCACTGATTTATTACTTTCATTCTATCCCAAACTTCTCCCAGTGAAAGACTTTGAATTAACAGCTCCACTTTTCTTAGCAGAATTTCTTGGTGGAGACTCCTTATGTGAAGTATTAATCGGGCTCTTTCAAAACCCACTTTCTGCCAGTGTTTTACAGTCACACAAGATACTTCCAACACAGCAGGGTAAAATTTTTCAGAAAAAATAATATGCTCATCAGGAAATGTCGTGCTGTGACAATACACAGATATATTTGAAAATTCAGGTCAAATTCAGTAAATAATTTGAAAATAGTGAAGTGGACCAGACAAATAATGCCTAAATATTTTATCTAAATATTTGATAAATGAAACATTTCAACTGCTGTTGTCAAATGATTGCCTTATCCCATGGCATTAGCTACCTCATTAAAATTTTCAATTTAATTTTAAATTTTAATTTAAAAATTTTTGAAGAATAAAACAAAAAAAATTGTTTATATTTTAGTTGTTGGACACACAAAAAAATTTAAGCAATTCCATGAAATAAAGAATTCAAAAAGACTGCAGGAAATTATTCTGGATATTTTGATTTGTTGACTTAATAGGAGATGGGGATGGGAAGAGGCCATTTACCCAACTCAGTATTCTCACAGGCCTCCCCTTGGTACTGTACTACGAAGGCAAGGATGAGTGACCACCACAACTGATATTGGCACAACAAAAAAGGCCATGATCTATCTGAGGCTGGAAAAGTGCATGAAGCTCTAACCTAAGGACTGTTGCACATTGAAAGAATCAGATTTAAAGAAAAAAACCCCAAACTACAACATTAAGTTTTAAACTAAAGTACAAGTAGTACTTTATTTTGTGTAGTCCTCATATAAGTAGTACCACATACTTCAGCTACCCACAATATCTTAGAAAAATTATTGCATTGTGAGACTGCTTATAAATGATGTGCAATATCTGGAGTGAAGTGCAGGAAATGTCAAGGATGTTCATTTTATCATTGTTTCATAGGATGCCCCAAGAAGAAACATGAGTGAAAACCTGAGAGCAGAGAGGTGCATGAAAAATACACCTCTTTCCTTTCCTGTTCAGGAATCCTGGAGCACTGGTTCCTGGCTGCACCACAACTGCTCCTGACTACATAGCAGCAAGCAAAAAAGATATTGAATGACAAGAGCAATGTTTAGTGGCTGTTTATTATCAGAGTTACAGCTGTTTAGTCTAGTGTGGAAAAACTCAGTCCTAAGTCATTTCCTTTTGTCACACTCCTAAGAAGAGTGACTTCTCCTGTCCACAAAGGCACTGCACTGAACACAACACATAGCTATGAGCACACATTTGGATGTCTTGTCCATATTCTTCTTCATATATTATGCTGATAAATCATCAATTTTTTTCAAATGTTCTTGAAATCACAAAACAAGAAGGGGTGAAAAAACCCCAAGAAATCTTAGGGAAGACTTAACAACCACTATGCAAAACCAGAAGAACTTTGTGTAATTTGCAAAATCAAGGCACTGGTAAATAATCCTGCAGTTCATGTCATGTGTGTGGTTTGCCACACTCTCAGAACACATAAAAACATAGGAGAATTTCACCTTCTTCACAATGTCACATGCTGTCTCCCTACATTCTTAAAACAGACCCTAAATGATCTTCCACACTCTCTGCATAGGAACATTTCACCCAGCATTGATGGTATTTGGCATATAGTCCAAAGGATCTGCCTTCCACTTTGCAATCTTTCAGTTTTCCCATTACTGAAATTTGTTCCACCACCATAACTCCCATAAATCTAATTATCAATGTTCAGACTCAACTCAACTAAGAAGGCAGGTATGTCTGGCAAAAGAATGATAACTGAAGAGAGAAAGAAATAAACTTTATCCCAGCCACTGACAATGATTTGTCAAGCTCACCCGAGCCTTGCACTCACTCAACGGTAGGAAGCAGCTAGACACATCTTATACTGAATCCAGCCCTTATTCTGCTCTTAGGTTATCCAATATGTTATATCTTGAAAACAACCCTTATGCAAGTAAAGTTACAGAGGACTCATATTTCATATGTAGAGAAACAGCTGCTTTTTTAATTTAAAAAATCTAAATTAAATCATAACTTAAAAGCTATGTTCCATCATCTATAGAACATGCCAAATCATATGCCTGAAATAGAAAACTGATGCTGAAATTCTGGTAATATTTAACATGTTCTTTATGAAGAAAACATTCTTCTTGAGTTTGGAAACTGACTGAACAATAGCAGCTTTAGGACCTCCAAAGCCGAAGGCGCACAAAGGTTATGAGAATGTGTCTGCCCAAAACTACAAATCAAAAGAGTAACAACAATACCATATGTTACAGAACATAAAACATCCTTCACAAACACTATAAAACCCCCACATATCTCTGTCTCGAGAGTCCCACTGGCCAGTGGAAGGTTGTGTTTCATTACACTATCACCATATAAGAACATTTTATTTCCATTTTTAATGGTATGCCAAAAACATAGTGGTACCACTGAATGACCTTTAGAGGGTTAGGATTAAGTAGTAGTGACAGAAGATTGTCTTTGGCCTAATACTTTTTAAAAATGCAGAAGCTGATTTTGTAGAGAATGGCTCCAGTTGTCTTTAAACTACAGCCAAAAATGGTCTTTAAGAGGTTGTTAGTTTGGGGGTTTTTAATTTAGGGGAGGTGTATGGATTTGTCCATTTCCATAAAATCCATTTCTTCTTGGAGTACTTCACAGAGTAGTACTGTAAGTCTTCGTGCTCTAAGGTATTGCAAGAAGTAAAGAAATGGACACATCTAGACTGGCACCCAAAAAAGGAGGAAAGAGAACTAGAGACCCTCCTGGTTCAGCTGTGCAGGGCCTCCAGACTCTGGGGTTTATAACACAGACATGTACCCACCACATTACTGGATATGGAATGACTTGGGAGAAAGGCAGCTTTTCCCACAGCTCACTTCAGCAGTGGGACAATTGCAGTGGAGTGCTACCACAGATTATTTCTTTTCTTGCTTGTAAGAGAGAGCAGTGCCTTCAAGCATCTTCAAGCATCTACATGCCACAGGTGTGCTGGAGCTGGCACAGTTCTGCTACAGCAAAGGCACAGAGGACTTGGTCAGCCTTTCAGCACTGACTCCTGCACCAATGGGACCTTTACAAAACCCTGAATTAAAAGCAGTAGATGTGAAGATGATACACCTACAGTCCATTTAAAATCTTTCTAAAATCAATGAATCAAGCTTTAGAGCAGTCCCAGGAGAAGGCTCAATGAGACATGGAGGAGGTCAAGCTTTGAGCTGTAAAGCGCCTGCAGCTGGGGCATAGGTTACAGTGTGCACATATGCAGCCTCATCCTGCATGTTCCTGCATGTAGCTCTTTGAGAAGTGTTAATACAAAAATATCTTAAGGTTCACTAAACATTAACATGAAGCTTAAACTTTATCAATAGCTCCCCCAAATTTTAGGAAGTATCTGAAATACTGTTAAACAGCCTTTTAACTTGAAGATAATGAATAACAAAACTTTCAGTCTCTCTTTCCTGTATTGATTTTGGAGAGATTTTCCTTACTTCATTAAAATTACCTTTTCAGATTCCCTGCAGGAACATTCAATCTTTCTCAGCAGAACTTAATCACAGCCTCTGTCTGGTTTACATGGAAGCTTAGGTATATCCTTTCAATATGGTTATGAAAAGAGAAATTGCCTATACACACAGTCCAGTGTCATACTAACTTGTGGATTGCTCAGTATACTTTGTGTAACCAAAAGAAAAATGACACAAAGCCAAAATGTAAAAGGTTTATACCTATATGAAATAAAACAGAGTGAAGCATTCCTGCAGAACCTTTCTCAGTATAAGGCTCTCTTCCTCTCAGGAGGAGAAAGACTAAAGGAGGCATTTACAGATATTCCCTGTACTTAACTCATCCCCTTTCTTTGCCTCATGCCACATGAACAGACTTATCTGTAGACAGAGCTGAGGAGAGGCAGTGACAAAAAATCCTTGGACTTAAATCTTTGCATTTCTGATTGAACTACAGATTATTGTGGCCATATGCTGCCTTTCCACACCAGGTGGAATACACTTTATCAGATCTGCCATTGCCAAGACAGCTATCAGTTTACTCATTTAAAAGATTTATGCCCCAATTGTCTTCTTTCTCTCAGACAGAGGGTTTGTCTATGTGGGAAATTTGCTGTGCAGGAAGCCAAGCCACATGCTTTTCCACAGTAATGCTCTGAATTCACACTTTTAGGGAAGAGTATCGTTATGTGGATGTTTTTTGAGGCACTCTGAAAGAATATGTGGCTGGAAATTGATGCAGAGAAGTTATGTAAAATTCACAGCCTCCTGTGCTACAGACTGCATTCTCTGGTGAAAGTTAGTGTAAACAAGCTCCCACAAAACTAGCAGAGAAAAGAAAAAAGCGCACAAGACCCAGCTTCCCTCTTCTTGCTCTTCCCTTCTTCCTCCGAAGGCTCTTGAGCTTTCCTGAAGATGTAACTCTTTCAGAAGTTTGGCAGACCAGAGGTTTAATGCTGTGGTATGTAGTCAGATAAAGCAAAAAAAGATATTTCAATATCAATGGAGCTGAAGCCTTTTGGGCCTGCAAGGAATAGAGGACAGTGAGTCCAAAACCTCTGACAGGGCTGTTTCCACTGGAAGAACACATTTTCACCACAATAATGGGTTCACTCATATCTGCCACACTGGTATAGTATAAACATAAATTATATAAATAATATAATATTTGGCAATGTCACTGATAGGATATAAATCGTATCAAGGATAGGGAGGGAGCAGTGCAAAGTGAGAGGAAACCTGTTGCTCAGAAAATGGTCTCTCAGGTGGATGAACCAGGCTAGTGCACATGAAATGCCTCAGAAATTGATGTCCTCATGATTCCTGCTCCCTCAGCACTTATTTTTGGACGAATACCCCTATGCAGCTGTTCACCTCACAAAGAGGGGAGTGGGGAGATGAGCAGGCAGTCCTGCTGTGCAGAGTGAAGGGGCCAGGCAGGACACAGGATGGGCACTGGGGGGTCAGGGCTGTGAGGGCTGAGAGGAGCATGGGGCCATGGCAGCACTGTTGACCCACACGCTGGTCTTACTGGTGCCGAGGACAAGCTGAGCTGTATGCAAGTCAGGCTGGAGAACTGCTGAATCTAATTTCTTCTGCTTATTCTAATTTTTAAGTGCCATTATCCTTGCATGCTTACAGCCTAGTAGTCTTTATCTCCTTCACACAGGGATTCTCCATTCCAGAGGTTCTGTCTGGAGTCGCTTCTTGAATTCTACCTGAGGCTGCTGGCTTTCTTGTTCAAACTTGCAGACAGAGAGGCATCACAGGACAGAGAGCTCAGCCTTCATGAGGGAAGCATGGTGGAGTCTTTGCTCCAAGCTGGGCTGACATAAAGTGCCACAGCCTGACCCAGAGCCAAGGCAGCCCTGGGAGATCCATCACGCAGGGCAATAGTGCAACTCTGCCACGTCATGGTCAGATGAGTCCTTGGGAAGTGTCTCCTTGTTCTTGCAGCTGAAAAGTGGGTAGTTTGTCAGAAAAAAAATCCCATCCCTCACTCCAGCTAACTGCATAAAGAAAAGCGTGGACCAGGGTGGGCAGATTTATCATCAAGAGCACCTACATCCATTCTGTTTCAGTAAGAGGTAATTCTGCATGTCGACTGGAGGTATTGCACATTTATGGCAGTGCCACATATAGAGAGCACAAGGTGTTGCTGTGCCAGGTACTGTACATTATTATTATTTGTACTAGCACTGTGCCAGGAGCTAGGTGCTGTGCAACATAAACCAAAAAGTAATTCTCTTCTGCAGACAGGTTACAGAATAATAGCAAAGGTGACCATTCCTGACCCGGACAGCTTAGTCTAGATCAGGACAAAAGAGAACATGTATCAGGTATCATGGTTAAATAAAATATTTGTTTTCCTCACGGAAAGGGTCTTTGTCTAACAAGAGTCAGGACTGCAACAGTTGGAGAAAGTCAGAAGGTGAGGTGAGAAGAGACACCTTTACCGCACGTGTTTACTCGGGGTCTTTTTTGAAACATTTTATCACAGATATCAAACTGGTGAAGATCCTGATTGGTAAACCAGTTGTGAAAAGTTTAGTCCTGTAAGTGGTAGAAATAGCACGAGACTGAGAACACTTAGATACACAGATTTTACTCTCCATAAATCCTCCATTTACAGACATACATGCAAAGCACTGCCTTGCTTTGCATGGAAAAAAGCTAACATTATAAGTATATCTTAAAGCCCAGTAGTTTTTTCTTCTGTGGGCAAAGATAGAAGAACACAACTCCAAGAAGACAGACAGGTTCTTACTGCGCTTGGGTGTTAGGTCAGGCCTCAGCACTGCCAGCAAGCTTCTCCATGGAAATGGACCAAATAATCCTTTAAAGAAAAGGGGTTTCATCATGTTAAACTTACGGCTCTTTTCTGAAGCTTGAAAGTCAGAGGGAAGCAAAGAACTCCAAATCAGCATATTGAGTTTAGAGCTTTCTTTTTTAAAACAAAACTGTAATTTATCAAGAGTCCTTACAGCAAATGACTTTGCCCTCAGTATCTGCTGCAGCCAAGTGAGACCTAAATTTAAATGAGCAAAACAAGAGAAAAAAGGGAATGATTAGTTATTTTTATGGGGGAAACATTGCTGTGACATAGCATAGTGCTTCAGATATGGATGGAAAGCTAATCTGGGATAAATGGAAACCAAACTTGCTTCTTCAGGGACACCATCAAGCTTGGTAGACCTGCCTGAATGGAAGAGATAAAACAGCGAAAAAGATTAAAGAATTGGCTTGATCTTTTTCCTTTTTCTTGTGCATGTAAATTTCAGATTTTAAAGTTTGACATTGTAGTGGAGTTTCAACATGATTAGCAACAAAGTGGGATTGTAACATGATCTGTACCTTCTTTGTCATAAAGACTTTCTGCCTCTTTTACAACTGGAAGGCAACATTCAAAGCCTCTAAGATAATTTCATCAAAATGTCGGGCCTTAGAGCTACTGAGGATGTTCTTACATGTCTGTTAAGATCCTTTAAGATTCTGTTAAGATCCTTTGTCAGAAGAAAAGTGTTCATGACACACGTTTTTAAAAGAAAGCTGTAGCAAAGAAAAAATATCTTTTTTTTTTTTTTAATTATAGAAAGCATACCAGAAGTCTGGAGAACAAAAAACCCCCTATAATTCATAATAAAATCTGCATATAACATCAAAATTTGTTCCAATTTTTCATACCATGTTACACTGTATTCTCTAGGAAATCTGAGCAAAAACTAACAGAAATGCTTGTAAAGACCTCTATAAAAATCTAATTAGAATGTCTACCTTTTGATTTGGCTGAATGCAAAAGGGAAGTTTGATAAATTTTGCGTTAGGGCACTCAAAGCCCATTCCAGATGCCCCTGGGTTTTGCTATATGTCCCTCCCCCAGCTCTCTTCATCTTGGTGCTCATTGTCATGTATCTCAACCCCACACTCAGGGTCCAAACCAATGAACTGCAGTTTCACTATTGTCCCTGTAAGGTGACAGATCACAGTCCTAGTCTTTTACCTGCCTAATCCTTTCTCACAGAGGGATGTCCCTAATTCTAATTAGTTGAGTGCCTTTGGGTCCCTAATCTGTGCAAAATCCTTTTCAAAATCTGTACTGGTGAAAGTGCCAGGAAAGTATGTATGTGCCAAGATCCTACATGGAAAACAGAAGAATTTACTTATCCAGACACAGTCCTTGTGAGTATTTCTTGACATGTGTGAGTCTTGCATTTTTAGTCCAGAAACTGCAGGTTATTTGAAAATAGAAGACTCCCCTGAAAGAGTCTAGTAGTGGTTTCAAAATGATGAAGGCATTCTGTGGCTAAACCCAAAACATTTTCTAAGGAAAGATGGAAAAGCTTGCTGAAAGAGAGATTCAGAGATCTCAGGTTGGCTGTAGAACCTTGCATTGATTATAATCTAAGCAGCAACAAAAGGAGCACAAGGATAATATTCAAATGACAGCCTCTCCAGGACAAGCCTTCAGGTGTCATAATTTGGCATAGTGTTATCACAGTTGAAGTCCCAAAGCACATCTCCAGAGCTGGGCATCCTGGCCAGGCAGCATTGGGACCTTCAACACCTAACAGTAACCTGAGTTGGAGCTAACTCTCTGTGCCTTGAGAGGAGACACCAGAATCAATGACAGTCCCCCCCTTTTTGAATGAAACACTTCAGAAGCATCAGAAGACATACTATAAACAAATTACATAGCTACCCAAATCTAGTCCTCTTTAAAAATATATTTTATAGTTCCTGGAGCTAGATCTTGACCTGTTTGCTCCTGGGATCTTGCCCTACAAGAAGTTCCACATAAAAAACTGTTCCTAATAAATAATAGATATAATAATCTAGCTGGGAGTGAAATGTATGAAGCAACATCTATTTCCTCATGAATTTCATAATTAGTGAAAATAGCTTTAACAAAATACAGCTCCTCCCTCCCCCAGTGGTTCTTCGTCTGTGTGATGAGTCTTGTGGGCTTACCAAAGCCCCTCTGCAAGCTGAATGAGAGCCCTGGCCTCTTGAGAGTCTTCCAAATCAACAAAATGCTTCCTTCTAATTCTTTCGCTGTTAGAATTTGTTTTGCATGGAATTTATTTGCCTGTTTTGCATGAGCTGTTTAGCTGTAATCTCTGCAGCATGCAGCCTTGCCAGATTTCAGAAAGATGAGTAAACTTCTGAATCTGATAGGGACTTCAGCAGAATATCAAAAAGGGGCTTCTTTGTTCTCCATAAACAGACTATTTACTTTGATCTGGTAAAATGAATTAATGAAAGGAAATGACACCTTCCAATTTCGTGTGTGCAGGAGAAAGAGAAGTGGGCTTAATTTGGTTTTTTACTTCCTTTTTCTAAGGATGGAGTAGGCTAAGGGGCATCCTTTCCAAAGTACAGCGCTCTTAGAAACAGACAGATCTTTTCTCTGGTAAAAAGTCTTCTCAAAACACTGTAAGATCCATGTATATGCAAGCAGTTCAGAGTTATTACAAATCTAAAATAGAAAGCTATTCACTTGATCTTTTGGTTCAATCCTATTAGGACCCCCCTTGAGCTCTAAATGGATACCAGCCTGTCACGGGCCTGTTGCTGTGACGACCCAGTCTTTACAGAACAAGAAAAAGAAATGATAGTGATTGGCAGACCTTCCTTGCCCTAGTATGTAACACAAAAGGAGACAAAATGAAGAGGAAGTCAGACTGTTATTATAGGTTTGATGCTTCTTAACCTTACAGCACCTTACACCTGGTAAGTGTCACCCTGCAAACTCAAACCCTCAGCAGATTACTGCTACATTTCAGTATCAGATGTGAAGAGCTAAGTCAGGCATTAATTTATCTCCATCCTCTTGTTTTAGTTGATTGAAATGCAAACAGCATTCTGAGCAAAACTGCATTTGCAGAGAGAAGAAATAAACACGGAGGGCCAAACCCTGCTCACCATGCCCTCAGAAGTAAGTTTATGGGTGTAAAAGCTGTAGGTCAAGCAGGATTCAGCCCACAGCTTAAATGAATGAGTGGCCAGCAAAGCAAGGACTGCAAGAGGGAACTGTCTACAGCCCCTATTCACCCTGCATGAGAAAGCAAAGAATTTGATAAATTCTACCATATGGTGCCATACTGTATCTTGCTAGCTATAAATAATAGTCTTTCTGTTTCTGGTTTTCTTTAGCTTTCCTTGGTAGCTGTGACAGATTTTCAGCAATGGTTATAAAAAAGTGCAGAAGGCAGTTTCTCCACATTTTTTTTCCACATTAAAAAAAAATATATACAAAGAAAAGGAATAAAATAGGAAACTTCCCATTAGCTTAACAATATGTAAAGCCATATAAAGTCATTGTGATCTTAGAATATTATACATTCAATTGTGCTATCAAGAGCTGTCATAGAAAATGATTGCTTAAGAGTGATAGGTATACACCTGCATCTATGGAGCTGTATCTCTACCTAATGCATGTCTTTCCTAAACTTAATTATAAATTTTGTTACTATCACATAATAATCTTGGAAAAAATCCCAAGAGCCAAATAGCTTTCTCACAGAAAAAGTTCATGTAAAACTAATGTTTTCACTCCTTTACAGGTTCTCTTAAAAACAACAAAGTTTTAACTCATAAACTTTCAAACATTTCTGACATTTGTGGTACAATCTTGTGTTTAAGAGTGTCACTAAACAAATGTTTGCTTGAGTAGTCAGATGAAATCCAATAAACCCTGATCCTTAATGATGGCATAAAAGTTTGCTGCATTAGCACGCTCGAAAAATGACATTCTCTAAAGATAATAAGGGAAAGTTAAATTACCAAGAAGAGAAAATCTTGCTGTAGTCTGAAATGGCTTTTTAATACTCTAAGTCACAGTTCAAAGCATTAATTTTCTTGAATAAGCAAAGCTGAACTTTTAAAGGTTTGTAGAAAACCACTTACACTTAAAATCAGACTCAAAACAATAACCCAGATTCTTAGCTGATAAAAACCAATGCAGCTCCATTGACTGCAGTGAAGTTACACCGATACAAAGCAACAGAGATTCTGATACAACCTTCTAAAAGCTTTTTTACCCCAAATTTAAAATAATACACTGCTGAGTCTTTTGCATGATGCTTTGAGTATTTACATTTACAGCTCTCCACCAATTCTTCCTCCCCAACCCCTCACTTCTGAAGTGACAACTGCAAAGCAGAATGCAAAATAAATAGGTATATGCGTTATTATTAAGGTAGGTATTAAAAAAACTATCCAATGTTTCTCAGAATTTTAAAAAGCAAACACTTTAATCCAATAGTGTCTTTTGATCTTTACACAACTTAATCTCCCCCATACCTTAAGGAAGATTGTTTAATAACATATTGAATGGAGATACAGTCCTTACAACATATATACACACTTCCTGAAGAAGTCTGCATTCATAAAACAATGCAAGCTTCTGTACCTGGAATATATGTAACATTTGCCTGAAAAAAAAATCTGTTTGCCAGGAGAGGAAAAAAGTTAAAGTTGTCAAAAAATAAATTATAAAAAGACAATTTCTCATTTTCATCTGGAGAAAGCATGCTGAAATATACTGCTTTCTGTATACTGGCATACTGGCATTCTAAACTATCCCACAACAGTTTTCTTCCCTAATAGTTTTCCATCCTAATCACTGCCAATTGAGAAGCTTAAATAAATGCTTTTTTTGCAGATCCTTGTTCTTCTTAAAAAAAACCCTCAAACAACAAAACAAAAAAAAAACAAAACCCAAAACTTCTGTAATATTAGGAACAATAAACTGAGTCTATTTTTTATTTTATGGTAAGCTGAACTCACGTCCATGTAATTATTTTTTTTCACAATGTAAGATGGGTTTTCATATGGCTGGTTTGTAATAACACGCTGAGATTTTTAAAATAAAATTAAAAGCTCAGTTTACCTGAAACTAATGTGTTTATTTTTCTAGTGTTTCAGTAATGCAGCAATCAAGCCACGTTTTGCAGATTTTCGTCACAAGAACAAATTATTTGTCTGGTTAAATTATCACCAAAGGCCATTTAACATACTTAAAACACCTTACTACTAATGTACACTATTTCAGCAATGAGAGAGGGAAAATATTTAGCAGTTCCCATTAGAGTAAGATGTAGCCGACAACACAATTTTATGGCAGAGCTTTCAATTTTTTTTAATTGATACACAGGGTTTATGGAAATTTATTTATTTTTACACGTATTAATTTATTTTTAGTATTATTTTATGCAAAAACTTTGAAAAGTAAAGAAGAAAGAAATTGTACAAAATAGAAAAAACAAGCACCAAGAATCTAAAATCTGATCACATTTTTGTCTGCTCTCTGCACAGCAAGAATCACTTGTCCTATAAATATAATACTTCAGAAGTCATTTGGCAATACCTTTATTTTATTATCATTATTGCAGCATGGTAACAGCAGTTCGCAGCTAAAGTTCCCCTGCATTTTCTTCCTTTCGCACGGTTAACATTGTCAGCCTTGAGTTCATACCAAAATACCAGAGTTAGAGAAGCACGCCGGGGAGGGTGAAACCTCTAGTATTTTTCCTGGGTAGTACAAGTTGGAGAGTTGTCCCTGGAAGATTTGTGTCCTATCGGTGGGATGAGCAGGGGCTGTGCACCACCTCCTGGTGCGCTGGGGAACAGCCGGAGACCAGGACTCGCTGATCCCTTCTTCCTGCTGTTTTTCTCTCTTTTCGCCACTTGTACCCCAATTTTTTTTTTTACCCCTCTTTAACACTTAGGCTCCAATAGCGCCAAAAGCTCTTATCCTGCCCAGCTGTTCTCTAAAACCCAGGGCTGAAGCAATCCACTCTCCTACTGCCCGTCTACGAGAACACCTCTGTGGATAAAGCCAGTGCTGTGCACATTGCTGATTAACACGGACTCCAGTCTGGAAAGCATGGAGACACTGAAAGGATGGAAAACTCCCCGAGCTTCCAACGAGAGGTGCACTGGATGGACAGTGTTGGGTGACATTGCTACCGGGTGCCAATTCCAGGCAGGATCCTTTGGGCAGGGCCTTTGTCACAGCCTTGTTCCCTCAGCCATCACTGCTCTCAAGGTTTCATCATCCTGAGCAGCAGGTTCCTAGAGAAACCCACAAGGGTCTGATCTGAGGGCGTGCAAAAAGGAAGAGAAATATTCCTGGGAGTTCCGGCAGGCTTTGAGTCAGGCCCAGACCTAATAAACTCCCAGAGGCGAACCAGTTTGGGGACAGGCTAGTCCCAAGCCTCTTATGCTTGTTGAACAGCATCCTATACAGGTCTGTGGGGTTTCTGACATAGGAAATGGATTAAACAGAACAAAAGGCAAAAATACTAAATCCCAGAGCTCCTGAACTGAATCATTGTCTCTTGCAGTGGCAGAGAAAGTCATCACACAAGAACTGTGTGATGGGGATTTGGCCCTTGAAGTCCAGTAAACAGTCTAGAGCAAAACAAAAGAGCTAATAACGGGGTTTCATCATCTGTTTGGCTTCGCAATACCAGCTTTAAACAAAACAAGACAGCACCACTATAATACCAGAAAAATAAATGCTTTTCTTTCTTAGGTTCATAAAACACTCATTACCCATAATTAATCATAATGACATACTGTATTCAGGCCTCTAGCTAGGTTCTGGCTGGAAGCATAGAGAATTGGCTTCTCACAGCTTCCAGTACTTTAGCCAGTGTGTTCTTCAGGATGCAAAATTGATTATCCAAAATAGAAATCTCTTCGTTTCCTTTGTTTTTGTTGTGTTGAAAAACCTATTAGTTGTTAAGCATTTTCTACTTCCCTCAAGCAACTGGCTGTTTAACTCCACTGAAGTTAATGGGTTTGCTCTGCAGGGAAGTTAACCTAGCACCTACAAAGTCATTAAAAACTTAACCAAACATTGACCAAAACTCGACCTGATGCTCACATAGGACTTTGGGCCACTACTGAGATTGTTAATAAATTATGCATGTCTTAATATCTGCTCACAACAGACCCCAGGATATAATATATAATATTGATTGTAATGCAATCTCTCCTTGTCAGAACAGCAACTGATACTATTTCTAAATATAATTCTAAGATTTGAAGTAAAACAACCCACAACACCATAAACACTTTAGTAGTAAATTTCAGAGGTATATAAGGCCATATAAAAACCTCTAATTCTAAAACTAAGAGTGTGAAAAGAAAGCAAGTGTTGGTGTATATCCATCACTCCAGCCAACTATGACATTTAAACTAAAAGTACAATTCTGCTGGAGAGATTTCGTTCACTCTAACATCACTTACACTGAATTCTGATAACGAGAGGTTGAAGCTTGATCCAAGTTCTATTTAGTTAATGTTTTTCTCCACATTTCAGCCTGCAGGTCAAAATGGATCAACCCCCAGGAGACACTGTGCCTTCCCCTATACCTTGTGGGATATAAGGTCAGTAACAGAAAAACACCCACTGGCTTTGGGAGTAATTTCTGCTTCCTTCACCTCCTTACTTCCTCACAAAGCGTGGATATCTGTACCAGCTTGTTCATGCCAGCAGCTCCTTTCCACTCGGCTGTATTGTCAGTCTGGCCAAGACAAGTTTTGAGCACCCTTAATATGAAGTGGGTTGTTTTCCAAAGCCTACGGAACTAACAGAAGGTAGTTGCTCAAATACTTAAGACAAGCATTTTGCTTCCTTTTTTGACAGATCTGGCTATAAAGTGTGTTCAGTGTTGCAAAAATAATCATTACTGGCTGTTCGTCAACAGGGCATTTGCACAACACAAGCAGGACGCCTCCTTCTCACACACTTCAGAAAACGGGTTTGCTTAGACAAAAGTGGCAAACCTACACCAACCTTCCCAAGTCTGAGGACACCATCCTGTGATTTCCTCATAGAGATTAATAACTCAGAGTCTAATAACTATAATTTTTGGTGAGTGTAAAGACTGTATGAAGAATTACGGGTTTGGTTTAGAGATCTAAAACAGATTTTAAAAGAAAAGCTCTGAAGAGAAGCTCTCAATAAAATTCTGTGGGCCAGACTGTGCTCCCTTTCTCCTGGGCTTAGAGCAGTGGTAAGGCTGTCAGTTATGACTCCCTAACACATCCCCATGGGCTGCTCCAGCTTTCACCAGATGGCAGTGGTGCCTCAGGGACTATCTATCTGATGAGGTTAACAGCAGGATCTCCTCCCCTCTTCTGACAGACCTACCAAATGAGGGACTTTGAGGAGAAAAGCAATACAACTTCTATATCCATCTTCCATTTCCTATGGCATCTGCAGTAGAATGTTACAGGAAATCTCTAAATCCATAGGACTACCTCAACAACAGCAAGAACAGAACTAAAAAAAACAGGAGGTCCTGGCAGTTCCTGGATCTACATCTACAGAATTCTGTGAAATTCCATAGATCCCTTCTGTTACTAAACTTAAAAGGACCTTTTCTATAAATACAAGGACAAAGTCAGATGGAATCAGAACTTATGGATTCGGTTTTGCCACAAGTCCTGTATTTGGGCTAAGTCATCTAACCTTTCCATTTTTCAGTCTGCATGATGAGCACAGTAATTCTTACATGACGTATGATGGATTTTAATTCAGTTGTCATCTGCAAAGTGCTAAGGCTGATGAATATAATGGAAAGACCTATCTATATCGTAAAAATATCTATCTGAATGCTTGTATAAGTGCACATTCTTGGAACATAGGCAATATTTATATTTATGATTGTGGAAACATACTGAAGTTTCCAGCAAAATATTTCCATCCACTTCCTCTCCCAGCCTTTCCGCAGCTCCTGTCACACTCCACACTCATTCATAAGCTCTTATTTATTTTGGTTACAATGATTAGCCTGTCATTTCTCCTCTATAGCAAAGAAATTTTCCCCATTACATTCCCACTTTTTTCCCTACTTCATTCCTCCCTTGGTTAGTTTGGGGCAGGTGGAACTGAGAGGTTTCCAACAGTTTCCAACAGTAAATCCTATTTATTTAGGTAGTAGATATGAACAGATTTTTCACTGTGACATCCTTTTACATAATGAGCTAAAAGGAATGTCAAGACGACATGGGAAAATCCTAGCAAGAAACTGCCAGGTCAGCGTATGGATTCTCCCAGAAGCGAGAGAGTCCAGCCAGGAGGTGCTGACAAGCTCAGCTGTCACAGAGAAAAATGGCTTGGGAAATGGTACCTCAAGAGACATGCCAAGGGACATGGGACATTTTCTTAAGGAAGTTGCCTCTTACCCTCTAATGGACCAAGAGATCAAGTGAATGCCATACAAATCTGGTTATAGAGTATTTATCTATCTTCAGAGGGAGAGGTATGTGTATATACATGTGTCTATATATACACATATAACAGCACACACACATATTTTAGGTGCACCCAGCAGAAGCACATGTGTGATCTGCCACAAGTTTCTTGTTTAAATTACAGCTCTGGTAAATGCTGAAGGTTTTACACCCCACGACAAAACAACAGTACTGTTAAGAGAAATGATGGCTCCAGTGGCATTTCCTGCTTCTCTAAGTGGTGTAAGGTGGGCAGAGAATGGCCTGTGGTACATGGGCTGAGACATGGTACCACCTGGTACCACCTCAACCCTCCCGAGATGTGAGAAACAATACACCATCTTCTGTGATGTGAAATATCTTCTGAGGGACAGGAGAAGCCTTGTCTGTTACAGGGAAACACAAAGAAAAAGGAAAGGACTGGCCAGTACAGGTTGTGTTTATATGCTGAATTTATATTCTTGCAATGCTGAGTTTTGAGCCACAGCTTCATCCCCACCTCACCACAACCCTGCAGCTGTGCAGATGTACATGCTGTACTGCACGAGCAAAGAAGAGACACATTTTTAATAAGTTGTTCTGACATTTCTACACTATGGCATTTGTATTTATTACAGCAGACCATCACTGTGCACATTGCAAATCAATACAGTGAATGTGAAGCCGTTCATAGCACTCAGAGCCTTGTCCATTACTGTAATATCCCATTGTTTACAGTGCAGTAATGAGGCACTTGTAGGCCTCACTCAAATATGGCTTTCATTCCCCAGCATGATCAAATGCCAACATGCTGTACAATAGTTCCTTTGTGGATCGAGTATGTACTGATTTAGCCTTGGATAACACTGCAGAAGTCAACAGAGTTGTAGTTCACTCATACCATCAAGTAAAGATAAATTAAGTCAAAACCTCAGACCCAAGTAGTTTCCAGAATTAGGGAACTTTTGGCTACAATTGCTTTCTATGAGGAAAAAGAATTTAAGGAGGAGAAAGGGAACATGAGAAAAAAGGGGGTGTGGAGACAAGAAAAAGATGCCATTTCAGTCATGCATTGGCTGCTTCCATAAGACAAGTCATAAGCACAGATCAAAAACCCAATTCACAGCTTTTTCAGCTGAAACACAGCCTGAGCAAATGTCTGTATTCCATTTCCTAATATTACAGATTGGATCTGCACAGGACAGACTGCAGAGACATTCTATGGTTCTCTTTGCCAGGTCCCACATGTGAGAGTCACATGTCCCAGGTGTGGGCTTTTGGGTGTTTATTTAACAAATATTCTGGAAAGCTGCACTACATCTCTTTGGAAACAGGTAAACATTCAATTGAGAGGGTTTGAAACAACAACAATAATAATATTAATAATAGTATTGTTTGTTTTTGTTATTATTATACCTTCTTTTTACATTGGAAACATTAACCCTGTGGGGAAGGGCTTGCTAATTGCAAACAGAATAACTTCATCCCAGGTTTCCAGGAGGAAGGCAACACATCCTGAACATGATTTTTGTTCTTTTCCCCCAGCAAGGCAAAGGGTCTGTAATAGGTAGGAGGTTTGAACAGCTAAAGTTCTCAGGACAATCGATTGTTTCACTGGGAAACTCAAAACCCAAAGAGCTTGCAAACCAAAGAGACTTCAATGAGATGCCAAGAGCAGCACAGAGTTACTTAAAAGAGGATTTTGTGCTTCTCTCAAGCATCAGTGACCATATTAAAGGTAAAAACTGAAACTTGTAGAAAGAAAAAAGAATAGATGGAACACAGGTATTTAATTTCCTTCTGGCAGTTACAAATTTCTTCAAAATCTCCCACCTATGCTTTCTGTCTTCAAATTTCACCTTTGTTCATCTTTCCTTCCCCCTCTCCCCACCACTTTTTTTCTCCCTTCAACCTCTCTTTTTCTGCCAAGGCTTTGGCTTTCCACAGCTCCCTTACCTCACTTCTGCCACACCCAACTCCCCCAGTGGCCCTTTCCTAATGGATCTCCCTCTACTCCCAACCTTCATTATCTCCCTGCAGCAGCAGGCTTTATCACACTACTGCTCCTGACCACAACTCTACCTGTTTTTCAGCATCCCAGCTCTGGTGCAGGGCCAGGTGAGAATGAGCAGCCCAGGCAGGCTGACACCAGTAGCTGCTCACAGATGTGGCTAAGGAAGGCACATTGACCAACCCAAGGGCAGATCAGGAATGGCTACACCTGCATCAGGGCTCTGATGGTTGAGAAGGGGCAGTAACAGGGTAGAGGAGCAGGTCTGTAAACCATTACAAGTGCCTCTGTAGAAAAGCTAGAAGCTTAAAGAAACTGAGCAAAGAAGCACTCATCTGGGAAGGTCATGGTTTCAATATTATTATTTTGTTGTGTTACAGCATCAGTTTTTCACCAGGTTATGGCTTTTGCATGTGCAGTGGATATACTTCCATATGTATGTCATTTGACCTTTTAACTATGCAGACTGATTTCGTGAATCAACCTAAACCACCAAAAGAACCCAAATGATTTTATTTAGTTTATCTATTGGATTTAAAAAAAAAAAAAAAAGCCTAATTTTCCTGATTTGTTCATGCTCAGATTTAATGCACTCCTGAAGACTATTTTAGCCCTCCGGGCAGCAGGGCTGGTGTATTCCATGTGCTCCAGAGTAACTGCACATGCATCATACTTCTGTCCAGCAACATGGTCAGAAGAGCAGCAGCTCTGTTCAGGCTAAAACACTGGGCAGGAGGAGGACATGGCCTGGCAGGCAGCCTTCTGGTGCTGAGTTTCATTCAGGTTCATAGAGCTGCTACAAAGCATGTAGGTAGTGTCAGCCTTCATTCCCGGATGGACTGTGGCATTTGAAGCTATAACTGGTGCAAGACTTGGTCAAGAACATGCAAAACCAGCCCTGGAGGAGAAATGACATGTTTAGTGAGCAGCACTTAAGTAATATTAAACATAGCAGGCTCTGCAGCAGCTGGAGCTGTAGTGTTGTAAACATTGTTATCGTGCAGAGAGTAGAGAGGGTGAAGACAAGACTTGCCTGACCACAAACACACTGAGCGGGTAGTTACAGCAGCAAGGCTAGAGCTCCAGTGACAGGTTCCAAACATGAATGGCATGACTGTCCTCATATCAGTTCCTTGTTCAAACCCAAAGTATTTCTCAGAAGTCACCAAGTAGGCAGGGTTGCCTTGCCAAATTGTTACAGGATACATACAAGGAATTGTTGCCTCATCTGAAATTACAGTTTGCTTGCCTTAGTTCTTTTCTGTCTTTATTTGCTAATTTGCAAATTATAGTAAGCTATTTATTTTAGCTAAAAAGATGTGGTTTTGGAATCCTTTATATTTTTTTAGACATACACAATCCACAAAATTTTCATTTAATTCAGCAGCAGCTCCTCATGAGCTGATTGTATTTGGTGTCTCAAGTGAAACTTATTTCAGCCACTCCAAAAGCTGAGTTCTGAGGACCTCATGAATCAGAAGGGATGCAGCAAATCCTCCAGTGGATGGATTTCCCCATCACATCTATCCTGACCCTGGCATGGCCATGTCAGAATAACTGTTACTGCTGTAGAGCTGTGCTATTCTGTTTTGCAAATTCACACTTCTCTAGTGTGTACAAATAACAAACTCCCTTGCTACTGCTCCAAAAATATTTAACAGTAGTGGCTCCAGGGATGATTCACATTATTGAAATGTAATTAGTTGTACAAGAAGTGTAGGAACATTTACTAGTCTATTATATTAGCATAAAGAATAATTACAGTGAAGGGATTTTTTTTTTTAACACAGTTGTAGAAGTACATACTTTGCACGGTGAGTACATGGAAAGGCAGAGAGACTTGGTAAGCCCACAGGCAAGTGTGTATTTGAGTCATGGGAAGAAGAAAATACCCAAGGTTTATAAGTCACTTGAAAAAGGGACAAAGGTGCTGCAGCGATTCAACAAAGTGCTTATTCTAATCCTTATAAATATGCACCACATGTATCTTTTATAACTGCTATGTTTTGCAGTAGTTAGGCAATAGTATTGAAGGCTTTGTCAGCTATGCTTCAATGGATTCATAAAAGCACCTTCCATTTAAAGAAAGAGGATTTCATAGTAATGGGCAAAATTGTAAGTGCTGTCAATGGCTACATTTCATCTCATTGATTTACACTGTGTAGGATGATTGCCTGATCTGAATCACATATGCCAGAGACATGCTGCATTCAGTGCAAAACAACTGGAGTTCACAAAAGAAATGGCAAAATTCATGGACTGTCTATGGAAAGCTGCCAGGGTTACACTGAGGTGATATCAACTGTGCAACATTGAGGGGAACTAGCAAATGATGAGTCTTCAGATGATGTCTTCAATCTGTCTGGGGCCAAAATACACCTACTTAATTAGAGGGTGCTCAGTTTTGGTGCACAACATTGTTGAAAATAGGCCTTGGGCTGGGACAACCACCAACTACCGCAGAGGGCATTTCAAGACGAAACTTGCAGATTGAGATGGTTGGCACTGTTAGCAAAACACTAGTAAAACCTAACTGTGTTTGCTGGGGCTTGTTCTTGCTCTGGTTGAATGGTCTGTATGGTGGGAGGAAGCCACGGATGGGTTATAACCTGAACTATGCAAGCAAAGTTGTTCATGCAGCAAGATGCAGCACGAAGTGATGTTAGGCGTGCCACATACCTAACTTGGAGGCAGTTATGGTCTTCACAGTCCATAATAAGCCTGATAAGACAGGCATACTCCACCTAAACTATCCTATCAGCAGTAAATCAAAAGGCAAAAGTTTGTTTGCCTTGCACTTCACAGCAAAGATCAGATGCAGAGACCACATTTTCTCTTCCGGCCTATTTCATATTAGTCCCCAAAAGTTATATTTCTGTTCCTCTAATAGATGAAGTAAGGTCATAGCCTGCATCCTAAAAGCACAGTTTAATTTTTATTTTCTCTCTCAAACAGAGGATTCAGTCTGTGAAATCATATTGAGTAAATGGACAGTTCTTACCCTAAAATACAACAGTAGGGCAAGCACAAAGTGAGATTTTTTTTATCACTTGTAATAACTTAAAGTTTCACCTTAGAGATTGGCTGATTATTTGAAGTGTGCACTGCACAACAAACTTTCCTCAAACTGAAAGCATCATAACAATGGGACACGAAATACTTCCAGCACAACTAAATTCCTTACTGCAGAAGAAACTTTTTTAAGTTGGCCTGGATTTCAAATACAGGCTAGGCAGACAAAAGGTTAACTCAGAGCACAGCAGAACAGGACAAAGGAGCCAGAGCAAGGTCAGAGGAAGGTAAAACCTCTTTGCAGCGCAGCAGAGAACCATGCTGAGTTTGAGTCCCAGAGGCAATACAGATGCACCAGTGCACATGTTAATAAGCTTCATCTCAGCAAAAACTATTAGCATGGGCACAGCCTCCTGCTGCACCAATTATTCTGCTTTGAGCGCTAGTTTAGTTTCTTCAAGGTGCTCCACTGCAAACAACAGCCATGCCCTCTGCTCCCCTGCCCTACACTGCTCCTTTGCTAGCACATAAATCTGTGGCATGCAAAAAAAAAAATGGACATGGCTTAGCTGTGGCTTGGCCTTGGTTCCAGTGCTTGCTTTGAGGAGATCAGAGCTATAAATTTTGACTGTGCTTGAGATATATTTTTCCCTTGACACATTGAGGGTGACAGCAGGTATGGATTGGGAATGCTAGCAGAGACCCTTGAACCACAGAGCCGAGGCTGGCCAGAGCAGGGGGATGACAGCCAGCTGTTTGCCAGCTGAGATTGCTCACCCTTACCCACACCCTGTCATATGAGGTCACCCTGGCTGACATTGGGTTTCCTTTGTGTGCTGAGTGTTTAGGAACCAGGACCTGCCAGGAGAGGACACGTCTGGCATATCTGGTGGCTGCTCTGTGGCTGTTGGTCACTGCCACAGGAATGAGTCTGCCCTCAGCTTCTGCCTGGCTTCAAACACAGCAGGACAGTGTCACGTCTGCCCCAAAACTGGTTTGGTTGAACTGGCTGTTTCAATCCACCTCCCATGTTTCTGCCCTGTCTGTCACATCTTTGATGGTGCCAACCCAGGGATTTATTGTAAGGTTCTGGAAGTCCCCAGAGAAAGGGATTAATTCAAAAGGAGAAGGTACACCATGGCCAAGCATGTTGGCTTGGAGTTTGACTGGCCCTCTCCAAACATCAGTGACTACTCTACTGCCCCATGCAAGTCACGAGATGCAGCCAGGGAAAAAGATAAGTTCTGAAGCCAAAGAAATAAGGCTTCAATCATAATTATAAGGTTATTGTATAATATTGCAAGAGATCATAGGTAACATTCCAGCGTCGTTCTCGTCACACTTATTTTAACTGTGTTAACTTCAGCTGAGTTTTCTGTGAATTATAAGGCTTGCTTGGGGGACAATTACTTCCCTTTGATGTGTTTTATGCTGGTATGATTGATATATACACCAGCCTTAACTTCTTAACAGTGGTTTTGGTGCAGTTCAGGAAACAGTTCTCCTGGTCCCACTCAATTTACATCTAAATGTAATAGCCAGTACTAAGGGTTTTTTCTTGCACAGAAGGCGAGATGCAGAGCTAGGTCTTAGATGTCTGAAATTAGATTCTTGTGCTAAAACTTAGATCCTGTTGAAGGTTGATCAGTTTGCACAGCCTCTGAAGTTCATGGATGGTGAGGTGGGGGAGCAGCAGAAGCAGCAAATGGCTGCTACACCGGAAAGACTGGGGGGCTTAGGTAGCAGATAAGTCCAGTATGGCACTTCATCAAAAGAATCTGTGAGTCCATACCATCTCTGTTACCATCCACTTCATCCTGCCAAATACAAATACAAGCTTTGTGATCAGAAGGGAAAACAAACCTTTGACCCCAGCCAGCCCTGGAAGGCCACACTGTGGAATTAGGATCAGCATACAGACTGAAGCCTAAAAAAGTAGGTGCAACTATTCATGTTCTGAGATACTGTGGCTGACATCCAAGTCTTCCCTAGATCTATGTCTATGACCAGGTCCTATGGACCTGGACCATTTCCACATTACTTGACCTCAGCTGTGCTGCTCTCCTTACCTTTTGCCATTCTGGGTCAGTCTATGTCCTCTAAGTAGAATGCTCCAGCCTGTGATAATTTCCTGAATATGTTGTTTGGACATGTACTTTTTAATCCCCAAAGCTATGAGTTTCCTACCAGTGCTAGCACTTTCCTCCTGCAGGCTAAGCCTCGTCACACTTGGTTCATTACCTAATAAACTTGATCAGCACCACTGCAGAGTCCAGAAGAATGTTGAATTTAATCCTCTCTATTTCCTCCACAGTCTGGTGACCTACCGTAGCTGGGAGCAGAATGAGGCTGACACCTGGTGTGGTGCCATGAGTGGGTCCCACACCTAAGCCCCAGTGAAGATCACTCTGACTTGGTAAGTGAGTGGAGGAGCCTCACCTTTTGGCTGGGCTGTCACAGCTGTCAGAGTGGAGCCAAACACATCTGTTTGAGGAAGCTTGGGTTTGCAAGAAAAACATGGAAACTGCTAGATATTGAGAGGAGCAGTGAGGAGACAAGAGAAGAATTAATAGGAGAAAAGAAAGCTGGTCTAATAACTAGAGTACTAATAAGCAGGGTACAGTGTTCAGGGACTGGGTACCAGTTTCTACTGTCTGCTACCCACTTTATTATGGATCCCGGCATCTGAAGGCCTTGGCATTTCATGAGCCTTCACACCTCAGTTTCCTTTCTGTAAAGGAAAAATACTGCTTTCTTACCTCTCAAGCAGCTTTCAAGAATAAATATATCAAGATTTGTCAGCATCACAGGTATGGGACGATGCACACCAACAAATATGTCTGGGCTCTTCTTCCTTGAAAAGCACACATACCATGAGTGCATGTGGGCACTGGGTGTGTACACCCTGGCTGGGTGTGGGGGACCATGCAGACCCCATGTGTTGGGGAGCCACAACATGGGAGATTTACACCTTGGCTGGCTCCACAGTAACATTTTTGTGCACACAAGTCCTCACTGTACCTGCAATGTTCCCTGCAGGGATGTGCTATTAATTATAATCCCAGCCTTGTGTGCAATAATTTTTCCATGGAGACAAGCCCTGAGACAGACATGAGAGTGGAAATGCAAGGCAGGGAAAAAATTAAGGTGAGCTGGAGCAACAACATGGTGGGACAGGAGGGTTGTGTACCCCTTCTCCAGTGCCACGTGCAGGACTAGCAAGAACTTCTGTAGTCTCTTCAGTTTATTCTCCTTCCTGTGCCTTAATACGTTGAGGAATCAAATATTATGAGACAAATTTTCACGGATCAGTGTAGACAATGTGGAAAAATACAGAAGGATTTGTTTTGTCCTGGCTTTTTAACACAGACCAAGCTGGAAATTGCTGCAGAATTGAGCAGTTGGCTGCAGTTTGTGCCCACAGACTCACAAAGCAGCACAAGGTCAGAGGGAGAGAAATGAGGGCCTGTGAGGAGGAGATACAGAATAAAAGCACGCCAGAAGAAATGAATATTAGGCAAAAAGAGAAAGTGGGCATGCCTGTTGTGAGTGAGCGTGTGGCTGTGGAGAGGGGCATGTGCGAGACAGAAAGTAGATGAGGGACCTGCCAGCAGCAAGTGTGAAGATGAACACCCAGTAGTGACAATGATGTTTGGGCCAATCAATGATGCTTGATGCATGGGGGACAGGATAGATGTCATTATTCTACAAACCTGTACACAAGAAAAAACAAAGCCATCTTTTTTAAATGAAAATGAAAGAGAAATGACAGGCAAAAAGCAAAATATTTGTGAGATGATTTAAGCAAAGAGAAGTAAATCCAAGGAATATATTTTTTCCCAACCAATATGATGTACTGTATGGTTTACAGGAGAAGAAGGAAAAAAATCAATCTGTGGCAATATCTGATGTGCCTCTGTGTAATAAACTGTTCTGCAATTATATGAACAAGGTGGTAGCAGTGACGAGAGGTAGGGGATTTTTGTGTCTCCAAATGTGCTGGGTTTGTATCATCCTGTCACCAGTTGTTCAATATTGTGATACTGGACAATCTCCAGTGTTTTTCCCAGTAGGTCAGTGAACTTATTTTCTTATCAAGCCTTAAGGCAGGTGTAGACATGAGGAAGGCATTTGCCTTTGTTTTTCTCCTTCAGCCCAGCCCAGCAGCTCCTTAGTATGCGTGGCCAGTGATTCTACCACACAAGTTTCCTCCTCCCAGTATTTTCTTTATAAGGATTGCAGTGAAAAGCACAACGGGGAGAAGTTTCATCTCTCCCTGTAAATACAAATCAGAGAAATGTCTAATACCTGTTATAAAAGATGGCATTTTAATTACCACACCGCACTGCAGCAGGCACACACACACATCTGCTGCACCTACACACAGTCACAGAAACATGCACGTGCACACACACCCCCCATTGCATCTCTCTCCCCCTCCCCAGGATGAAGGTCTTCTTCCTCCTCCAATCCCTTCTTTGCCTTTATGCAACCTGGGGAACATGGGCTGATTGGAAAGGTCTCTTTCCTTGATAACAACAATTCAATGTGCCTTGACATTTTAATAGCCTGCCGTCCTAGTGAACACAATCGAGCTGAGCAGTGAAGCAAAAATCATTAGGTAAGCAAGATAATCTAAACGAAAAATCAGCCTCAACTGGTTCCCACATCTGGGGCACATCTGGGTAGAGGCTACCCTTTCCTGCCTGCTTCTGAACAGGAATCCTCTCCTGGGAAGGCTGTCAGGGGAAAGAGGGGCGTCCATGGATTTATTACCAGGGGGAAATCCACCCTCTCCTGCCCCCCAACCCCTCCCACCTGCAAACCTCTTCCCTCTGCTCACACCCCCCTTTCCACAGAAGTGAGATGCTGACTTTGCAAGCCGTTCGCTTTATGAATATGACCCTCAAAGGGAAGAAACCCTCTCACAAGCCCAGAACTATGTTATCATCGTTATTAAGGAGCTTAAAAAGGAGCTGGGAAGAGGAGACACCAGTGGAATTGCAGCCTGATTGTGATTGATGTGTTCCTATTAGCTCCTCACTGTTATCTCTCTGGATGGCAAGAACAGCCAGTGGCTTGTAACACAACAGATTACCTGAGTTTTCAGCCCTAGACGGATGTTTAAATAAAATATAGTCCCTTTTAGCGAGAAGCTCATTTTCTCTCTGAGGCTCCCAGACTATTTCATGTCAGCTGTGATTCGCTGTGACTCTCCTCAGTAAACATGTCTTATCATTAATAATTCTTTACAAGCACAATTTCATGGAGTCTTTTTGTATGCGTGCGTGGGGGGAGGAGGGGGCGTGCATGCGCAAATGTTGGTCTCAGTCTCATCTCGATACAGTTTGGGAACTCAAGGTGCTTCTCTTCAGAATTTCACCTGCCTTGCCAAAAATGATTGATTACCCCTAGCAGACTGGGTGTCCAGCTATACCCAACAAATGACTTTGGCCCCTAACAACAGGCCTTGGCCAGATAGAAATCAATATTTCACCATTAAAATCTATCAAAGAAGAGTTAAGGCACCATCTGTCCCTGCCGCCTTTCCATGGTGTGTGAACATTAAATCCGACACTTGTAGTACATGAGTAATCAATATATAGTAGTTCACAGATCATTTGTGGTCCCCTTTTAGCAGTGATGGATGCTTGGAATAGTTGTGATTCATTTTGTCACACCATTAAACAAGATTCTGTCCAGTTCCTTCCTGATTTCATTTAGAGGATCATTCTTCACAGTTCATAAGAGAGAAACGGTTTTACCAATCTGCTTCTATTTCAATAAGTCACTTTATAGAGATTTTGTGTCCTGCAGACTGTAAAAATTCTGGAGAGATAGTACAAACATACCTCTAAAACTATTCACTGCATGACATATGCATAAAGTGTGAAAAACTGAATGTAAATATGTTTACCTCTTTATCTACAAATATTGGTTTTAACCCTTCCCTTGCTAGAGGGGACTTGAGGCAGAAGTGCATGGAAATATAGTCTCCCCTAGGGTAGATAGAGCCAAGTTTGGAAATGGGCTGTAATTAAAAGCATGAATAAAACGACTGCAAACTCAGTGATAGAGCTTTACTTCTGAAATTGAAATGGTGAGGTCTCAGTAAAACAAACACCTTTCTTAATTGCTTCTGCTGATATGCACCCAGCTTGTTCTGAATTGTTCGTTTTATATTGACAATAAATGTATAATTGCAAAGCACGTTTAAGTGGTTCCAAATAAATGGCCTTTTTTTTTTTTTAACTTTTAATTGCCATTATTATGCAGACTTCTTCCTTTTTGGAGGAGGAGGAAGAATTACATATTAATGTTCCATAGATTATTAATCTTGTAAAAGACCTGCTCTTTCAGTCTCCATATCATTCAATCAGATCCTCAGACGATGCTGTAATTGGGCATCGTGGTGGGGCTTCTCAGATTTAAACACTTTAGGAACTGGCCCTGTCTGGACTTCCCCTGGCTACAGTAAGATATCCAAATAATATAAGCAGCAGGCTTGGATGCAGAGATAAAATCAGAAGGGAGCCCTGAGGATCTGTCAGAAGATATCTTCTAAAACCTGCATTGTGTGGCAATTTTCCTAATTAAAGGATGTAAATAGCAGTGATTCATGCAACTAGCTGTGCCAGCCTGACCTCTGCGGAGTGCTTGATGCAGCAATTTTTAATCAGGTTGGTCATTTATAACTCATACATTTTTAAGAATCCCCTTTGGCTGCTGGAGTGCGCTGACTCACCAAACACAGGGCAGAGGAGGAGGAAGGCAGAAGCCCATCCTCAGCTGGATGAGGTCCCACCAAAGCTTTCCTGGCAGCAGATCGGAGTATTCAAGTATTCCTTGAGGGAGAACATATTTTTCACAGTGCAACCAACCTCAAAGTAGGGTTTTCCCCCTCTGTATGTGGCTGTGTCCCAGCAGTGTCGAGTGGCTCCGGGCAGATGGGAAGAGGCAGGAGGAGAAGGGAGTATGAAATGCAGTAAGCTGATGAATTCATTCTCATAGGAGTAAAGGAACCAGTATATGCATTAGTGAAGTCAAGTCACTGGAGTAGGAATCCATGGTGAAGAATGCCTGGGGGCAGGCCTGGCTTTGTCACAGCTCCTGGGTGCCAGGGCTCAGGTACATAAAATGGTTCCAGGCATTAAAAATTGCCCCATGCTTCTGGGCTGGTGTCCCAGGAAAACTGCCGGTGATTCCATACATGTCGGTGCCAGGGCGAGAGTGGGGAGCTGTGCCCAGGCCCAGCTCTGAGACATGGGTTTAGGCTGCAGCTGCACCTTTAACTTCTTCCTTTATATAACCATCACTTGTTAATTCCATAAACAGAGCTCTGCTCCTGGGAGATAACAAATGCAAAGTACTATTGCTAAAAATGCACTACTTAAAAAACTAGGACCACAACTTCAGCAAAAATCAAATACTTAGCCAGATTTCAGTGACAATGTTCTGATTTGCATATTCAGAAGCCCCTGTCTCTTATGGTTAGGATTACTGTATTTCAGAGAACAGAAGAAGGCAAAATAATTACTGACTGTTTTCCAGAAAAAAACACCTGGAATCATTGTATGGAAGCAGTTCCTAACTTCAGGCATGTGCCTGACATCCTAGAACTGGATCTTGCTGAAAGTAACAAGGTTCCCCTGTTACCATCAAGGAACTCCACAGGTTCAATGCAGAAGTCAAAGAAAGAAAAGAATTTTTAAAAAAGCAATTAAGTAAGAAATCTGAGTTATTACCAGTAAAAACATTGCATGGGGAAAAGAAGAAAAAATGAAAACATGCATCATCTTTTCAAATATTGTGCACAGAATCGCTCTTTAACTGAACATCTAATACATGTAAACAGATACTTATATTGATTTTTTTTCTAATAAACTGCATAGCTGTGATCCCCTTATTATAAATCTTTTCCTAAGCACAAAAGTGAGCAAAGGGAGGGGGAAGGGGTTGCAGGGTAACAAGACTAATCAGGACTTCACCATCAAAGCAAATACATCCAATTAACAGCTATTAAAGAAGAATTTTATGGCACCGTGCACAGTGAAGGCCATTATATCCAGTGGAATTAATCTTAATTATTTGTACCTGTGTACATACATGCAAAGGAAAGCAACTCACATTAATCTACATTAAACTTAATACACAGTTGGTGTATTATCTTCTGAGTCAAAATTGACTGCTGGTTTCTGCATATATATCTGTGGTGCTATCTTCAGTACATATGGGATATCTAAGGACAGAATTTGCTCCATACAGAGCAACTCAGCAGTTAAAATCTTTCCTGTGGTTTTTAAAAGCAAAAAAATAGAGCAGTACAGGCAGATGTTATCATCTCAGAATACTTTAAAAAATAAAAAAAAGAGACACACAAAGGAATCCCCCCCACCAAAAAAAGCACCAAACCAGAAGAAGCTGTACAGATTTATTATCCAGCTTAAGGGGAAACCGAACAAATATAAATCTGCAGCTTTCTGAGGTTTAAATAACAGCAATTACTACCCCCAAAATATTGCATTTCATGCACTGTGGACAACGTTGTTAAAACCACCCACAATATTTTGGACTGTGGAGATTTTTTTCCAGGTTTTTACAGAGGCTGACAGTAAATTATGTTGGTTGTTTGTTCACTTGGTTTGCATTATTTGATAGGGCTGGCTGCGGAGGTCTGTGCTGCGGTAACAATAATGGATGGTGTACTTTTTGCTTTAAATCCTGTCTAATGAATATAGACATAGGCAAACAGCTACTTAGGATTCCAAAATATAACTAACCACAAAGCAGAGCTCCAGCTGGTCTTTCCTTCTAGTGCATTGTTCAAGTGCATTTTCCTTATCAAGAAAAGGATTTTGAGTCCTGAGAAGCAAAAAAGAGAAACAGATATCCATTATGCCCAGCAAAAGCACTTCTGATGTGGTGATCGAGTACTTAATAGTCTTATTAAGGTTTACACCTAACAATGGGTTTTATCCAGGCAATAATATTCAAAATCCTGACTGTGCAGAAGACAGTAGGTCACAGTTTGATGCTGTGTCTCAGCTCAGGATTCCCAGAGCAGGTGTTATCTACTTTACTAAACATAGATCAGCTTCTTGTGCTGTGTGAAAGCCTAAGCACTGCATTTTAGTTATGTTTTAATACATATTATGAACCTTCAGTAGCTATCAGGATATTAAAATCTCATGGAGCCACTATGCAAAATATTTCTCTTAGGGCTAATCATAGTTACCTACAAGTTAAAGTCCTTTCACACCAACAGATGTGTCAAAATATTCATCAAAGTCCTATTATGCACTTCAGTTGCTTTTAACAAGCATTTTGAGTTAACAATTGTTAACTATGAATCTCTGGTAGTAGAACTGGCAGAGGTTCATGAAGATTTAAAGAACAGGCTTGATAACATTTCATGTATTTTCACTCCCTCAGCAATGTTTAGTCTGCTCTTGAATGTTTTAGGAGCTGTTATATTTCACTCTATGCTACTTAAATATTGATGCGTGTTTCTCAGCTATTAAACCTTTACAGCTACAGTGATTTCTCCTGCCCAGGCTGCTTCTATGGCTTGTTGCAAGTACATCTGCACAAGACACCCAGTGCTCCTGAACTGCTGTGCAGTCTGGGATTTTAGCATGAAATCAAATTCTTATGTCAATCTTAGTTTTTGCACTGTCAGGGAATATCAAAAGGGGTGGTGTCACTGCATTAGCTTTAATTCGAATGCTTACTGAAGTCTGAAGTGACCATCCTTTCCTCCGCTTGTATAGCAAACCTGAGGCTTTTCCCCTAAGCCCACATCACTGTCCTGTCTTTGCACATTAACCATAAATCCAGAGATTATGTTGCCTTTGGGTTTCTCCATCAGGATGACAATATAAGCACCACAAACCAGAAAGTCTTCCAGCCCAGGGGCATCCAAGCAGCAAGGAAACTAAATGGAGAAGCTCCTGCAAAGGTGGGGAGTACAGAAGATTAATGGGTATGAAAGGAGACAAACTTAGAAGAAAAAATGGGAGAGTCACCTGCCAAAGACTGATGTGCTCAAAATGACCTCAGTGACTCTTTTTGAGAGGATATTAGAAAATACACCATCTCCCACTGTAAAACAGTGAGATCAGAACTCTGATGCTCTTCAGAGCAATTCTGTAGTGGGATAAGCTTGCAAGTTAAGACAATGCAGGCAGTAATGAACATTTAAGAAAGCCAATGAACTCCATGGTGGAATAAAAGCTGAAGGCAGAAGTATGCATCAGTACAAATACCATCATTATGTACATTCCTGAGGTCTGCAAAGTACAACGGGGAGGTCTGCTCATGCAAAAAGTTGTTAGCAAGCCTCAAAACCACCAAATAAGCAGGTGGGGATGGAGAAAAGATTTGTATACAAAGCTGTGTCTTTGTGAGTAAAGAAAAAAACAAACCACAAATGGGTGTTTCTGAAAATATCTCAGTCCTGAAAGATTAGCCTCAACAGAAGTGTCACTGCAGAAACCATCTGCATATTGAAGAGGTTGCCTAGCAAGGGTTTTTTCCCTCATTATTATTTTCTACTTAGATTTCTAAGAAAAGATCTCTCAGGAGAAATAACAGTAGGATCATAAAAATAGTTCTGAGTCTGCCATTAAAAATTCAACACAGATATTGTCCAAGCCATCTGTACTCAGGTTGTTTTGAAGCCATCATTTTAAATATGCTGAGATTCTCTGCTGAGCTTTGTTTTAATTCTATCACCCACTTAAGTATTTCCCTGAATTAGATGGCCAAAGAGCAGCAGGGTGCTTGGGGAGCAAATGTGAGTTTGAGGGTGCTGTGACATCAGAGGGCAGTGAGTAGGCTGTGTCATCCTAATAAAACAGGACGAGGAATTGCTCTGAGACTAGAAGAGGAGATCCATAGGAGTGACCAGGAGGACTAGAAAAGCAGATCCATAGGAGTTATCATGAGAAACTCCAACAATAAAAATTAAAAGGGAGCGAGCTAAAACCTAATAGTTTCTATGCTTCTCCCCTATGCTGTTATACATATGCTGTTATAATCTGATCGCCATTGTTGCATTTTGCCCTCTTCTGAAATCAGATAATAGTTTCTGCCATGTACCATCTTTTCTTTCCCCTTTTCTCCCTCTGGGAACTGGGTATTCCCCATTCAAATTTGTTCTTTCCCCATTTAATCTTCCTCTCCTCAGTATTTGCTCTGTTCACTGCCTATCCCATCAGGAGCTCATGGCTCCCTTCCCCTCCCCTTGACCCCCTGCTTCTCATAGGGTCTGAAGAACCCAAAGAGCTTGATAAAGAGCATCCTCCTCTTGAAAACAGAAACAGCATCAGCCAGCACAGTCTGTAGGCTATTGCTCTATTACACAGTTCACATATTAGTAATTTTTCAACTGTGATTTGTGTGCCTGGATGATGGCAGGCAGGAGGAGCCTCAATGGCCAAAACACCCTCTTAATGTGTTCCTGCAGTGCCATGTACATCCAACACTTGTTTGATCCCAATCATCAAACTCATCAAGAGTAGGATGCACCACTTTTCTGTGGTGCAGATGTTTGTTTATATTTCTAGTGTTTACTGAAGCAAATGGTATTTGGATACATTTAGTGAGGATGAATGTAGCAAGCAGAAACATGTGTTAAATTATGAATGTCTACATTTGGAGGAAAGTGAGTAAAATGTTGACATTGGTTAATAATTTTCATAATTCATCTTAATGTGTTGAATATGAGTGCAAGTGAGTAAAACCTCAGCCCAGTGAAGTTAGTGGAAAACTACTGACTTCTTAAAACACCCAGCAGAAGCCATAATTTTAGGTGGATGGGAAACAGTGCAAAGATTTATTGTGTCCTAAATTCTCCATTGCTACAGCCTCCAAGCACATCTCAAATAATATGACTCATTGTTTCTCTTGACCTTCCTCTGGGAACAGCAGAGAATGCACCATGAAATGGTTTCTTTTGCCACCAGCTGTATTTCTGGGTGGGGGGACTGCATATCCTGTTGGTTTCTCCGAGAGGCAGGAAGGACAAAGATGTCTGTACCTTCTACCTAGAAGTGCAGGTAATTGTGCCTTTTATGACTGTCCATTCCCAGAGGAGTTTGCTTCTCAAGCTGCCATCATGAACACCCATTCTCACAACGAGAGAGTCAGGAGGCTGCCTGGAAATTAATTCCAGCATGCCAGCAGCATGGGGTGGGCAGACACTACCTCTGTCTCCAGCCTTGAGCCAGCCTGTCATATACCCTGGTCACAAGCCACTGAACACTTTAAAGCCTCGGACCTGTTTAATAATGTCAGCGAGTGCGTAAAACCTTTTGTGGTCCCACACAATAATTCAACTTCCATCAGTGCTGCTGATCTTGCCAATGCAACAATACCAGCTACCACATGCCAAAACAATAAAATAGCTGTTTCCATGAGCAGCCCGATGTAATTTGAACTCTTCAGTTCTTTCCAGTTATTTACAAGCATTGTATGTCACAAACAGACCACCTCTTTTGTAATGTTCTTTAGGAAAGCTGTGTATTATATTGGCATAATAGTCTTCTTCAGGGAGAGCATTTTGTTTTAATAAAATGTGTGCCACCATATTTAATCAATCAGATTGATTGACACTGGCACTAGCTGCATCTCCCAGCAGATGCTGCTGCTACCTCATTCTTATTCCAGTTTCATTTCTCAATCAAATCCATGTGTAAAAAACATAATGTGCTGCCAACATAATGTAATAAAACTTCAACTGAAATGCACACCACCACGACTGAAACTGATAAGTCAAAGTATGGGGAAAGTTAACTTTAGCAAAATCATTTTTGACATGAAAATATTAAAGTTTTACAGTTCAGATATGCCTTGGCTAACCCTAACATAAACGCAAAAGTTTCTCGGGTGTTAAAAAAACTGTAAGAAGAAATTCTTCTAAGAGTTATTGAGCTTTTAGCTGGCTCCCTGCATTTTCTAATCTTCTGAGTTTGCTAGTGTCAGTCCAGTTGGATTTAAGCATAGGCTAACCAAGTGAGATGAATTATAACTTTTACCTGAACAGCTCAGGTGCCTGTGTTAGGTGAACACCAGGTAGTGGTGACACATGGCTCTGCCACAGGCTGAACTAGCAGGTCTGGAAGTTAATGATTCATACAAGCTTAATGAATACCCTGTTAGATGTCACACAGAGGATGATACTAATCTCAACCGTACTAAAGTTTATTTTAAATAATCTGCACACCCCACATTACTCACAGGGCACACAGTTCACAGAGCACTTTTCAGGGGGATTTGCCTTTACTGTACTTCCAGTTTCAGGCAACTGAAGTTGAGACTCCTCTTGATACAGGTGGGTCCATCAAATTCCTGTGCAGGTTACACCTCAAACCCCCAAGGTCAACCTTCAGCCTCCCAGCACTCCCCCAAAGCCAGGTGGGAATTAAAGCTAAGCATCTGATTGCTTGACAGGTTATATACTATGTGCATGATGTTTTCATGTGTAATTACACGATGTTTTCATGTGAAGGAAGTTTGAAAAGAGCTCTAGGCCAGTTTTTTTCAATCCCCACAATAAATTACTTTGCCTTCATTTATTTTATACTTCTTCCAGTGTTTATATGATAGAAAACACATGAATTCACGTCAACAATTTCCATACTTCTGTTAAAAAGGACAACAGAAGGTTTAGTCTGAGAAAATGCCGGATGCTTCAGAACACCCTTTTTCCTTCATCACTCATTTTCACATTAAAAGGTTTCATTAGCTGCAGTCCTGCTAGACAGTGCTTCGAGCAGCCTATGTACCCACTGTGCTCACACAGAGAAGGAGAGACTGGGAAATTTTAGGCTGTGAGGAAATTGCCATAGCTGTAAGGTTTTCAGCCTCTTCTTTAGGCAAAATGAACAAATGGTAAATATATAAATACAAATAACACTTGAGGAAATGACAAAGTTCAAATACTGTCAAACTCTCAGTTTTAATCTCCCCAAACACAATGAGTTCTTTTGGCAAGTGGGCTGGGAGATGCCCCACCAGCAGTACCATGGGCTGTGCTGGGCTGAGGCTAGTAGGGTTTGGCTACTTGATGCTTGGGGTGGGTTGCTGCTTTCCCTTGCCTGTCCCAAACTGGTGCTTCCCACCAGGGCTACAGCACCGAAATGCCTCTGGGTGACAGCATTGGTGAAGCCTGGCACTGCCAGAGCTGCCATCCCACCATCAATCTCCTCCTCCTCCTGTGCCTTCCCAGAGAGGGACCAGGGCTCCCTGCCCACCAAGCAAAGCAAAGACACATGGGCAGCTTGAAAATGATTCCGAAAAAGAGCCGTGGAAATGAATCAACATTTGGAAAAACCTGCTTTGTAGTGCAAGGATCAATCCACGTAGTTTAGTAAAATGAAAATTCAGCAATAGATGAGTTATCATCTACGCATAATATCAGGGGAGGAAATTCTGACAGCAGAGGGCTCTTTAAGCCAACAGGCTGAGGTACAGAAAGATCTGGTAGCTGCAAACTGACGTTAAACACATTTGGACTGAAAATAAGATGAAATTTATTAGTGATGAAAAAAATCTAATCCCAGGACTTCCTTGCTTTAGAAATGAGTTGGATTCCATAGCAGATGGATTTGCAGGTCTAATTAGATTGTAAATATAAATGTCATTTAAATTAGATACATTTTAAAAAAGAAAGAAACTTGTTTAAAATTGCATTTGTTATTATGACAAGCTAGGCTTATTGTTAACTTAGAGTATTTCAGATACATAAAGTAACATGCTGCATCAATGAGATAAAAGTGGCTTAAACTCCATAATTATTGGTTTTTAGCATGTGGTCCAAGGCAGAAACCTGAACTTCTGGAAAGAGCCCAGGCTGCAGATACTTGTCACAAAAGCATGCAATGCATTGCCTGCATAATTTTTTTTTTCCCTAAAGTTTAAAAGTCCTCAAAAGTTTATTATTTGCTCCAAGCTCATTTCAGGATTGAGATCTTATCGGAACGTTTCAACCAGATGTCTTCTTTTTCCCTCAAAAAATATATGCCCTCCCTTTTTGCACAATGAGCATCCCACATTCAATTGATTTTGATCATGAACAGGTCACAACTTGCAGCCTCTGAAAGCACAAGCACTGGCTCTGCAGCATTAAAGAGTTTGTTGCTGAAGATTTCACCCCTGTTCATCAGATTCACGTAGATATTTCTGCCAGAAAAACAAAGAAAACTGCCCATTCTCTGAAGAAAACACAGTGAAGTAGGTGATGTGTTGCATATTTGAGGAAATGTAGAGCCAAACGAAACCAAAGGAGAGCTTTCTTGGAGATGGTACAGTGAAAACACTCCCACGTGAAAATTAGGAGAAATCTCTCTAAGAAGGAGTCCTAAGAAGGACTGCTGGTGAAAGGAGCATTGTGCCTCCATAATACAAAGTGCAGTGGCTGGAGCAGTGTTTTTCATGCCATTTCATGTATGCCTCAAGCAGAATCTGGCTCTTGGCGTGGCTTTAAGAGACAGAACTGATGGCCAGGTCCCAGGGAGAACAGGGGTGAGAAAGGAAACATGGCAATATGACTCTTGACCCTAAAATATTTAGATTAAATTTCATCCACATCTGTGCTAAGATTCTTTCTGGCACAGCCCTAGCAATGTCTTTCCAGGTTATAACATTCTGTGTTATTCCAGATAGTACCAATGGAACACAATTACATCCAGACCAATTACTGCCATTTTCTGATTAGTAAAACATCCACTTATCTTAGTATCTGGGCATGCTGTGGTCTCCTAAGGGTGGTAATTTGCACTGGAGTCCATAAAGTCTTTCCCCACTCTTACTGAATTACCCTCCAGAAAGCTCTCTGAACAAGGCACTGTTTGCCAACGTGTATGTGGAGGAATTAAAGCCCAGAGGGTGAAGCTCAGCAGCTGAAACATAAGTTTCTAGTGTCAGGTGGGATGCTCTGGGAGACCTGAGACATCAGTATGGGGTTGGCAGGAAGACCTATATGAGACCCCACCACCTGCAGTGGAGGCCAGGGCCAGTCCAATGGGAATGTATGTTACGGCAGCCAAATCCCCTTCAAGGTGACTGAAACCTGCCCCACTTCCCTATGGTCTGACAACTATTTATACAGCATGAGGCTGTAGAGCAGGAGCTGGATATAAAACCTGCTCATAGCTCATAGCCTTTATTTGCCCCAAAGTACCTTTGGTACTGATGGATCCTCAAAACAGGCAACGAGACTCAGCACCCATTGCAGGAGGGACAGACATTGCTTGTCTGAGCTGACACCCTGCAGACTCTGCCACCTCCTATTAAGGATGCCTGTTTGACTAATACCTTTTCATGAATGTCTTGGTGACCTTTTCTGGCTTTTGTTTAACACATAGTTCAAGCTTGTCAAAGACGTGATCATTGAAGTGTATTTTTGTGTGTACCTTTGGCTCTGAACACCCAAGCCTATGTATTTCAGTCTTCCACCACTGTCACTTGTTGCTTCCTGATCTTCTTATATTTATATGCACTCTTTTAAATTATGATTTTTTCCTCCCTCTCAATATAATTTCTTAGTATAAGTGTGAACAAGAGCTCTTCTCACTTTCATGAGTGTTTTAGCCCTGAAGCAGAGTGTGCTACCACTGCATTAAGGGTCATGTTTTCTAGTAGAAGTGAAGAGATGTTGTGCAGATGGAGAGCAGATCTGTCCTCCGGATGTCTGTGGTCAAGGTGGGGAGGACATACTTTTCCCGTCTTCTGCTTCCTCTTGCTGCCTTTCCCTGCCATTCCTTGGCTTGAGGCCATGGGTGTTGATTCCCTTTTCCCTGAGAGCTGTCACCCCATGATTTGACTCTGGATGACAGAGATGAAAAAAATGAGCCACAGGAGTGGGTGATGAGGGCAGAGGAAATGGTGCTACTGCTCCTCTCCCCACAGCCAGCCAGCGCTGTGCTTCCCTGGCAGCGCCAGGCATTCCCGGCACAGTCTGTTCCTGTGCCGCACTGCTCTGCTACGGGGTTTTTGAGTTCTATTGGTTTTGGCCACCTTCCAAAATTTCCCTCAGGAATGCAACTGGAAGAAGGGAAATGGCAGTTTTTAACACTTCATATTTCAGCCTGAACGGAATGAAATTACAGTGGAGCAAAAACATGGTCGTTGAGCACCTCTATAGCCCAAGGGCTCTGTGCTCACCAAACACCGCCGGCACACCACGATCCAAATGTCAGCCTTGTGAAGGGAAAAGACATAGGACAGTGTTGTGAGGGCACGTGTTTCAAAGGCTGGAAAAAGTATTTCACTGCACACCCTGCTCCAGTACACTCTAGAGAAGTCCAAAAAAATCTGGACATCAATGTTTTTGGAAACTAACACAAATATCCTCAAATTTTGGAAACTTTTCAATTCCTATTCGGCTTCTGTGACCCGACTCCATTTCTAATCTATTTTTTACTACATAGGCATTAAAATTCCTGTCCTGTTTGTCTTCCATGTTGAGCTCCCCCCTTGGCACAGGGGGGTTTGCAGTTGGGTTGCAGCACCTTACACACACGCTGTTCACCCAGAATTTGACTGTGGGGTTATTTACAGCCCTCCCCATCAAACAAGGCAGGGTGATGGTTGCCAGTTGTGCTGGTGGCTTTTGTGATGAGCAAATTGAATGCTGTGAATTTGGCTGGAAATATATAATTCATTGCACAAAAAAAAAAAAAGAAAAATTAACACCATCAGATGTGATGCTCCTTTTAAATGCCCTGCTGCTTGGCTTGGGTTTCTCCTCATCTACATGAAGAAGCTGCTGCACGGCCTGCAGCTATGGAGAAGCTTGGATGGCAGCCATGCTGCAGTCATCATTTGGAAAAATTGCTGGATTAGAGGCTAATTTTACAAAGACTTGGGCAACGCACAGAAAGGAAGAAACTTCAGGATATCTGGCCAGTCTCGGGAATGTCTCACTGAGGAGAAACTCTTCAGATTGAGGTGTCAATGTTGAAATAAGTTGATGTCATGCCAATTTACACTTTCTCAAATAACTCGAGGAACAGTTGAGTAGTACCAGGAGAAAGGGGTTAGACTGGAATACCTCATCCCTGCCCATCGACAGATTTGTAGCCATTTTATAAAGACTTTTTATACTAGAAGTTTTGTTTTCTCTCATCCAAGACATCTCTCCTGATGTTTTTCTTGCTTCATCCAGTTGTTATGGCTCACCATTCCTATTGGCAGCCTGTTTAGGACTCACATATTCACAAGAACAGAAGAGTAACAGAGCCATAATGTGGGTAAAATTATCAGTGATGGCATGGCATAAGCCAGGATTTTTCTCATCTAGGACAGGAGAATATTTTGTAAACCTCTGTATCAAGTATGAGAACTTCCTTACCATGACATTACAATCTCTAGAATAACCCAAGTGATTTAATTTTCTTTGCTCTACAAGAGCAGCCATATGGACTGGGATTTGAGAGCCATTCAAAGGGCTGATATTATCCCAAAATTTAAATAACATTTCTTGTAGAATGTGAGGCAGAAGGAGCAACGCTTAATCGAATTCAGGATTTCATTTGCTTGGGCTAACAGCTAAGGAAACTGGTTTAATTTCTTCTGTGAGAAAAGTGAGATAAATGATGTGCACACGTGTCTCAGGTAAAATACTTGATCACTTACCTTCTTAGTCATCACTGGTCTTTAATCGCACATTATGTAACATTACACCCAATACAGATTCCATTGGGGGGAAAAATCACAACCATGCAGCCTGCAGAAACTAGAAAGTAATTTGTCTCCAAGAGGAAGGATGCTTTTTTCTGCACACCCTATGTACAGCACCATTTATCATCTGGGAACATCGCCCAGCAGAACTGCACTCAGCTAAAGTCACATCAGGCCAACTCTCCTTTTAGAGGCTCCTGTCCCAGGACCATCCAGAACCTACAACTTTCCCAAGGCAAAGGCATCTAAAGCAATGCCAAATCAGTCAGTCCAAATACATTTATAAGACCTTTTAAACTCTTGGGCACTGCTGTAGTGAAGTACGGTCTTTTCCAGGCTACCTCTGTGAGAGTGCCGAATTCAGAGACCTGTTGCACTGCAGATTGAAGACAGATCTATTTGGTAATTAAAAAAAAAAAAAAGAAAGAAAAAGAATCCCAAAGCCAAACCCTCCACCGAAATTATCTCCTACTGAAGAAACTTTTTGGTCCTATGAAATCTAACTACACTTTGGCATGTTTTCCCAAACACAGCATGAAAAAGTAGTAATATTTTATGTTTTAATTACAGGACATTGTCCCTCTCTTAGCAGATGCCTGCAGCCCACATTCTGCCTCCTGAACATCCTGGCTGTAATTTGCAAAATATTTGAGTTTCTGAGAGATACCAGGAGCTCCAATACAGTGTGGATACCCACCAGCACTAACAGCACTTAAAACATGGGACAGCTGACTTGAGATTGACAGTGGATTTTGGCACCTCAGGACTTTTCCCCAGGCAGTGGAAAATGTTCCAGCATGGACTAGACACATAAAAAGTTTTCCCCAAAGCATATGCAGCCCCCACAGAAAACTGAAAACATGAAGGAGTGCCTCATGCTATGTAACATCATCTCTCTTTTCCAGAGTTACAGTTGGGTTCAATTTTCTATTACTGCAGATCTTTGGGGTGGGACTTTTTTGAAGCATTCAGCCTTGGCCCAAATCCTCTCCTGTTGGAAAACAATGAGCCTCCGATCTCCCCACTGCTTTAATGGCAGAAGAGCCCAGCCAGCACAGAGCACTTGGGGAAATCCCTCCCCTCCACCCACTCCCGCACAATGGCTCAAACGTTTCGTCCCTGCATGGAGCCTGAATAAACAGGCGTTGCACAAGGAATCGCGGTGGGGAAGCGAAGCCTCTGTGCCAAGGGCAGCCTCTAATGCTGCAGCCACTCCGCATTAACTGTTACAGCTCATGGATTGGGATCATTCCTGGGAATGCCACTGCCCTCCTGGGGAGCCTGTGTCCCCCTCACTGGCTGTTTGACTGATATCTGCAAAGCTCTACAAGTGGTAGCCGACAGGGCCAGGTGGCTGTGATGTGACTCATACTTCCATATCCTCCTACAGATGACAACAATGGCAATTTCTGACCTTGAGAGCTATTTGTTGTAAGGTCAGTTTTGGTTATCTGGCTGTAAATTTTGATGCAAGTTAGTATTTCTGAAAATTGACCCATTTTATTCATTAATGAAAGAATAACATGGCCAGAAATCATTATCTAGGACCTTTTAGACACATCCCATCATTTTGTGATCAAATATGTCTGAGCACCAGCTTGGCTTTGCCCTGGCAGAAAAGACAATCTGTGTTGAAAGACCCGCAAAGTTCACCCACATCCTTCTCCTTGGGACTCACTGGTAGAGACTATGGACAGAAATACACAGTCCCACAGTGGATGGGAGCTTCTTCACCCATGGGCTGCCTTTCAAAAGAATATGGTATGGCGGCCTAAATAGGAGCTCAACAGCCTTGAGCCTGTGCCTGAGGCATCCCAGCCAGAAAACTAAGCTTGAGTTACTTCAACTCAGTTACTTCAACTAAGGTTGAAGAGTATTGATTTGCTGCTAACACATGCTTTTACATCATCTTTATCTGGCATGTTTCTAATGTGGTTCATCAATGCTTTGCCCTGAGCCTCAGGATGTGTTTCTATAAGCCAGAAGGAATAAACAGCTTTTTCTTCTGTGTTAAGTAAATAGGCACAGTAAATGGGCTCTCTCAGTTGACATTATTTGAGCATCTGTCTCATCATCTTCAATGCCAAGACAGATGAGCATTTCCTACCATCCTTCTGCTGAGATGGATGCAGCAAAGGCAAAAAGCACTTTCTTCAGGCAGCCCTGTGCATACTGTGCTCATTTAAGAGGTAAATAAAGAAGACATCACCACTGGATGTGCGTCCTCTGCTAGCAATCAATGCACAGCATACACTTTTGATGAGGTTAGATAACAAGCATCACATGGAGAGAGGAGTACCATGCACACACAACCTTCTGAATATGTGTCAGCAATAAAATGAGAACTACAAAGGCAAGCACTTGCTGCCCACAGTAGGGTGTCTCATCTAGTTCAAGTTCAGTTGTGCAATACAAGCCCAACTCTCTGTAGTTTGATAAAAAGCCACCCTAAAACAACAACAAACCTCCTATATACTGCTCTGAAGGATTAGCACAAGGATATATCTTTGTTCACATAGCCCTTTTTAGTCTTCAAAAAGGAATTTCTCACATCAAAAATAGAGAATTCTTTCACGTCACTGTCAGCTCTGTAGCCCACCTAAAATTGCATTATTACCACTGACAGAAAGACAGGTGTTAACAGCTGGAGAGAAAACAAATGTAGAGCGTTGTGGCAAAATTTGAGGAGAAACAGATGTGTGAGCAACGTTGTCTTTGATATTTATTTTAATAATGCTTCTCAAATGTGTTCAATATTTATGTGATATAGGCTCAGCTTTCACTGGCACACGAGAGCCCACACCATGCATTATTTGCCTCTGCCTCCACTTCTTTTCTTTTCCTCCCTTCTAACTGCCATAAAAACAGCATCCACAAATCTCTCAGGAAAAGCTGGTTTATTCCTCCTCCCCTCCCCCAGTATAAAATGGATAGAGTTTTTTAGCAGTGGGAGTTCAGTGTGATTAGTATGCTAATATGGGAGAGAGAAAAGGAAATGGAGATGAGAGATACGGTCCTTTAGTGAAGAAAAGCAGGAACAACTGAAAGGAGGATCTCTGCTAATCAATTAACCTACAATGGACCTAATGCCATAAGAAGCTATTGTGCATAAAGGGACAAAATTCTCGGTGACAGATGGCACTTGGGCTCACGATATTACAGGGTTGCTGCTCGAGAGCTTGTTTACCTCCCATACAGGGGTAAGCAATAAAGCAATAAAATTGCTTATTTATTTTAAAGAGAGAAGTTGAAATGCTTATTTACCAAATCAATCAAGGTTTACTAAGGCAGAACAGCCACAATCCTCATGGCCCTAAAATGCTGGATACTTCACTGATTTCAAATAGCAATTATCTGTTGCAGTTTCTTGAACCCGCTCTGACTGCAAAGAGACGTTTAATTTGCAAATTTTGATGAAAATTGTCATTTTTTTAATTGCCTATTTCACCAATTTGAATTTTAAAACAAACGATTAACTAGAAGCTCATTTTACTTGCCTTGGGCAAGCCCGGAAAAATATTTGTCAAGACCCAAGCCTGTCTGCTTAGCATTTGAGTTGAGAAATGCACAACTGCCTTCAAGTCAACATTAGCTGTGACAGAAGCAAGACTATTATTTAACAGTAGCTGAAAATGTCAAAAACAAGAGGCATTTGGCATTTTGACAAGACAGCAGAGAAAAGAAACTACTTTTTTTTCCCCCCCCATCATTCAGTTAACTGTAAAGCAAAACTGTACAATTATCACTTGGCGCTGAGTACAGCTTTGGCCTCTTCCTTTGAACCAGAGGGGACAGGGAGAGCAGGTGAGTTTCCATCTTCTGCTTGCAGCCACCTTCAAGGTCCCACCATGGGCCAGACCCTCTGTGCTCCAAACCAACCCACGTTCTGCTCCCAAAAATGGAGGAGGCATCATCTTACACCTGTGTCAGGCCTCAGGCACTTCAAAGTGATGAAGACCTCTCAAAAGCTAAGGACATATGTAAATGCTTAGAGGTATATGTTTTAGATACATATTAGATATATATTTAGATATATGTTGTTATCTGGCTGTCCGAATAAATGCAGGTATTTTTTTTAAAATGTAGGTATTGAGCCTGGGCATTAATCAGCCATTTTACTTTAGAAATCTGTAACGGGTTGACCTTGGCTGGATTCCACGGGTTAGCTGAATTAATTAAAAATTGTATTGTGATGAAGAGGAGCCTGATATTGAAGAAGTGCAGGAAAACTAATATCTAAGATACTTTGTTCCCATGGGGAGATTAAGTTGGAAGTTACTGTTCTAACCAACAATAAGATGCAAGAGTGCTTACAATAAACATATTGCAAACTGTCTCCAGGAAACAGTGTAACGGGCGATAAGACTCTCCTTTCAAGAACTTTGGATACCAGAATGAACAGGCCTTAAGAATTTAAGAGATGCCAAAGTGATGAACACATGTTCATCTTCATTGCACACACCAGGTACTCTGCACCATTTATCTATGCTCAAGTAGAACAATTTTCTAGCAGCGTTTCCTACCCGTGAAGTCCCTTTAACATCAGTCAATATTAGGGAGAGTATAAAATCCATAAAGATTTGTCTATACAAGTGTCAGCTGCCTGTTTATGTCCTTCCTCAGTGAAATCTCAGAATGCACCTCACAGCAGCTGTACAAGAGAGACATCGGGAGATGTGTCGCATGGTCCCTTTCCTAGGTCCCATCTCTTAGTAGTCTGGTGTGTAGCAGTTACATGACCAACCTCACCACATCTCTCTGGGTTTTAATAGTTACTGTGATCCTAGAAATCACGAGCTATCAAGGTTTGACAGTTCACCAAAGCATAAGTGTTCCACAAAAAGCTGATTCAGGTGATTCCAGAGAGCACATCTTGTCCCTATGGCTTTGAAACTTCCCTGAAAGTTTGAGGGGTTCTGGTAGCATTCGTGTCCCTTTCCTGGTGCACAGCACTTCTGGTGTCTGGCTTTTGGGGCTAATGGAAGGCAGGAGGAGGCAATACCACAGACAAGAAGAGGCCTTCCTTTTGCACTGACCTTGCATTGGTGCTGTGATGGAAAAGGAAGGGTCTGGGGAACCACTCCTGCTTCAACTAAACTTATTTCCTTGGAACAGATCAGGAGACCACATTTGTCAAGACACAGGCTGTGGAAGCAACACAACCATCCTCATTTACTCATGAGCTGATCCCAAGATGTGAAATCCTGTGGTTTTCACATCTGAAGTTGCACTGCAAATCCAGGGAGTTGGGGTTCAAAAAAAAGACCCTGAACAGGTGGGTGGGTTTGAAAAAAAAACTCTTCCTCATGTCTTCACGTACAGATCCATGGAGGTTAAGGGTGAATGCAAAAGCAACCCGTGATACCTCTCTCTATCCCTTGGTACTTAAAGATGATTCTCCTTTATAAATTTACATTAAAAAAAACCCAACCAAAAAGCCCACGTGTGTACTATACAAATACCACTGGTATTTGTCTTTGCACTAAACATTTTGACCTGACATCTAAACTGAATTTCCTTTTGTATCCAGCCAGCTTATCAAGTGACACCCCCATCTTGCTGCTCTTCACTGTCCCAAAGTTCATTCACTGGACCAGTACAATGATCAAAGTCTGCAGAAAAAACCTGAGAAAAAAAATGTTTCCAGGAATAGGTATGTCTCACTTTCTACCAGCTTCATTATTTCTTAGCACTGCATTTCTATATTTATTACTTACGTAATACTACGTGTCTAACATTTCTTATACCACCTACCACCGCAGTGGACACATCACTTCATTGATCCATGTTCTGGAAATATCAGTCTTCAGGATCTTTCAATTCATCTTCTTCAAAACACTGTTCCAGCTGCACTTCTTGCTTGATACACTGATTTGAGGAAACTGGTTTGTAAGAGGAGTCTGAAACCACACAAAGCAGTATTATTTCTCTCTCCCTAGTTTAATCAGAGCAGGCACAGGTCCAACACAAAGCCTCAGCTGAATTTCTTACACGGAAAATACTGGCCAAGAAAAAAAAAAAAAGCAGGATCATGGCAAGCATTTGTGACAACAAGCTCATCAGCGGCCAACATTTTGTATTTGCATCATTATTAATCTGCTCTGCCAGATCTGATTCTCCTGAAGAGCTGATATCCCATATAAAAAGCACACATTGCAAATCACAGGGGATGATGACAGTTTTCATCAGTGCTGAAAGAGGAGGGAAAGACAGAATCTGCAGTGTGCTGCTCTTACTTTTTGTACAGTGTAGGAATTTTTTTTTTTTACCTGTATCACATAAGAAAACAAGTGAGGTCTAAACAATTTCAATCCTTTCAAGCACAGTAGGCCAAATTCCCAACCAGTATATCCACTGAAATCAATGGAGTTATGCCAGTTCGGCTGAGAACTTGGCTTTGCATGTCAGTTCATTCAGCAATGATTGCACTTGACATGCAGCACAGAATAAGCATTTGTTTTTAAAAAGAAACAGTGGAGTCTTTCAGTGCTGACCCAGCCTATACATAGTCCTGGCTCCAAGGACAGGATTAACTGTCCTTAGCTCAGGCTCCTATGTATTTGTCCACAGGAAGAGTAAGGAGAAGGAAAAAAGCATGTTCTTCTCTCTTTGGAACACTGATAGCACGTCTTACCACTCAAGACAAGAAATGATGGCTGTAGAGCAGCTTTGGGCTGTAGGGCAACTTTGCCCTTTGTTGGAACCCAGAGTTGACACATGTACAAAGTGTCCTTACAGGCATTAGGCATCCACTCACTCCACCTGAACACCACGGAGTCACATCCCTCACTTTACCTCACCATTACCAACCAGTGCCCTGGGCCAGACCACCAGTTTCTCACAGAGTTCAAAAGGCTTGTGTCAATCAGCAAGAAGTTGGTAAAGCCATATTCCCACAAATTCTCTGGTGGCATAGCTAGGCTTACCCCAGGCACCCCTAGTCACTGAGGAAACAACTGGTACAGCTGGGGTAGAGGAAAACAGACGGGCCAAGGCAGTTCTGGTGATCATGGCCAGTTAAGTGATGCCTTTGGAGGACAGCTGAGATCAGAACAAGTCAATACAAACGCATCTGTAAGGCTTCCCTTCTCTTCATTTTGAAACCCATAGTGCAATCAGAATGATAACTTATTTTCCTTTTCTTTCTTGCAACATTATGTAAAATGCTGGAGATTCACCTTGCATAATTTCTATCTGGTAAATTAAGTTGCAGCCCTGTTCCTCACAGCTTTCATTTTAGTTCACACATTTTCCGTGAGTAACTGCATGAAACAAATGTTCCTTCGAGGTTTGGTTACCAAAGAAGTATTAAATATTTAAATGTTGGTTACAAGGCATACACTGAACTAATCAGAGAACAGAATCAGCAAAATTACATTGTGAATTCAGACTTCAACATCTTTATAAATACATATTTTTATTTCAAGAAATATTTTGCCAAACATGCTTAAAAGGCACAACTTCAGGATTTCTACCAACACAGTCATAAAAAGCAGGCATTATAGCTGCACCTGCGGATCTTGGCACCGCAAATGCTGTGCAATTTGTGCACATATCCCTGCAGAACTACAGTACAACAGGTCACCCCTTGCATAGAGGTTTTTAAGTGCAAAAGACAAGGCAGAACTGCTGCCTCTACAGAAAGCAAATCCTATGAACCTCGACCTGGGAATGCTGCAGGATGTGTGTCTGACATGGATGTGCAGGGCACACTGGACACTGAGCCCTCAACTGTGGGAAATTACTAGATGCCCTTTCCCTTTCCCTTCCTTTTTATTCCTATTTATTGCTTCCTACCTGCTATAGTGCTGGGCAGGCTGAAAAACGAAGTGTGAAGTGCAGCAGGAGCTACTGAACTTCTGTGCTTCAGAAGCGAAGAGCAAGACAGGAAAACTTCTAGAAAATGCCAAACTACATCTCAATCTGGATTTCAGCTCCAATCAGATCAAGAAACGACCCCTACCATTTCCCCAGCATGGCTTTTAAACATTCAAAGCACAAACTCCCACTATGCTGCCTGAAAAGCCCAGCAACAAAGTTTATCCTTTAATTTGAGGCTTTGTCATTTGACTGGGGGGAGGTAATCAGGACAAGGCTCTGGACCATGCTGCTCAAAACATGACATACCAAAACTCCAAGCTGGCTGCCTGAAGCAATTAAAGGAGTGTTTACTATTCCATGACAGTTAACATGTTGGACTGACCTTTCATTTAGCGTTTAGTGCTGAACATTAAGCTGCAAAATTACTCATGCTTTGCATTTAGTACTGGCATCAAAACTAACAGCATTGGATCGCTATTCCCACAGCGAGACACGCGTTCCCTCTGCCCAGCTGTGCATGTACTTTCCTGAGTATTGCATTTAACATCACTTCCACAGGTTATATTAATCCATTACCATTAGGAATTACTGATAACACTGCTCCAAAATGTAAAAGACATATGGAAAATGTTACAAGCGATGCAGATGGTAAAATTATGTTCTTCCCTTACAGAAGGAACCGTGAAAAGATAAAAAGGGAAGACTGGTGTATGCCCACAGGTCCCCATGGCAGCTCCCAGCCAGATGGCAGCAGGGAAGTACAGAAGATACACAGGAAAAGTTTCTTTGTTTACTTTCCTCCTGGCTGCTTACAACGGCCTTGTCATAAAGAGGCACAAAATGTGTTTTGCGAGAGCCTGGAAGCTCAGCACTTGGAATATTCTCTCCAAAACAGGCAACTTTCCATTTGACACCCTCTGGTTGGAAGGATTCAGTGTTTTCATTCCCCAAGGTGATGCCCTTGTGGAGAGGCTACAGAAGAAAGGGAGAGGTTAAGTTTCCAGCAAAACACCTTTGCTGGTGTGCTTTTGGCTAATCTTCGCACTTACTGTTCAAAATTATGGTTGTTTCTACCCCTGGCTGTAATTTCCCTGGTCAGACACCTGGCATGCCCAGGATGCTGCATTTTCACAGCAGTTAGGAATTTTGGGTCACAGGTTGCCAACACAAATGGGATTTTTCCATTCACCCACTGTGCTCCTTCCAACTTTCAGCTGTGGTTCTCTCCAGCTGCAGGACTGCATCTCAAACCTCCACGAACCTCTCTTCCCACTCTTTCCTCACCTCTGCCTGGACACTTTTCCATTACACATTTCCAAACCTCTATTTGTCACATCTTTTTTGAGACAACGATGGGCACAATGAATGGAGTCTGTGAATACCATAATAACATTCAATTCATATCCAGACCGGAACATTAATAAATAAAGTATATTAAGAGTTTCTCTACCATTTGTGGGGTGTTTTTTCATATTCATAGCAGCTGTTTATATCTAAATCTCCATTTTCTGTACTGTGAGTGAAGTTATCTGACTTATTCCCACAGCAGATTCAAAAGGGCAGATTTTCCAAGGCTGCTCAGCATGCTAATTAAGATAGAATCATGGCTGATTTGATCTTGTCTGCTTCTTTTTCAGTATTTCTAGACAGGTATGCAACCAATATGACAGCAAATGGTCAATATGAGATTGCTGATAGAAGGCAATTCAGTGTATTTTGAAAATCAGTATCATTTCTTAAAGAAAGAAGAAATCCATCAATCAAGGTTGCAACTGTATTTAATGCACATTTTGCTTTTAACAGCAATTTGCCAATTTAAACAGCATAGACCTTACAGTGCTTAATTAGTGAAGAGGTTATAGTGCTTATAAAGTTGTATCTAAAATATACCTTTTTCATTCTCTATTGAACAACATTTTCACAAGTCTGTTATAATGACATGCTATACAGTAGCAGCATGTTCCCACCACTAAAGTTAAGGCCATGTCAGCATTCCCATCACGAACCTTTTCCAGAGTTTGACCACCACCAGACATAAAATTACAGTGCAGTTTGAATCAAAAGAACACCCACGATGTGATCCTGTACTGATGTTAGTCAAGTAAGGAAAAAAAAACCACTAAGACACATATAATAAAGGACTCCACCCAAATTTATTTTGGATGATTGCTGCCTTTGCACAACATGCTTAAAATTTCCAAAACGAAATTCAGAAGTTAGTGGACAGCACAGTCTAACCAGGTTTAGCTGAATCTGAGTGCAAAGTGCTGTAAAGTGGGTGCACAATAACCACTTCTCACATACTGCACATTTTAACATACACAAGGCTGCTTCTGTCTAAGTACTGAGACTGGCAGGCAACAGCAGTTCTACCATCAGGTGACTAAAAAAGCGACTCGAGTTGTACACACTCACTGGTCGTGATGAAACTACCTCATTTACCAAGTCACCACACTGGCTACTGAGGCACCATGTGTTCTCTACAGTAATAAGAAACATCTGAATGTTTATGCCACTCATGCCTAGACAAATCAAGAGGGACTTATCATGCTGCCCACCAAGCTGAAGGCATTTGTTGAAAGTGGATGAAGTGAAACACTGTAAGAGAGGGACCCAAGAGCTTCTTCAGCGAATCGCCAGAGCCTGCATAAGGAAACACCATTTGTTCATGGCAAGTTTCTTGGTTTTATAATAAAATGCTTCTTACTGCCATATGGTTTGATTAAGAGAAAATCTCTAGTCAGAGGTCTACTTAAACATGTTCTACCTCTGCTTAAAGCAAAGCACCTCTGTATGTGCTTTCCTGACACATCACCCTGTGACAGTGCTGCAGGTGCTGAACTGCCACGGAGCTGTGACGAGCTGATGACACTTTGTGGAGCTGCAGAACCAAGCTCTTTATCTCACTTGTTTTTTATTTTTACAATTCCCCATTCAAGAAATTTTCCTTTTGTGACCACTCCATTCCATACTTTTCAGACTTGGATTTAAGCAGATTGAAAAAGACTTGCCTAGTTCAAGCTTCATGTACAACGCATTCACACACTTATTAATAAAAACTTGTCTAAACATCTATTTGTTCTTTGGACCAACTCCAGCCTCCCTAGGTGACTGTAACATGTCTTACAAACCTTTCACGGAAGACTTAAAAATATAGTACTTCAAGACAAAAAAAGGAAAGCAAATACATTAAAACATCATCAACGAAGACAGAAGGGGAAAACGAAGTGGAGACATCCCATGCCAAATTTACTGCAGGCACAGGTTAGCAGTGTCCTTTGGAAGTCTGCTTTCTGCCTTCTTGCACAAGTTCTTCTATCTCACAGTCTTAAAAGAGAGCTGCAAAGCCAAGAGGAAATTCCACGTACGCCCCCAAATATGGGTCACAAACTAAAATCCTTCTTAAGAAGGGAACTGATTAGCACACAGCCTATGTCAGCTTGCTGTCCTACCAGGCTTTCTGTGCACAGGCATCTGTAAAACAGGGGTTACAGCATTTCTCTACCTCAGAAAATTGCTATGAGAACAATTGCATTTATAGTTGCCTGGACACAGTCACAGAAAGAAGGGCTACATTGGTACCTAAAATACAGCCTGGCCTCCTCCTGCTGATCCCTGCCAACAGAGCAGGTGGTAGGCAAGGGCTACATTGGTAATGTAGGGGTTTATGACACTATATGGTAGTGGATGATTTACTTCAGCAGAATTAAGTTTTGCATTAAAAACTCACTAAGTTTTGTTTCCTATCAACACAGGTCAGCTTAAAGGATTGTACCAGAATGACTCAAACTGTATCACATTGTGCACATAAGTACTTTCAGAATCTGTCCACATTTGATGATGGTTCACATAAATTCATATACAAACATGTATACTGTTGTACTAGGGGAAAAACAGCAAGTAATTTCCAGACTTGGTTTCTGTTTCTGTTTTCTGTGATACTGGGCACATCCTACAGACAAATGAAATGCTACAGCAATAACACATGTAACCTGTATTGTTTCCTCACCTGTAATGTGAGTAAGAATGATACACTGTGTTAACAGGCAGAAATCAGTCACTTATTGCATCAAAGCTCACCAGTAATCCATAAATTTCAACAGATATTATGGGCTATCATCACAGAAAGAGGTCTTCTTTCCTAAATTTGAACCCCGTCTTTCACCAGCTGTTAAGAACAAATTCCTCAAAACTTTCAAGATGAAGTGAAGCAGGAAGTTTCAGCTACAGAAACGTAGTGCAAAGGTTCATTTTGGCACTGCAACATTATGGACAGACAGGAACTTACGGTAAATTGTTTAGATTTGGAAAAAAGAATCCTATAATTGAACCAATATTGTCAGATGTATTGCATACTATTGTAACTTCACAGTAATCAAAATCAGACATCAAGGTTTCTATAGAAGCAGCAATCACAGATTGCAGTAAAGTATACCACTTAAGGGAAAAAAATTGCATTTTGGCAATTTCATAGTCAAGTGTTCCTTATGCTCCTCTAACAGTCATTTGTCAAACATTTTCCTGTTTAAAAGGTGCATGTTGTTTCCTCTCAGTCCTCGTGAGACTTCTCTGCAATGACTTTGCATTCATACTGAAAAACAAGTTAACAAAATAATATTAATTTACATAATTAATGAAAAAGACTTATGAAAGTGATTTTTCTACAAAATGGGTGATAAAATAGTTCCTCTAAAACTCCACCCAGGTAAGTTTGGTCTCCCTAAATTCTATGCACACATTGGTGGCTGTGATTTCTCTCCCAAGCAGCAGAAAGAGCAGGTCATACCAATGGGATGGCCTGATTTCTCCTCAAACATGGGAGCTCTTATATAGCTCCTGGTCCTTTCAGGACCTAAAGGTATGAAACAGAGTGTACAGAGCAAAGCATGGGCAGTGCTCTGAGTAACAGTACAAGCAATGACTACTGATTTCTACCTTACTGCAGACCCAGAAGTCATATAGCTGGTTGGTACATATGGAGGAAGAAATTACACGTACATTTAAATTTTGACTAGAAGGCAATGAACCTCCTCTCCAAACTCACCATTGCCAGCTGCCTGCCAATATTGCCCATAGTTATTCCACCAGCAAAAAATATACATGGCAACCAGGAACGAACATAGAGGAAATCTGGAGATGTGTACCTGGAAAAGAACACACACCTGTGAGCTCAGCATTGTGCAGTACAGAGAGTCCTCTAATCACAGGGCAAATGCACTGTTATTAGGACATATCAACTCAAAAAGATACATATTATAGAAATTTAATTACTTGCAGCAAACAACCAAGGAGGCTTTACTGATTATAGCTGCATTTGTTCAACTGAAAAAACCCATGTTATATTGTTGGTAAGGTAGCAATTTTATGTCATTGCAACTTCCAATTAGATTTCTCACTTACATACCTAACAGCTTTCATAAACAGTCCAATTTATGCCATGCTCAAAATTAGGTGCTGACACCTTTGGAAATCATGTCAAATCATACCCTTTCAGTTACTCTGATTTTATATTACAGTTTCAGAACATTATCATTTAACCTTAAGGGAGTAGATACTTACTGATAAACTCCATTGTAGACCAGAAGCTGTGATACCAAGGTGGCCAGGAAAGCAATTCCCACTCCAAGACCAAAGCCACTTCGTGATCTATCAAATGTCCACCACAACCCAATTGACAGGGCTGCTAACGTGAGAGACAACTGGATATTGTTGGCAAAATCCACCTTCTGTGTTGGTTGTTAAGGATAAGCTTGGAAATACTATATACAAGTGTAAAGTGATTTTTTTTTCGTTTTGTTTATCATATTTTGGCACAACAGAAAAAAGTACTATTAAGAAAATACAGCATTAGTTGTATCAGCTCTTGCACAGCTACAAGTGTGAGGAAACAAGCCTTGTAATTGTTGTCAATATATGAGGAAACTAAAAACTTATGGTACTTCTTCAAGTTATAAGGTCTGGTCACTGTACAAGAGCAGAGACCCTTCACCTACCAGAGGATGCAAGCATTTTAAACAGACACTCAATGTCTATGTTATTTTTCAGAGTAAGGACATCTCATCCTCACCTAGTCCTTTATTATACTAGATATAAAATCCTGTATCTAGCATTAGACTTCTCCAAGTGACAATGATTTACCAAAAACCAGTTAATTATCACTGTTATTTAACTGCAAATTTGTTTAATTTACATGGTACTTTACATTCAGCTCAACATTAAAATGTTAATGTTTTCTATAAAACAAAATGTAATTACTGGAAAGTGTTCACCTAAATCAACATCAGTTTTGTCAACTCTGTGACAGAAGTGTGAAGTCATTCCAGATCCCTCTGCAATGTTTCACATCCTTCAAAATGTTTTGGAAACACTAAGTCATCCTCCCTATTCCTGTCCAGAACAGATAATTAAAAAGGAGGCTGTCAAGTTTCATAAGCTTGAAATCAAATTTATTGGATGACAATATAAAACCACTGCTCTATTTTCTCACAAAAATCTGCAGAGAGACCCAAAGGAAATGAGAAAGAAGCTCAGCTTTCTGAAATAATTACAGGATAAAACTCAATAGCATCAGAAAAAGTGTTGAACAAGACCAAAACCCTCACCAAATATGGCAACATGCAGAACTGGCAACAGCTGACAAGAAAGCATTCTGGAGAGCTGTCAAGGAGGAAATACAGACAGTACATTACTATGTCCTGGAATATGGGTAACAGCTGTTAGAGAACTCCAAAAGGTTTGCTGTAAATAATCAGACCCACGCAGAGAGAAGCTGCCAACTCTCTTGTATTTCTTAAAAGCAGCAAAGTTGCATTTGCTCACCCAACAGGCACAGGCCAGGTCAGTGAGAGTCACAGCATCAGGTTAGTGCATCTTTGGCAAGGAGAGTGAGGCTTGTGAGGGACAGTGGGAGTGAACTTGGCAGCTCCAGCTCATCCGGCCATACTGGATAGCAGTGGGTGGGAACAAAACCAAACAACAACAAAGCTCATCTGAGGGCCAAGCCACTTCAGTGGGAATTCAGCCTGCTCTCCTATCTTTCATTTGACCTGTTTTCCTGGCAATGAGAAGATTCAGTAGCAGGCGATCAGAACTACTTGGCACTGCTTTTGTGAGCTGTGTTGGAGCTGACACTGCTGCAGACGAGCACCTCAGAAATGATCAACTTTCTTTCCCATTAGTTTACAAGACTCCAACTTTCACAAAAGATCCTGGTTTTGCCTAGTGCCTCCTCTGTCAGACATGACTACACAAAACCTCTAAGACTTGCAGCACTGCCAGTAAGGTGCACCAGTCCACGAGAAAAGCACCCAGTCACCCAGTGTGCCCCCAGCTGTTTCAGAGGGAAGGGACACCAGCCATGACCATACTTGTGAGAGGATGTATGTGAGCAGCTACACAGTTAGAAGTATAATGTACTGACTCTACTGAATAAACACAGGAATGGGAACTACTCTCCTGGCATCAGGGTAGGCAGCACTTGCAGAAGGGGGTAACAATGGTTCTGTGCCGTGCAGTCCTGGGTACTCCTGACTCTGAGTTTTCCCCATTCTTTGAAAAGTGCATGTGCTTCACTGATGATCTCAAGACTGGGCTTCAGCCTCCTACTATGGTGTTAAAAGCACGTCAACTTGGAATGTCTTAAAGCACTTTTCTGTGATACCTTCCACATGAACATTTTCCCATACTTACTTTAATTTTTAAAAGAAAATAAATACCCTAAGTAAGACAAAGCCCGATATTGAGACACTTCTAATGAAAAAATTTTTCAGAAAAAATGTGACACTTATCACCTCTAATACTGCTACAACAGTCTGACACTAACACATATTCTGAATTTCCCTTGCAAAAATGCAGCATGTTGTATCTTTAACAATTCGTATGACTGACTGTACGAGGATTTTTGAATGAAAACCCATTTGTAATCACCAATTTCATGTGAATATAGGATACAGCACTGGCATGATTTATTCCCACAAAGACTGCTACACATCGCATCACACTGGACCATTCTCTCTTGAACTTATGTGGCTCTCCCAGATGTCTGTCCATGCAGGGGTACAATAACCCAATCACAGCTGTGGAGACAGGAAAGAAAAAAGGCCCAGAAGTTAAAGCACTGTCAACATTTAACTAAAATAAAGACTATCTAGACTTTGACAATCATAGTTACTATTAAAACAGATCTTTTAAGGGTAAAAAGCACAAAAAACATACATTGTAAAAGAAGAGGAATTCCAAAGCATTTCGTTTTTTAAAAAAGCCCTGTAAAACTTCAGCATCAACTTCACCTACTGCAGCAGTGACACGGAAGAAGCAGCAACACAGAGACAATTTGAACTAGGGGCACAGGATGACAGAGTTCTCCCCCACACCAAAATCTGTATTTAGTTCAGAAAGAGCAGTAATAGCCTGCAGGCTGGCACATCAAACATACATGTTTAAATAACTGCAAGCCAAACACACCACAGTATATGCAGAATGTGGTTTACAACATCAATATTTTGGTTTTTCTATTGTCGTTATCAGGTTTTGTTTGGATATCAATGCTACTGTCAAGCTCACCCAGAAGAGAGAAAGCCAAGAGCCTACAGTAGCTGTTGAATACAGAAAGCAAACAGGACTTCCAGCCCCAGGGAACTGTGATGCTCTTTCAATATTTCCTCATAAATGTGTTCTCTACTGCAACTGCAGATAAAAAGACTGTTACCAACCCCACTAAGGAATAATAATGGTGTCTAATGTTAGACTGGTGCTGCAGCATCAGTACAGATTCCAGTGCCTTCAGTCCAGCACACTGCTGGGAGTAACATCACAAATGCTCTTTATTCTGCCACAGAGGAAACTGATCTCCAGGATTCGGGAAAATAAATCAGTAAAGCTGGAGTGGAAAAAAAACATCTCCCCAAGCAATTTTCTTGCCAAAGGCCTTGGGCCAAACTCATGACTAATAACAGTGATGGATGAAAGGACTTCTCTGAATGCAGCCTCGATCACCACTGATTATAAATATGCAAAATACCTTTATTCTGTTCATAATAATAAACCATACTGCAAAGAAATGTTCATGTCAATTCCAGGAAGGCTGTGCAAGCACAAATGGTTAAGAAAATGGGTGAATTACCAGCACTTAGCACAGAGGTTCCCTGTATGTATGCTAGCACAGAAGATGAAGAAAGAAAATGGAGAAGACTGATATGGAAAAAGAAAGAACTCAAACACCTCAACAGGGTGACTCCTGCTGGGAAAAGCCAATTAAGGCTGTAATATCTTTAAATCAGGTGGGTTAAAATCAAGTAGTGCAACTACCTAGCAGCTGGCTAACTATACAAGACATACCCAGTCTTTCCATCAGAATTACCAACTCGTCAGATCCAGAAAGGCCCATAAGTTTCTTGTGAGATGATGGCAAGACCTACCTTTCACAAGGTCTCACTCACAGCTGCAGTGTTCTCAGATGACCCAAGAGCACAAGGTGCAGCCTGATGCAAACAGCCAACAGTGCAAACGTTGCAGTGAACACTGCAAACCTCATGCACTGCTGCTGCTGCAAACTGGGATTCTGTCATTTCAGCCCCCACTACTCCACGTATAAAAGATCAAACCTCTTCCAGAAATATTTGTCAAGACAACCAGCTTAAAGTGTAAAATTAAAATGCAGCAAACATAGGCTATGAACCAAAACTAATCAATAATCTCAGCAAGACAACGGAAGAGGACTAAGATAACAGGTATGTGCCACCATAACATGCCAAATGCATTTCCAGTGGAGGACACAACTAACATATTCAGTAAGTTGTTTGGGGGTTTCCTTTAAAATGAAGCTCCTCTATCACATCTGGGGTGTAGTATTTCAAGAAGGTATTAAAAAAAATAGCACGGGAAAAAACAGGCTTAAATATTACCATTAGCAAAATAGTGATGCCACCTTGAAAACAAGTTTATTGACTCACATAGATAGCCAGAAACATGAGCTCCTCAATCTTATTGAAACTGACCTCTACGAAGAAACCACCCGCAATGAACAGTTCCACCAGAGCAGAAGCAAAGTAAAGCTGCTAAGAATATTCTCTTAGTAAAGTGTGAAACTGACCCACAGGATCAGTGATTTTCACAGCCAAGTAGAAAGTTAAATTCCATCATGCTTGTAACACGGAATATGCCTTAATATTTGAAGGAAGAGGAAAAAGGGATATTTTTCTTACTACCTACAGTAGACATCTCACTTAAACTAGCTAAACACACAAAAGCCTCAACTCCCTGTGAGGTCATGGGAGAAATGGAGCATGTTCACATCATCCAAGGTGCTTTGTTCTGCACTGAGCCTCTACAACTGCAAGCTGCATGCCTGGCCTCAGCCCCAGAGACACAGGCAGGGCTCCCAGCTCCATGGAGCAAATGCTGTACCTCCAACTGAAACGAGGGAATGAATGGGAAGCTGGACCACAAAACGGAGTATTTCTTAGGGTGGTTTGCTGTACTTAAACAAGGCACTGTGTGCTGCCAGTCTGACACTGCCAGGGTATTTTGAGGGCTGTCTCAGAGCACACCAAGTCTCCACGTTACAAGTGGCACCATCTTCTCAAGTCTGTTAAACCTGCACTCTAACCCAGCAGAAAAAGCAAAGGTTATTCTCTGCTAACAACGGTACAGTAAGACAAGTTGGCAGAGCAACAATTTCTGGACATATGCATGTTTGTGTATACCAAGGATATAAGGATAGTAACAGTTCGAAAGGTCAGTGATGTTGGAAGAGAAATTTGTATCTTCAATGCCTTTCATATAGTTTTTTTAACTATCTGACTACCTCTCCACTTTTTCACCTCCACACCAGGCATACACACGACTAGAATGAACTTACCTGATGCTGTGCCACAGCAAGGTGGTACCCACCAAGCTGAGGAGAAGATGCTTGTGATCACATCAGGGGGGAAGAGAGTAACATTTCTCTGGATCTGAAGCAAGTTTAATACTAGTGCAAGAAATACACCAATAAAAAACAGCACTATACCACGAATTACCAAATTCATGCCACGACTGGTTACAGATGAAATATATGGGCCACACTTTTTTGGTAAGGTTGGCATGGCATCATTTTCTGCCATGACTTCTTATGTTCTCAGAGACATCCAACAGGCTGACTGAGGAGGATTCACTTGCAATCAGTATTTTGACTCTCTTCAATTAGGAGATAACCAAACCCTGAAAATTAATAAGAAAAGGGTGAAAATACAGATATAAGAAACATTACATACACTTCTCTTAAATTATTTGGAAACTGGGTTAAAAGATGTCTATTATATGTTTCTCTGAATTTACTAGGGCAGCAATTAGTCATTTGAGAGCAGAAACAACCACAGCTGCAAAACTGCCTTAGAAAGAATAGAGGTTTTACAAATAGCTTTGTCTGTTAGGAGACAGAGGAGGAAACACATGGGATGGGACAGCTAGGAATGTGAAACCACAGTGGGGAGGTGCAGAAATTAAACTGGTATCAGATGGAAGAAAGCCTTGCTTTGTAGTAACAAAAAATTGTTTTTCTCCCTTCCTTTAAGCAACAACTGGAGATTATGTAATTCAGCAGCAAGTAAACAAAGCCCTTAACTCTGAGTCAGCCACAGAGGTTCATAGATCTCTCTTCTTGAAGAGACACCAGAAATCATTTCTCAACTGGAAAGTGAAATCTGAGAAATCATTTTCAGGATGGAGTCAGAATTTCAATAATCCCTCTGCTCTTGCACTGGTAAGAGCAAACAAGTCAGCAAACCAGAGGAGTAATCTCAATACAGAGAAATACTTACCAAAGTAACACAATTTTGGTGAAAATTGCCATACATTATTACAAACTATAACTGTAATGAGGCTCAAAAGCACCTGAGGGCGAAGGGAAAAGGAGCAGCGTCCTACGTGAGTAACTGCAGGCACTACAGGAATGGCAGAGTTCTCCTCCCAATCCCTCTTTTTTAAAAAAACCTGTCCATCAAGAGCCTTGTTATACATGGATTCAGTGCCACATTCGTGTATAACAACAATTTTGATCGACAGCTTAGCCACCTGGAACTTCAGAAAAAAAGCCCTGACATTGTTTTTAAATTTGAAACTGCCAACTGGTGGCGGCTTCTGCTAACTCTTATTTATGGCACATGGGGAGCCAAACCAGAACATCCATCCCCCTTCCTCCCAGCTCCAGCAGATCCCGAGGAAGCTCTCTGAAGATACAGCAGGAGAGCAGAGAACACAGCATTCACTTTTGCTGACTGAAAGCTGAAAGGGAATTTAAATACATCCAGGCTAGTTAACATACTCCAGGTAACTGCACAGAAGATGTGATGCCACACTGGGCGATTCTCCACCACACAGAAAAAGTTCCAACAGGTTAAAAAAAGAGAAAAAAAACGTTCTGATCACACGTAGTTTCCCCCTGGCAGCTTTGGGAGGCAGCAGTATCTTCCAAGAATACAGGATCTCTTCTACACAGCTGATTCTCCAGGTTACTTGTAATCTTGGGGCACAGAGGACAACCAAGGTGTCTGGCTTCTCAGTCTCCTTCCTGACTCCCACTGCCAGCCTTGATGTCAACATCAAGGCTGGCACTGCCACTGCAACATACTTCCCTCAAGCAAAAAGGAGGTGTTCCAGATTTTTTCTTCCCCTCCTCTGGATGGCATGTCACTGGAGCTTGGATAATACATTTAGCCTCCAGGAAGGAAAGCATGGAATCACAAATACATCACTATTAAGCTGAGAGTCTCCTCTGTGTCCCTGAGGGCTTTGCCCACCAGGTGATCACAGGAATTCTCAGAATTTATAGGAGTCTTTTCAATACCATGGCATTGGAGGCTGGAAGTCCCAATTACAAACTGCAGGAATGTCGTGCCTAACAGAGGCTTTCAAATTGGTATATCCCTTCTTAGCTTTGTCTTGCCTAAGAAAACAAGTTAAACTCATGAGTCTCCAGTTACTTCACCATCCCAACAACCAACCACTGCAGCTGCAAGTCATGCAAATCACCAGCAACACATTTTTACTACGAGGTAAACAGCTGGCCACAGCAAGAGCAGCTGGGTGGTACACATTGGTGTATGTTTATAAAAAGTAATTCAAGGTCCCAAACTAGAATGATGAAGTACTTTCCACCTGGTGGTTTCTCACCCTACACATATCATTTTTATTTGTTTTATCCCAGTTTCCAGAATTTTCCATTGACCTCGAGGCCTTCTGGCATGCCACAGAACAATGGGGAACACAGCAAGGTGACCAAACCTCATGAGATTCTTCAGTGCCTTGCACAGCCTGGGCTCATGATGCTCTGGTACAGCAAAGGTATTTACTATCGTCACCTTTCACAAAAATGAAATTAAGGTATCTAAAGATGACATCACCTGGGATGTCCCACTTCTGGACTGGGAAGCTACTGTACCTGCAGAAAGATGAGACGATGTCTCTTTTTAAGCCTTATCTTTTGCTGGGGGTTTCCTCTCAGATGGGAATAGATCACATATTGAACCAACACATCTGAGGCTTCCTCTCTTGGGAATGCACATTCACAACTGTAACACCGCACCAAAAGCTACAGGCTTGGCACTACCAGAGTCTCAGCTGCGCTTCCCCTCCTCGGTGGCACATGGATTCAGCCCAAAGCCCTTGAGATTCAGCCCAAACACACCGTGAGAGCACATTATATACGACCTGCGAGGCCAATACACGGTGTCTGGCATTGCGCAAAGTAAATTATCACCTTAGACGCTTTCAAAACACCCAGTCACTTAACTGTCTCCTAATGAGACGATGCGACCTGCAAGTGCTCCCCAGGGCTCTAAAGAGCACCAGGAGCGATTCACAACTCCCGACACCGCGCACACACACAGGGCACGCCGCGGTGTCGCGGGGGTCGAGAAAGACATTACTAAGCAACACCGCGCAGCAGATGGCAAAAACTTATTTGTCTCTGCAAGGCAACGCCCCAAAAGCAAACCATCCTCTTCTTCGGGCAGGGCGGTTCTGCTCCGGACCCTGGGGAGCCCTGCCCGCCTGGGCAGCGCCAGCACCTCCGGCCCGGCCCGGCCNCCGCGGGCCGTGCCGGGCACGGGCAGAGCCCGGGAATGCGCGGCGGGACCCGCGGGAAGGCGCTGGGTACCGGGGTTGGACCCAGTCCAGAGGGACGCCACGAAGTTGGTAATAGGACTGGAGCACCCCACCTTGGGTACTGTGGGCAGTTTGGCACCACAGTAGAATAAAAAAGACATTAAGCTGTTAGCGTCCAAAGGAGAGCTTCGAGAATGGTGAAGGGTCTGGAGGGGAAACCTTATGAGGAGCGGTTGAGGTCACTTGGTTTGTTCAGCCTGGAGAAGAGGAGAATGAGGGGAGACCTCACTGTGGTCTTCAGCATCCTCCCCAGGGGAAGTGAAGGGACAGGTACCGATCTCTTCCCTCTCGTGACCAGGGATAGGAATCGAGGAAATGGCCTGAAGCTGAGTCAGGGGAGGGTTAGGTTGGATATCAGGAGAAAGTTTTTCACCCGGAAGGTGTTTGAGCACTGGAACAGGCTCCCCAGGGAAGTGGTCACAGCACCGAGGCGGCCAGAGGTCAAGAAGTGTTTGGACAATGCTCTCAGGCTCATGGTGTGGCTCTGGAGCTGCACTCAATGACCCTGATGACTCCCAATTCAGCATGTTCTCTGACTCTCTGATGAGCTGGGAAAGCTGGTGCTGTTCAGCCAGAAGAGAAGGTTGGGTGGAGAGACCTCGTGGCAACGTGATACACAGGGGTCTGCACAGAATCCAGAGAGGGACTGTTCATCAGGAACTGTAGTGATAGGACAAGGAGTAATGGGTACAAACTGAAAGAGAGAACGTTTATGTTAGATAATNCTGGAGCTGCACTCAATGACCCTGATGAGTCCCTTCCAATTCAGCGTGTTCTCTGATTCTCTGATGAGCTGGGAAAGCTGGTGCTGTTCAGCCAGGAGAAGAGAAGGTTGGGTGGAGAAACCTCGTAGCAACGTGCTACAAAGGGGTCTGCACGGAATCCAGAGAGGGACTGTTCATCAGGAACTGTAGTGATGGGACAAGGAGTAATGGGTACAAACTGAAAGAGAGAACGTTTATGTTAGATAATAGAAAAAAGTTTTTTCCTGTGAGGGTGGCGAGGCACTGGCACAGGTTGCCAGGAAGGTTGTGGATGCCCCAGCCCTGGCAGTGCTCAAGGCCAGGTTGGATAAGGCCTGGAACAACCTGGTCCAGTGGGAGGTGTCCTTGCCCATGGCAGCAGGGGGTGGGACTAGATGTTCTTTAACCTCCATTCCAATCCCTTAACATTCTATGATTCTGTAATTAAAACAAAATCTGTATGTGTCGGGCTGTTTGCACCGTGGTCATGCCCCCAGCCAGGCTTGGGGCAGTGGTGAGGGGCTGTGCCACAGCCCTGGGACATGTTCAGGCACAGATGGGGCGATGATGATGTCCTTGTCCCCAGCTGAAGCTGCCAGCCCTGAGCACCTGGTCCCCCAAGGCCTTTCCCATGCACTTGCCTTTATTGATTGAGGCCGGAGTTACACATCCCCTTACTCCAGAAGCCATGTGTCCATCACCAGTTTGGGCATCTGTGGGAAAATATACAACATTAAGCAGAAAACAACTTGCTTTAGCCAGTCTTAACAACTAGTAAAGGCATCACAATAAAAAATACCATTTATTGTATGTGAAGAGGATTGTGGGAAAATAATAGTATTACATTCATTTATGTATCATACATGCTCATTATAACATTATCTTCATTATTATTCTACTCTTAGTGAACTCTTTCTTTTCTCATTATGCAGTGCACTCATATGCAGTGATATTGAATACAATGTATTAAAAATATTTGTATGTTGCATTCCCTCAAGCTCAGTATTTCATTGCAAAGACTTTGACAGAGCTTTCTATTTCAGGGTCTGCAGTGATTCCATGCAGATCCCAGTACAGTTTCCAGAATGATGGCTGGATGGGATGGAATTTATAGCTATTTACTGTAGTGGCATCTTTAGTGATAACAGTGGTTTCTTTGTGCTGATATATTGCAAACAACAGTCTCACCTAATGTAGAAACTCAGAGAGGAGTATATGGGTCTATAATAGACATATTAAGAATGGAAAAGGGAGAAATCAGAAACCCATTGTGGTCTAGATGAGCAATAAATGAATTTTCAAATCATTCAACTCTGGGTTTTGTCACACAAAAACAAAGTCTTTTTATTCTTAGTAATTCCTGCTTGAGCTGCTTGCCCTGTCTGTGGTTAAGATAGTTAATTTGCTGTACTTGAACTTCAAAGTTTGGATTGAGAAAGACAAAAGGGTTTTTTAATCAAATAAAATAGATTTCCCAAAAGTCAGATAAATGCTTTTGGCCAGCCATATGCCTGAAGCAGAGCAAAGTGCCATATCTCTTTGTGCCTTAAAGACCAGGACCATCAGAAAACTTGAAATCAGAAACTTTGGGAACATAAAGTGTGTGCATTATAGAGGAAGGTATGGCTTAAGTAGAGGGAGATTGCAAATGATTGTTGGATCTTTAGTTCTCTAGATACATGTATATGTAGTCACGAAAAGATTTGTTTATAAATTTGAATTAGTTGCAGCCAGGTCTGCTGCTCTGTTTGGTGCTATAAAATTATAGGAGCTTAGTTCTTACAAAAAATAAAGTGATCATATGAGAAATATTAGCCATATTAATAAAGGGGTGTTAAGACTAACCACTGTTGGTGTAAATCAGTGCAACTGCAAGGACTTTATGGCATTGCCACTTTATACCAGCTGAAGGCTCAGTCCTTATACTCATCTGGTTATCCTAGAGAGCACAATGTCCTGCTGCACAAAAATGGGAGGAGCATGAGGGAAAAACATGGGAAAACACATCTGATTCGGAAATTGCCAAAACAAATACTATAGCAAATGGTTTTGCAGACCAAGGATACAGAGGTATGACCTGCAGAGAAATGTCACTTGCTCAGACTTTGACTGGAATTGCTATGAAAGACCATGGGAAGATCATCTCTTTTTGTAAGCAATATGGAGTTGTTTCATTGCACTGGCTGCAGAACAAGTTGATACAAAATGTTCTGAGCTTAGTTTTGGGATGTTGGTAGTGCTCTGGATATAATAAATGTGACAATGAAAAACTTGGGAAAGTTTGTACAAAGCAGAGGAGCCTACAGGATACCTGTAGAAAAAGTGGGATTGCTCTCATCTCCATAACAGTGGCTTTTTAAAAGCTGTATTTTGTAAAGGCCTTCAGAGCTGCCTGATGCACTGGTTGAATGAGCCAAGGCAAGTTGTCTTAGCTGAAGGTGTGTCCATATCAGGACCATAAAGAAAGGGTAAGAAATGATGGATACATGGATGGATGAGAAAGAGAGAGAGACAGAGAGTAAGTAGAAAAACCTAACCTGAGTCTTTGTGTGGTGATGCATGGTAAAATTATCGATGTTTCTGGAACTATGCTTGTGTAATTTAGGAAAAGTCTATGTGTATGAGAACAAAAAGCCTTCTATAGAAGCCTGGAGCCAGTTCCTGGTAGGGCTCCCAGAGTTTATATAAAGGATAACATCAGGCCAAAGTTATTCTTTCCCAAGGTCTGCCTTTCCTCTGTGGAGTAGTGAGGCAACCACAGAGTGCATTCAGTATAAGAAGAACATCAGGGTGAGAGCTTTGTTCCCAGGGATTAGGCCAGGTTTGCTTTCTCTTAAGTGTATGAATGAATGTCTGTAGAGCTTTTCAAGCACAGTCTGCAGATCCTAAATATCTATGGCATCCCTGTAGCAGGAGTTCCGCAGAATCCTGTTTGTGAGTTGTGCTGAAGCAGCACTGATGACCAACAGCAGTTTCACAGCAAGGGATGCATGTCCCTTCTTAATTCCACTTTCCAGACAAGTATATAAAGTACTGCTGTCATTTGGGGCCTTTAGCTAGTATTGTGAAAAAAAAATACTGTAAATTCTAAATATTCTTCAGGAATATAAATCTGTTTCAAAGCCTCCTTGGAAGTTGTCCACGCCCACAGAAGGCTTCTGTAAGGCTGAAATAAAGAATCAAAGAACTGGGCACATTTTCCACAAATGCCTTTTATCTCACCAGCTGAAGAGGCTTTTTTTTACTATCTGCAGAAGAAGGTGTAGTACCCACCTGGGTTGGCACACAGCTGGTCACAGGCAGAGATCAGCAGGGCTGACAAGTCCTGCAGCACACGGGGAGCTTGTTAGGCACAAAGAGCCAGCATGCTGTGAACTAGTCTGGGGTCTTGGCAAGAGCACAGCAAGCAGTAGACAAGTTCTATAAAATTGATTTTGCAACACTGTTGGCATTTTTGAGAGGAAAAGAAAAAGAGACAGCAGCAATGTGAAACCATCAGATCACATGCATTCTTATATATGAAAAAGGCTTGTGCTTATCTCAGGCTAGCAACAGGATACACAATTTTAGGGCTGACATCAAAGGCATTCTTGTTTATTTAGTCACTTGCAAAAGGTGCTGAGTTGTCAGCTCCAGAGGTTAGAGTCCTTTATTTATGTACTAAAAGGTGCTGCATGGACAAATTCAGCCTGGTTTGCCCTATATCACTCTGCCAGCGTGGCTCAGCCCTGATCTAGTTTCCATATTTATTCAGTATTTGCTAAAATAGTTACCTAGGGAGTAAACACTGCCAACCACGTCCATGGTTTCTGAGATATGGAGTTCAGCCCAGTCACAAGTTTGCCAAGATAACCTCATTGCATCACATGCCAAAAAGCCACAAACAGCTGTAAATGTAACTGTGACATTTAAATAAGATATTGAAAATGCAAGGTAATCATCATGATGTTAGAATACATCCAAATATGGGATTTAGAAATTAAAGACTTCCTACCATATTTTTACAGCACCATACAACATCTAGATTCAAAGGACAGACTAAATAGCTGAAACACTGAGCTGCAGTGGTGCATATTTTTTCAGTGGTAAATTCTGGTGAGAAGCAAGGACAGTATGGAGCCTGGAGGTACATGGAGAATATATATGAATGCATTCTAGCCCTGGGTGTGTGAGCAGATGTCATAAGTGTGTCATTTGTTGAGAGTCAAAACAAGGTCAGTGCGGATGAGTAAGTATATGCAAAAAGGGCAAGGAGGAAATTAATGTCAAATCAAGCTAAAAATAGGAGGTTGAGTGAATGAGAAAAATGGCGTAAGAAATGCAAACAGAAAAAATGCAGTGTCTGAGAAGGAAACTAGCCTTGCACAAGAACTTGATGGGAAAGATTTTAAATATATGTGTCACTGAAGTTAGAATGAAAATTAATGTATTTAAGTTTGGAGGTTAACAATTTCTCTGCAGCCATGAAACTCAGATTTCCTTTTCCCTTTCCCTTGCTTTCCTTTCTTCTTTCCCTCTCTCCCTGCCTTCCTGCCTTTCCTGCCTTCCTTGCCTCCCTGCCTCTCTCATTAGCAGGCAGTCACAATGCCAATTGCGTTTGGCAATACTGTTGACTGAATTTATTTCAATTGCCATTATATTTGTAGACATAAAGACCGTATATTTTGCCTACAAAAACCATCAACAACTCATTTTTAATTATTTTGATTTAGGGCAGTAATACACTATTATTTTGCCCTTCACTGTGCAAAGGCAGAGTGAGATCCTTTCAGGCATATACTGGAATTCTTGGCATTGTCCTGTGCAGGGCCAGGAGTTGGACTCGATGATCCTTGTGGATCCCTTCCAACTCAGGATATTCTATAATTCTGACAAGGCTACTTCTGCAGAGTTTGCAGTCCAGAGGGAGCAGCAGATTCCTCTGCAGGTGGTAGAAAGAAATAGCTCACACGGTGAGATTCTTCTGCTCATTTGATGTGTCTATTTTAAGTTAAAAAATTGTCTTCCAGAGAAGTCTGTTTCTTTCCTTCACCTGTTGCAGACGCAAGAGATGCCAAACATCTAACTTTTAGGCTTCAGAATGAGGAGATAATGATGTTATCCCGTGTAATTTGTTCAACAGCACAGGTTATCTGCCCTTCCATTGAGGAATGTTTGTGTTGCAGCAGTCTCAGGTGCTTCTGTCAGACAGCAATCACTGCTGGCATTGACAGTGCTGGGAAGGACACATTACAGAGCAGGTTGAAAAATGTCTATTTCTCTTAGCCAACGAAAATCTGCAAATTTACTGTGACAATTCAAATACCACAAGTTCTCGTTTCCAACAAATATTTCCATTTTTCAGCATTCGGCTTCCTCTCAAATTTGACCTTTCCCTCAGAAAGCACACGGTGCCAATGCAAAAATAAAGGAACCAAGAGCTCCCTTAGAAACACAATTTTCCATTAAAAGCAGTTTTAATGAAATATATTCCATCAGCTGTAGTTGCTTTTGACAGTCAGTGAGTGATTCAAGTGCCTAAACATAGGATTCATGGTCTGTCTTAGAAATACTTTAAGGCATCCAGGACACCTGCATGGAGCTGGAGATGTGACAGCCACCTGCAAGACCTTTACCTTCCTGAGCTTGTAGCTGGGGCTGGGCAGGGACACTCTGGGGCATCTAAAATAGCATTACACACCCAAGGGTGGGCAGTTAGTCCTGGAATCTCTACAATTTCGAACAATAAAACATCATATCTGCTGCTGTTATTAATGGACTGTCAGAGCCTGATAAAGGAGAGAGGGCAGCAGCATAGTGCTCTTGAGTCTCACCCTAAATTTGTGATGCTCTCTTGGCCCTCCTGGTTATTTCACACCAGAGCAGCCCGAAATTCCTGCACTGGCAGCTCCTTGCCATGACCTGCAGCGAGTGCTGAGCACTGGGAAGCTGGTTCACCTTAGTGCAGAGCCCCAGAGCGAGAGAGGCAGGTTGTAATCCTGGCATTTGCACCAGGAGCCTGTGCTGTCCTGGGAATCCTCTGAGCAGGTGGTGATGCAGGTACAGCGAGCTTGGCAAGAACAGAGTGAAGTCTGGTGTTGGGCAACCTGATTGTGCAAGGGACACCGGGATAAATGGAGCAGTAACTAACAATCAACTCTGTGTAAGTCTCCCTGAAGCTATAGAAAGACAAGAATTGTCTGAGTCAGCATTATTATATAGTTGCTTTTTGAAGTCTTGGGGTCACAGAGACAACACTGGAGAGGCATGTGCTGGAGAAGGAGGGAAGAGAAAAACATAACAGGTCCAGGTTGCATGGGGCTTTTGAGCAACCTGGTCTACTGGAAGGTGTCTCTGCCCATGGCAGGGGCTTGGAACAAGATGATTTTTAAAGTGTCTTCCAACCCAAACCATTCTATGATTCTATAGTAGTATAAAATAATTTAAATGGAATTTGTGTTGTAGAATTCTCTGGTCTAAAAAATGGAAGTGCTTTCCCTCCTTCATAATTACTTTACTGTCTTGGCTATAATCTTTGTGAAAAGATAAAGAGTTTTTTCTTTCTTCTGTAGTGACCCACTAGTTAGTGTCAGCGAAGAGTTGTTAGGCTGCCCTGGATTTCTGAGCTGCTGCTTCAACATGACCTTTTCTGATGAAAGCAGGGGCTTAGCCATGTTGTGTAAGATTTGATGTTACAACCAGAACATGGAGTATGAACTTTCTCAACTTATGTTTTAATGTGATGGCAAATGGATCTGCTAACAGAATCAGTTATATTCTCTTCTGCATATTTTTAAGGTTTAATGAGGAAGGTTTTAGAAGGTTTAACGAGGAAGTTTTTTTAATTCTTACCTCTTTTAGTTGAAGTATCACACACAAGTTGAACCAAAGAACACAGGACTTCACAAATACTGAAAAATATATATCAAGATGTGTTGCTGATGTGGAACACTGAACTACCACCAGCCTAAACTGTCTCCTGGATTTTGTCTTAGCCCTTTACTCCTAGGCTACACATTTGGGATGTTAATTTTTGCTGGCATTTTGAATTTATCCCAGTGAAGCATTTGGCCTTCACTTTGCAGAAACTAATAAAATCTCACTATTTGTTTGTGTTTGGATTGTTCCTAGTGTTTTGGGTTTTTTTCTTATTTTTGCTCCAGTGATTCATTTATGAAACAAGGTGATGAGATTCAGGCTTCTGATAGTATTTCCATTACCCAGGAATTGAAATACTCTGAGCAGGCCAGGACTTGCATAAAGATAAACACATGTACTCAAAGTGAACACAAATGCTTTAAATACACAAAAATATTACAACTTGTGCCCTGTGCTACTTACCCAGCAGACCTTCTGCTGTGGATTTATGGCTGCTGTCACAGTACTTTCTCTTCTGGCCTTTCCTGGAAGAAAGCTTTACAAGAGCTAAATTAATTAAATTCTTAGTGTTAAACTAAAAATATTGTCCAAACAGATATGCACATATATACATGCATATACCTATAATTAGCAATCAGTTCTTCTAGAGATTTGATCTAAATCTGGCAGATTAGATTATCTGATATTTAGTTTGTTTTGTGGATCTCCAGGGCAGATGCTGGACTCCAAGTAACATAATTAGTTTGGGAAAGGGCACTAACTTCTCAGCAATTCACTGTCATTTTCTCATATGTGCTTCCTGAGAGTCACATGAAGATCTTCCATGCCAAATAAATTCAAAGACGTGTGTCAGTTGCTAAATACATTATAAACAATAAGGGAATTTCATGCACCAGTCTTTTTGAGAGTAATCTGCTTATACAATTTCTTGACCAATATACAATTCTCGATCAATATTTTCCAGCATTTGTGGTGCAGCAGAATAAAGATCATGTTTTATTCCAGTTATGAGATTTTAGCTTTATATTCTTAGAGACTTCAGAAGTAGTTTGACATGCTTGTAACCAGAACCTGGGCCAAAATGAGTAAAGTTTTGTCATCTGTGAATTTCTGCTACTTCAGAAAAAGTGATCTTACCTTCATAACCAGCAATGATCTTACACCTTATAACTTCAGATGAAACTTGGTCTCTTGTGGCTGTGGTAGAAAATTGATACATTTTCTGTTTGCTGTATACGCAGAATTTCAGTTGCCCTGGTTTTCTCTTTTGCTACATAATAAATAAGGAAGGTCGTTCAAGTTTTATTTTTCTTATTCATAAGTAAGAAATCTCATCCTTATTTGGTGTAGAGCTGCTTCAGATGCTTTACTAACATTTTATTGTCTGCCTCAGTAACAAATACACTGTCTATGCAGAAACACTGTTCTATTCATTTGATTCAAGTGGACAATAAAACGTGCTCAATAAAACGTGCTGAAAGACAGTGTCACTGATGACCAGAGAGCTTTAAAGAAAAACCATTCTGCCTCCTGCCTTTTCATCAGTTCTCATACATCTGAATGTACCCCACACACTGTGTTTTAATGGCCTTGCTGATATATTTCTACTCATTTTTAGTGATTAGCCCAGTGTAAAGCCTTGTTAGATAAAACCAATTATGTTATTTTCTCCAAAGGAGAAAATAGGTACCCAGAGGTCAAAGATTAGTAAGCACCCTGCTATCGAGAAATGTTGGTTAAATGTATTTTTAGTAAATTACTCTGCAATACTTGGAAAACATTGGAAAACTGAGGGCAGTCCTTTAAATGAAAATGTGTATGTATATAAGTCCATCTGCTCTGGGCAGAGTTGAAAGACATGACTGGGAATCAGTGCTAAAAATGGCAAGTCTGTGACTCATGTCAGGGGTGTGAGTTGATGGAATATCTGGTTTGGTAAAAAAACCCTATTTCTTCCACTCAGGTTGGAGTTTAGCACATTGCAGAAGCTGGTACAAAGCCAGCACCTCTTATATTCTGTTTGGCTCACACAGTGCATAGGTCTCATGTGCTGCACTGACATAAGGTGTTATTTACAGTTGCTTTTTGTTTTTTACTCCTCCTACTCAAGCAGAAGTGTATGTGACCATAATTACTCTCTCTGTTAATTAGATGTGACACTTCAGCAACTTCTGCCTGACATACATCTGGTTTTCTGGAGTCCATCAGAGGTCCTTTATCCTGGGGGATCTAGTGAACCTTCACATGCCCTTCAGGTATGAGATACCATTATGTGACTTTCAAGGTAACCCAGGAGATATTTCTTTCTTTCTAAAATTCGGGCAGGTTTTTTATTTTCCCTGTTTATCATATATTTGTTCTATGGTGAAGGAATATTCCAAAGTGTATTGGAAATACTCCCCCTCAGTTTTAGAATGCTTACATTTTGTGCCTTAATTAGAGAGGCTGAAACTTGGGGGCACTGGCCCTCTTTCAAGACATTGGCACTTGAAAACCTGGCCACAAGGGCTAGTAGGGTTTTCATGTAAAACATAGATGTGTTGTGTTGAGAGGAAGCAATACTGGCAGCCCAGGAGAGGTAGTAAATGAATTATCTTGGAGAGGGATGATACTGTTTGCTCAAAATGTTACATCTCTCCACCTCTCAAAATTACAGGTTCTATTTACAAAACTTATTGGTTGAGTAAGTCTTTATTTATGTTGCTCCATGTCCAACTAAATGTTAAATATGACGTCATGCAGTACTGCTCCGTCTCTGGGTGAAGGTGTGAGTGGAAAGACATACAGAACTTTCTTCTGTGACATTCTCATCTACAGATACATATGAATTGATAGAAATAACCTTTCGTAATACCCACAATTTTCTGTAGTTCTAATTTTTATTGTGCCTGCTGCCTGAAAGATGATAAGACTTATTCATAAATTCACACTCCAGTGGTTTGATAAATATATAACAGTCTGAAAAGAAGTTTCTTGGTGCAGTGCATGTTATTTATCAGGTCTCAGTTTTCCTTGGGTTTGGTCCTAAGGTTTATTGTTGATTTTTTGTGGGTTGTTTTTTTTTTTTTATTTTGACATTTTTGGCTGACTTCTCTGATCCTCTTCCTACTTGGAGCCACAAGGAAAAATAGCAGTTGGGACAACTAAAACTAAATACGGCGTGACAAAAAATATGTTTATATACCTTTATTATATTATCTCTTATTCTCTATCTGATAAATGAGGAGGCGAGAATATTGTAAAGTGATATTCTATAGCAGGCACAACGCTTATCAGTTATTTTCTTTTGACCTTCTGCCTTAGAAAATTAATTCACTTGAGCTGTTCGTACACTAGAACATTAGGAAAAAAATAATGTTAGCACTAGTGAATATAATCTCTGCAGGAAAGCTGGGCAATTATTCAATGGTCTAATCTTATCTCTTGTTTCATTTTTATATGGCAAGTCTACATTTAAAGTATTAGATATACTGTGCTTCTGCTCAGTACCATCAAACCACAGTAAATAAACGCTGCTAAGTGCCACCATGAGTGAAGGAGCTTATAATGAGAAGTGTGAGTGGACGTGTGTGCCATTCATCATTCTGTTCAGGCCGATATTGGGGCTCTTTTTATCAGCACTATTCGTAGCAGTGTCATCACCTCTGGTATAAATCTTCTGTCAGTGTCTGTCGTCCCCGTGCCCTATTAAACTCATGCTCTCACATAATCATGAAATGACCTTTGGATGTCTTTCATTAACCTCTGACCTGAACCCTGCCAGCTTCTTGTTGGTAGGTAAATCTATAACATGACATTTGCTTATGACTCAACCTTTATCCTTGCTTAATAGTCATGCCTTTCAATTTTTTTTTTAATTTTTTTTTTTTTTTTGGTACTGGAGCAAAAAGATAGTTACAATCTTAAGGCACAGCTTGGCTTTCAAAGGTTGGAACACAATATTTGCCTAAGTGTATCCTGATAGACTTTTTAATATTTTTCCACTGCTGCTCACTGAATCTTATCAATTGTAAACTGATGCAGGACGTTAGCCTCACAAATAATAATTTCATTTCTGATAGAAGTTTGTTTTCCCTCAGATATTTTCTTCTTGCTGTGTTCACCTAATCAGGGATTAAAGATTGATTGATTCAAATTCAATTGTGCAGCTGTGCCGTAGCTTAGCCTAAAATTTCTGGCACTGGAGATGAGGGTAGCTATTACACAGCAATAATGATAATAAAAATACAGCAAGATTTTGTTCTCATGAGGATCAAGTGGGCTGGAAAGTAATTCCTGCAGTACTCTCTCTAAGTTGCCAATGTGTTACTGCAAAGCCTTGGTCAAGCTACTTGCTTTTTCTATGACTCATTTACCTCACTTGTAAAACAGGCCATGGTAAAACTGTACCTGCAGAATAAAATATGAAAAATGGCTTCTATTTACCTCTCATGTGCTTGGGAACCAGACTGATGCTCTTATTAACTCTGCTCAGCTAAGTGTGTGTACAGAGTTGAGAGCATACTGAATTATATTTCTCCTCCTTCAGCCCTCCCTCCCCCGTGAACGTGCCCCTAGTTACCCTTAACTACAATTAGTGCCAATTAACTAAAATTCTTAGCAGTTGTTTGTATTCCTGCAAACCTGTTGATGAAAGGGGCACTCAGCAGTGAACAGGAATGTAAGTGAACAGGAATGTAAGTGAACAGGAATGGTTGGGGTTTGTTCAGGCATTGGAATGAGAGGTTCATGGAAAAGGGCAGGACTGGCTGGTGCTCCACTGGTGAGGAGTTGGGAGAACAGGCTCAGCCTCTGATGGGAAATGGGAGAGAGGAAATGGACATGGCAGCAGAGAAACCCAGGAAACATGAAATACAGGTATTAACTGTGAGGGAGATTGTGGAGAGAAAACGGGGCAGGCAGGTTTGATGTGGGTCTGTCTGTAGGGTGCTGTGGTGCTGATTCAGTGTTTTGAGTGAACACAGAAAAGAGCACAGGGCTTCCTATAGGTAAAAATATGAGTGAATGTGTGTGCTTGGCTTTTGTATTTTTCTTCTAAAGTGCTGTAAATCCTCCTGAAGCAATGTTAAAGGAAGAAAAGATTGGATGGCATGATCATTTTCTGAATTTGATACATACCTTTAATAAAGATATTTTAGTAGACTTGTGTACCTACAAAAATTCCAACTAATTTGTGTAATGGTGAGAGTGTTTCCTGCTTCATATAATGCACACACACTCATTAAATCCGTGACATGATTTTGCTATGCAGGAAGCTAAAGCAAAATTCTAGCAGTTTGTTCCTGAGATTTTCTCTCTCTGTTTCTTTTACTGCACTCAGGAATGGCAAGAAGGTTATGTTTCTCTTTCTTCTCTTGGTATGAGGCCGACTTCTCACAGCTGGATAGCCCATCTCTTCTCAACTTGTGATCTAGTACCATCAAAATGAGGAAAATTTCAGGGATTTGGGAATGAACAGATAAGCAGCTTGTCTCTTCTTTAACTTACAGTTTTTTGATCTAGCATTCCTCCCTCTTTATATCAGTGTTACCCTCATTTCTCCTTTTTCTCTCTTGTTTTCTTCTGTGCTTGGGTATGTCTTTTTGATATCAAGGGCAAAAAACCCTCTAGTGTTGATATTTTTCACTTCATAAAATACATGGAACAAGTTACACGAATAGCAAAGGGAACTGTAACCACAGACAGATACCCATCCCTGGTGTTGGCTGACAGCTGTAACTCTTCTGCCTCTCTGGAAGGAGAGGTTGTTTTTGGCATCAGCCATCTCCACTGGAAGGTGAAAATACCACATGTGCCTGGAACCAGTGTCCTCTAAATGACTCGGACATCATTTCAAACAGCATCAGCTTCCTCAGGGTGTCTGAACTCTAGATACAGGAGATATGGAGGGATGTGGCTGCAGCCCTTTGGCAGGGAGCACAACTCATTTCCTGACCCTAGGCTCATTACATGGATGGTATTACCAAGCATAATACTTACACATGAATAGTTTGGTAACACTGTGCCTTTTATTCAACACACACGTACTTTTTTTTAATCCTTTGTTAAATCAAAATGAGAAAGGATAATGATAGGGAAAGGAAAGAAAAGATTTCCATCCACAATTGATAGCTGGTACTGCCTAGCTTATTTGTAAGCACCTTGCCCTTCCCAGTTTAATATGCAGATGTTTTGGAGCTCACAGACAGTGCATAGGACAAACATTGAGCAGTGTGATGGAATTGGTGACAAATTAAACCAGGAGCTGGAGAGATGCCTGTTCCAAAATAGAGTGCACACAAACGTCCTGGCAAGAATCTGTTGTTGCCAGGGTAGTCTCCTTTCATTGGCAAAAGGGGGAAAAAAACAGGGCAACACACTGTGTAATACTAATCCCTCAGCCATTAAGGCCTATTAGTGCCCTGACACAAAGCCCTGCAGTGACAGGGAGATAGGGGCAGACAGCAGGGAACTGTGGAAAATGTGATGGAAAGGTCAATGCCCTTGGATGTGCCTAGTGCCAGTTTTCTCTTGGGCCCAGCACCCCTGGTGGTGCCCATGATGTGACCTGGCACCTTGGCACACATTTGCCATGTTACCAGACAGGGATCCATTAGGTTGGGTTTCATTGGAAATGAGTGTTATAATTCCAAATGATGGTAGCACTAAATGATAGTAACAGTAAGTTATGAGAGTACTCATGAGCTCTAGCTATGGATGTGAATGATACTGTGCTAGTCACAGCAAAGCCCTTTCCATCACCACTGGAGAGAGGGATGAATAAAGTCACAAAAGCATGGGAATAAAATAAAAAATAAAGGATTGTCTTTTTATTTTGGTTTACAAATACATTTGGAAATGGTTGTCAGGGTTGAATTTGGCAAAATGCAGTTGAGAACCTCTGGAAGAAACTTTATTTTGAGGAGGAACATACAGAGCAAGGATCTCTTAGATGTCTCATTCCCATGGACCTGAGTGGGCTCTTGATCTAGCAATGGCAAAGCAAGTATTCACCTGATGACGACAACTGAGGGGACTTTGGATGATGGTAGTGAGGAAACACAAAGGGGTGGTTAATTGTGTGACCCACAGGGAGCACTGGAAGACATTAATGGGTATAAAGAGGCCATATTTCCATAAATGACCATTAGTCTTCTGCAAATGTTCCTTGAAATGTAAAGGAATGATTTTCTCTCTCCAATTAATCATCCTAGAAATCCTCCTTCATGTAGTCATGAAAACACAGGAAAGGACTTCGTATCAGCAAATGTTGCCAGATGTACAAAATAGCAGAGTAATGTGTTGTATAAAATGATTTTGGGTGGCAGAAACTGGATAGGAAGCCAAGAATACTGCACCAACATTTTAGCCTTTCTGTGAGAGGCGTTGCCATCCTCAGGAGGGAGCACTGGATAATTTATAGGTTAACATTTTCTTTTTATGTGAATAGCATTTTTTCTCATTTATAGTTAATTAGGTTAAGCATGCATAGGGAGCGAGGGAGGAAAGACTTTCAGGGAGAATCTAAACGATTAGTAATTTGAATGAAGTAAAAGAATCTGCTAAAGGATGTAGCACTGGAATTAAATATGTTGCTATAACAAGTGTAAGTATCAGATAGGAATTTTAAAGGTTCTTACATTAATTATAGCAGCAGCATAAAAAGAAGTAGAGCATATTTACAGATTTGGCACGTGGATTCTTTTCCCAAGTAGCTGCTGTTTCATTTTACTAGAGGAGAAGAAACTATTTGTCCCACCATTTCACAGGTTTATATCTTTTGCACACATTTCCTTTCTCAGGGGTTTTGGCTCACATACAGGATCAGTTAAGGTGAATTACAAAGTAAAATGAACATTCCCTTAACCACTGAGTTTCTTCAAATCTTTTTTCCTGTATAAAATCTACTTGACACTTCCTGGTTGGCTGAACGTCTTTTTGGCAGATGCTGTGTGTCCATCTCTACGCAGGGAGTGGAACAGTTTCACTAAGGGCCCTCTAAAAATGCTGCACCACATCTAGTCCAGGACAGACTTTTATGCAGACGCTCAAATGGTTCAGGGTATTAAAATGACCTGGGCTGCAGTTTGGTTACTGGTCCATAGAATTGTCAAATCCAATGTGTTGATGGTGAAAGGTTACACAGTGGGCTGTCATCTCCCACCACAAGGGTGATACAGCTCTCCTTTGCAGCGCTGCACCACAGGCTCTGTCCCATCCTGATGTCTCATTTCCCTGACACAACTCGCTGGTTTCCCCACCAAGACCAGCTCTTCACTCCCTGACTCCACTGGGTGGTCCAGTGCACGGCTGTTACAACCAGAACTATCATGTTCCAAGACAGAATTTTAAAAGAAGGAAGACATTTATGAAAAATTAGTTAAAATGCATTTCCAGCCATGATGCCTTCCACTGTGCAATTTTTGAAAATGCTCAGAACAGCTTTTAACTAATTTTCAGTTCCCTTAAGCATTGGATGGAGTTTTTAAATGTAAGCATGTAAGTTCAAATTTAAATACTTTTATCCAAGGCATCTGAGTATAAGTTCTCCCAGCTGAAGAGTGTGGAGTATTTCTGGAAACCAGGCAGGACTTTGCATTAGATACTAAATATAGATTTAACAGTTTATCTTCTGACACCCAAATAATTCAAAAGGTGAATGATTTATGATTTTAAAAAAAGAGTGATTATTTATACTGAAAAACACTGCCATTTTTATTGCATATGAGCAGTTNAGTAAACTCTTAACATTCTAAGTTAGAGCCTGTTTTGCTTGTGTGAAGTAGTTAATAAACAGTTGCTTGTAATCCTTATCACAAAAGTCGGGGTTTTTTTCCCTTCTCTGAGAAATTTTAGATCTATGTGTGGGCTCTCGGCTTTTAGCCAGAGTCAAACCATGACACACCCAAATAATTCAAAAGGTGAATGATTTATGATTTTAAAAAAAGAGTGATTATTTATACTGGAAAACACTGCCATTTTTATTGCATATGAGCAGTTTCACATGGAGAGTTAGTCAAAGTAGTTTAATATTTGTGCTGTGCCCATAAATGCCAGTTTCTTTTTCTAGATATAGGTCTTTAAAATAGCCTAAAGGAATTGAATGCTGAGCCCAGATGAAAGTTAGTGAAAGATAAGCACTAAATTCCCTAAATTTAAAAGATCCCAGTGTTTATTTGCTTACCCCCAGCTGACATAACAACATTTTAGAAGCAATTTTGGGTTCTTCCTACATGACACATGTGGTGCGATGAGTTTAAATACCCTGCCTTGGGTCACCCAGGGAAGCAGTAGCAGATGCTGTAGAGGAACAGAGGCACGTTGACTCAGAGCCCACGCACCTCCTGAACCACAGGCCTTCTGTCACAAGCCAAAGGGAATACTTTCACACATGCAAGGAGAAACCTCAGAGTAAACAATAGTTCAGCCAAGCTCATAGTCAGTTTGGATAAATGGGTTTTGGTCAAGCAGCCAGAGCTGAGGACCAGAGCCCAGAAATTTGAGTTTGGTTCCTGGCTAACTGCTCCTGTGCCTCTTGTGACTCCTGACAAGTCCTTCACTTCTCCACCAGCCTGAAACCTGGGTAGAAATGACTTATGGAATGATTGCGAGAATTAGCTAATTAACACTTTGCAAAAGCTCTGCCCTCAGTGGAAGAGCCTGAGATGTGCTCTCTACGGGCTCATGCAGGGTAGGATTGAATTGCACAAGGGTTCATCTGTTGCTGCAGAGATCAATGAAAGATACTTTGATCCACCCTCTAGCCCTTGTACTTGCCCAGGCAGCCCCACAGACTGAAGCGGACTGATACTGGTGCAGCAGGAGGTGAGTTTAGGCATTTTGGGCCTCATCCATCTCCCATAGGGCAGCTCAAAGAAGGAGCTATGGTGATCACTGCTGCCTGCAGAGCAGCACTGGATCTGAAGGGTGGCATTAGCTCCCTCATGTCTAATTGCTGCACCTCTAAAGCATGTCCATAGCTCTCTGTGAAGTGATTCCAGCACAATTAGAATGCTAACAAGACTTGTCCCTCTGCCCATGTGTTGCTTCCCACACATGGCAGGAAGGGTCACAGCAGAAGGATCCAGGTGAGGAACCACAAGACTCTTCATTTCCTAACATCCCTTATGCTTAGAGAGGCAGACTAGTTCACAGGGGATCAGCTCTGGGGTTAGGCAAGTGGATTCTGTGCAGCTGCTGCTTTATTTGTCCCAGCAGCATCATATGTGTTCTCTTGTCATCTGAGAGAGGAAGGAAGGGAGGCAGGCATAATATTTTATCACTGCTAAAAACTTCAATACCCCAGGAGAGGGGCTGAGAAGGGGTGATGTGGCATCTCTTCTAGACGTGAACATGGACAGGTGAAATGCTTCTCCTTGGACCAGTTGGTTTTCCCATGTTTGGGAAGGGCTCCTTCCCTTGCACCTGGGCTTTGTCTTTTCTCCACTCCCACACCTGACTATCAGGGCAGTGGGAGGCCTTGGGTGCAATAACATAATGCCTGGAGAACTGCATAGCTCTGAAAGGCTTTTGCTCTTTCCTTGTGGTATCTATCCTGGAGCCTGTGCCAGTGGATGTTCCAAGTCTTGGCTCATAGTAAGTTCCCTTGAGAAATAACGGTTTCACTGGAAGAAGTTGCCAGTACATTAAAAATGTAAGAAGGATGGCATTTTTCATACAAACACTTGCTGTCAATATGGATAATGAGCTATCTGCTGCTAGTTTCCTTCTTGTTGGGGTGGGACACAAAGAAGGAGAACTGGACTTTGTGCTGAACGGATGGTTGTGAGAAGCTGGTACTACTCAGTGATTCATGAGCAGCTTGCAGACATCAGGAGTAAAGGTTCGTTACATCTCTAATTTTTTTCTTCCTTTGGGCAGGTGGCCTAACAGCCCAACAGCTGATCCTACATTTTAAATTTAATTTTAATTGAATGCACTGCTGGAGATGCCTTAAATTGACTCTTTTTGTTTGAATTTCCTAAGGGAGTTTGCCCTAAGACCTTTATCCTAGTGATAACTTATTCTGGCCAATGGAGCCAGTGGGCATTTATTGTATATATCTCTGTCCCTTCTCTGGCTTCTGCTCCCATGAACACTGCAGTTGCTGATGACTAGAAAATTACTCAAGTGTGAACTGTTTCACTGTCTGTCACTTTGCTCATTAGCTAGTGAGAAAATGTATCTATGGCTCTGTCACACACAGCCCTCATTAGGTTAGCAGCACATTGAAATCATTGCCTTTTTTAAAGATGGCTGCAGGAAAATGGCTGGGTAGTTTGATGCTTCTCAGTAATAAGTGGAAGTAGCAAAACTAGGGCTCACTGCACTCTTCTCTGAAATAATTGCATTGTTTGCAGAGCCTGATCAATGGAATGAAGTGATACTGCTGGGAGAGGCAGCATAATCACACTTCTTACTCTGAGTGGGAGGGGCAGAAGATGCTTGAGTTATAACTAATTCAGTGTGGTACAAGACCTATATCCATATATATCAATATCCATCTGCTTCTCCTGTTAACCTGGAGGAACTCTACTGAAGGTGATGTACTTTCTTTTGTGTCAGTATGAGCAAAATTTAGGTCTATCAGCTACAGTTCTAACTGGCAGCAATGAAGGTTACCAGTGGGTTTCTGGTTCCTACCTTCAGCAATTAGCCAAAGGAGCAGCAATCAATATAGACTCATTTTAGCCACTGCTAGAAGCTGCATTTAGACACCATCACTGCCAAATGTCCATGCTGAGTTTCTGCTGGAAAAGATGTGCTAAATGACCACATGCTTTCTCTCTAATTAGTGCTGCTTTCTTTTTAGTTTACTTGTTTTCCCAACCAAAGAGTACCACTGCCTTCCACATTGGCATTTCCCTTGAAATTAGTCCATTGACTTCTATATTCTTTAGAAAGACATGTAGCTATTTACTTCAACCACCAGAGTAGCTACATATTCCTAGTTACAGTAGGCCCTGCAGTGACAGGGGGATCACCGTATTGATGGGATTTGCTTATTGATGGGATTTGCTGCTTGCTTTGCTGGAAAGGGTGATTCTGGGAACTGCAGTACAGCTTTGTCTGCTGTGCCTGGCTCAGGCTGGCTTTGATATGAACACCTACGTCACCTACTCACTATTTGTTGTTAGCATTGGTAGGTGAAGGTTTGCATGACACACTACACATAAAATTGCTCAGAAAAAACTGCTCATTTACACAAGGAAATTCTTTTATTCTTTCATTATAGTGTATTTCTACTGATGATTGCTTCTGGGTCAGGATCCCAGAGACCAGAAAGGCTGTTTACACATAAACTTGCACCCACTGAATCTCCATGGAAATGTGTAGGGCAATGTCTGGGCACCACATTGGACCTGCAATGCTGATGGTCCATCTCTGTTCTGCCACAGGAATGTGCCTTCATTAGCATTGGTGCAGTGGATCCATGATATACTGTAGTTGATTAAGTTCATAGCAGATATGTATCCCCTAAGGATAAGATGATGAAAAAAACTTGAGGCTTTTTTGCTTATTTAAAGTTGATATCCAACTCCAAGTTAAATTGGATATCAAGTACTTGACTTACTCTCATATATTCTCTTCAATTCCTAATATATAGGATTCTTCTCATTATCTGCATTTACAAATTCAAAGGCAATTAGCCCTGAAATAGCTAGAAATGTAGAGAAAGAAATGTTTGAATTTTTATTTCCCATAAAGTTCACATTTTCTTTTCCATTTAAGTGGAATTTTAATTTCTTTTGAAGCACATGTGAAAAAAAATAAAATAAAAGAGAAAGTCCCTTATGGGCTGGGAAGCTGAAAAGGACCATTCTCATGAAATAGAATATTTGCTTCCTAGGCTGGTGATTCAAATACTCTTTGAGAGGCTGAGTCTATATTGGCAGGTAGAAAGCAACTCCTGGTCTGTCATCCACATGTTGAGACTGCCAGTGCTGGGTTGGCTGGGCTCTGGTGTTTTGGTTCTCTTGACAGCTGAAGCTCAGCTCTGAGCAGTGCTGAGTGTTTCTAGAGGCCAGCCCAGTTTGTCTGCTCAGTACCAGCCTGTAGTGTCACCACAAAGTGCTGACAAACCTGCAGCACACCATCTGTTGTGTCTGGCCCATCCCTGTGCTGGGCTGGCGTTCAGATGGCTCTATAATCTGTAGTAGGAGCTCAAACATTTATCCAAGCCAAGCTTTGGAGATATGCAGGAACACCTGTGTTTAGTCAGGTGTTGAGTGGGTGTTAAGAAACGTGGGAGCTGAAGAAAGGGCTCAAATTCCCATTTAAGACACAATGCTGGTGTAGCCTATGTAAAATAAGCCATTCCAGTTCCAAAGGAATAGGTGTCCCCATCTAAGAATGAGCAGTCTGAGAAGGGTCGACTCTCTTAAACCCAGGCATCAAGATTTTGTTCCTTTAGGTCAGAATCGAACCAGTCTGGTCAACAGGAGAGCCTGAGCTTTGCCATTACCACATTCCCTGCAGACCAGGCTGTACATCCCTGTGCCAACACCATGTAGGGTTTCACAGGGCTCATCCCACTTTAACAGTGGGAATAACAGGTTCACACTCGGTGTTGATTTTGCAATTGTCTTCAGTTTTATATTTAAGTTTCTTTCTCACACATAACTCGTCTTCAGACACACCAGCTCTTCAGGAAAGTAATTAATTTACAGCAGTATTACTTATTTCATCTAGCTGACTGGTTGTGCCTTATTAATGTCTAGGTATAAGACTGAGTTTTTTCTTCATTCTGACAGGGATTCTTGGAGTCTCAATGAGCAATTAGTTTAAAAAAAGCTGTCCCAGGGAGACAGAATTAACACGAAAAAAACCCCAAGCCCTAACTTGAAACTCTTCAAGTCTGGAATTTTGTGTATTTCTTTATTCATTAAAGGATACATTATTAACTTACAATCTTCCCCCAAAATGCATGTCAACTCTTAAAAATAAAAAGTAATATCTTTTCTAAGGTTTTACAAGTTAATTTTCATAATTTTCATTCAAAGAAAAAATATAACATCATATTCCAAGAGATGAATGAATGTCCTGTTTAGCAGATGGTGCTTCAAGAGTTTTTTTGGTTTTTTTGTGTTGGTTGGGTTGCTTTTATGTCAAATGACATTTTCATAAAGAAATTTCCCAAAGCATAATTATCACAGGAGTTGGCTTTCAAGGGAATGTTAGTGGCATCACTTTCTTCTTCTTTTTATCAGAGCTGGTGGGAGCCATGACTAGATTGTTGGCTTTTTAACATCTGTAAACTACATATGTAAACGTGATACCTGCTGCAGGAGGAAAATAACCAAGAGCAATGCATGAAGACATTATATGTAACATGACCTGAACTAGTACCTCGCTAATGTGTACATAACCTGCTTTAGAGAACCATATCTTAACCGGGCTAAGGGCTTAATTATTATTGATTAGTTCTGCCCACTCATCCAATATCAGTCGTTATTGAAATAATCTCAGTGTCCCTCATTAAACATGCATCTGTTTCTATGGGAATGCATTTTTAAATAAGAAGTGCTATTTGAATATTATTGGTTTAACTGGTTATTCAGGCACTTGGTACTGTGGTTGCCCAATCTGTCATAGTTAATCAACTCTCATCTCTTAACACTGGCTGCAGTTATCAATGAGTTGAGGATTAATATTCTGGGCGAAGCAGATGATAAATCATTTGTATATAATTAGTGTACAGCAAGGTTACAGCTGACATGAATTTTTATCTTAATTATGAGAGAAATTTGTTCCATTAATTTAATTTAGTTTGCATGAGTGGCTAGACACCTAACAAAGTTAATCTTACACCTGTCATTACAACATTAAGGAGAGGCTCATTTTCAAGCTGTAGACACAGAGACTCTAGTATATAAGGATAATGTTGCTCATTCTGATGTGAAAATAGATGATCGTAGGCAGAAGATATAGAACCTACTCTCTTAAATAACTTCCCAAAGGATTTATGTGCTAATATTACAGAGATTCAAATCCAGTTGCTGCTGTACTGAGTAGACTAATTTTTCCTTCATTCTCCTTCTGTACTTTCTCACAAAAGAAGCATGCAGTGCTTACAAACAAAGGGAAAGATTTTTTACCTTATTTTTGTGGACCTGTGTTTTAATTACTTTAATTACATACATATAGTTAACATGTGACAATGCCATAGCACTCGGATGACATGATATCTGCATTAATAGCTATGGGTGAGGAAATATGTGCTGCCTGCAATCCAGCCTTCATATTTATGTGAAAAAGCATTATTCATAACTTCATCTACTACACAAATGGCAATTATGCAGGCATTTCTGAGGTTTCAGCACACTGAAAAAAACTAAATTCTGTGTTAATTATCCAAGCAATTATCAAGTCTGATAAATCATACATGATTGATAGATAAGGTGGGGCTGTTTGGGTAACAGGATATGGTGTTAGTTATTTTGCTGATAATTAACCAAGCATCTAAATGAAAGAAGACTATTTGTGGCATCTCTTATAAAAATGTTTATCTTTATAGATTTGTTGATTATAGTTATTTTATTCTGGTAGGATGACTTAGAAAAAGAAAAGCCAATACTCGAGTCTTTTTACAGCTAATGAGATGAGACTGAATACAGTGGAGACAGAAATATAACTGAAAATTGCATTCTGCACTAGCTCAAGTCCAAATACACATTTGTAATACAAGCCACCGTCTCCTTCACATTTGCAGCATAAAAATAACCCTCAAACAGAAACATTAATTGAACAGTAACTCAGATTAATGTTTTGTAATATTAGTTCACAATTATTACTCTCAGCTAGGGTCAAGAAGTATAAAGTAGGATATTCACAAAGAAATGACTGATTTAAAAACAAAGAGCTCTAATGGAATTCAATAGTGCTTTTCAGTCATTCCAGTTGGCATCTCTATTACCTGAAATGATTCACAGTCCATTATGGGAGCTTCCATGCTAATAGAATGTCTATCTTCTGTAATACAGACACATCAGGGCACTAACTGAGAATCTGTCACAATGAATTTCATCTAGATTTCACTTCATCTCTTCATGGACTGTAAAATTTGCTCTTGTACAATGCCTAAATTTACTGTGGGTAATTGAGAGAGATCTATAGATGCAGCACACAGTAAAAAGCAGTTTTCCAAAGATCTATTGTAAATTGTGCAGATTTGGTTCAGTTGGGAAAAGATTATGGAGTGCTGGACACCACTCTCTGCTAATTAGATGTTTTGGGTGAGCTCTGAAAATATTTTGAATGGATCACAGTGAATAGAAAGGTGAAAACAGCAGCCTGGTTAAAATGTCTCTTTTGCAACTAATGGCAATGAAAAAGCTTTTGAAATCTAAGAAACCCAAAAAAGAGATAGGCAAATGAGTGAAAGTAAGCTCCATTACCTCTTGTAAGACTTATGGATCATATCAAGTAGACCTATGATATTTTTTATCTGTCTTGTGTTTACATAGTGCAAAGTGGGATATTACCCACTTAATCTGACTTCCTCTAGTTCTTTAGAAAATCCTTCTTAAATAGGGCAGGGAACTCCATTTTATTTTTGTGACTGAGATTATTCATCCTAACTGGAAACACTGCTGTTAAGTTCTATGCATGGACTGTTGATAAAAAATTAAAATAACGTTTAATGCGTGGCTCATTTTTTTCCCCAGCTGAATACTTACTGGACTGCTCATGAAATAGATATGCTGAGCATTTTCAACCATTCCCGTCTTTTTTTTTTGTCTTTTTTTTTTTTTTAAATTTTACTTGTTTTCATTAAAAGCTAAATGAGGTTATTGGTATCCTTACTGATCACAGTATTTGTTAGACAATTACAATTGTGATATATTCTATAGCTTTTTTCCTATGCCACAAACAGAATAATAGCATCACGCTCCACTGCAAGTGAAGTGATCTCAGCCTTTACATTAGGAGGAAATCAGAATGGTATGACTGCAGTTCATTACTGAAATAGGTAACTGATGAACTGAAAAGACAAAGGGCATTGTTAAATGAAATGTCATTATTAGAGCTGCTCATGTTTAACAAATGTACTGTAAGTTAATTCGGTGGTGCTTTCTCCAAAGTTCTCTGTAGGACATTCACCATTCATGTTTATGACTTCACATGTTCGAAGTATTTTTATTGTCTTTGTGGAAACAACACTAAAACTTAAATAAACACCAGTTAAACCATTGTAAAAAATGATACATCAACTTTGTCCGAGGTTACTCACCCAATGATGTCTGCATGACAAGCCTTTTTGAATCCTTTTAAAGGTTTATGTATATTATGTTTGAATATATGCCTTGTTTTCCTTGAAGGAAAATGGAAGGTAAATCCAACGTTTCATGGGAAAAAGTTTTAGTCTTTAGGCTCCAATTCAGCAATCTGTGACTATGAAACAAAGCACTTTGGCACGTGTTTAATGTCAGGACCTGAAGCATCTGTTTTAATATGTTGCTGAATTGGGGCCTTAAAGCACAAGCAGAATCTTGGACCTCATATTTTAAGAGCGGTGTAAAAGTGGTGTTCTGATATTAAATAAAAAACATATCATACTTTCAGCGTCTGTGGGAAACTGTTTGCATTGCCCCAGAGGTGATAAAAATAATTTATGGACTCAGTATTTTTCACAACAAGGAAATGACCTCAGCTTTGGCAATCTGGAGTAGTTAGTGAAGCTTTTCTGCTACATTTATAGATTTACTTGAGCTACATATTCTTTGACCTGTATTTTAGATTTATTGGCAGATACATAAGTCACTGTAAATAACCTAAAAAGCAATTGATGTTCTGTGCATTTTGAGCATGGACTGATCGACAGATTAAGAAGGGCTGCTTCTTTGCAAGTGATTGAGACTTGTGCCCTTGCTTGTTATAAATATGTCTGCTGGGGCGTCATGTGCACTTTTTAACCAAAAGTTCTAATGCAACAGGAGGATTAAAAGCATATTGAGACTATAGGACATGTAAATATGAGCTCGAAAAGAATATATGTGATTATGTATTATATGATAAGGGCAATCAAACCCTTGGGAGCAGCCTTCAAGCCCTTTCTTCTCTGGTAGTCCCACTGGCTTGGTACCTCTCTTAGGAACAGGACTGCAGAGTCCAAGTCTGTATTGCAGAGCATTAATGGAAAGAGAGGGGAGCAAGAAAGGTTCCTCTGGTCCCTTTTCTTCTGCTACCACAGTAATGACATTCAGATCAGCACTGTAAACAGCTGAGGACTTCACCCAGAGCTTGCTTTTGTCTTGAAAGGTTTAGAAATGAAGATCTGGGCCTTGAATGCTGTATTCAAGGCACTCCTCGAGTGCTTTGCATAATCATACAGGATTGAGTAATTACCTCGGTATGTGAGGAGGGGGAGTCATGCTGGGTTTCCTCAGGTGAATCAAGCCTTGAGCAGTAAATAAGGGAAATAGATGCTCTATTTGATGGTGTAGCATCTGATTGGAAATCACAGACCTCGAAAGCATGTTTTTTTCATGACACTGCCATGGAACTAAGATATTAATGACATCACATAGATATCCCTAATATATTTTCATGCCTTTTTCGCTTTAGGCAGGGAACTTAGAAGTTGTGATCAAATAACTGTAGTGAAATCTCCATCATTTGCCTGCTGGAAACTGGAAAATAAACACCCCCCCTCTTCCATCCTGCCACCAGAAATGTGATTAATTTAAACTGTAAAGCAGGATTGTAAAAGTTTACTCTCAAGCTCTTTGTTCTTCTGTCTTTAAACTGATGTCTTATTAACCCTCTCACACACTGTTTTTAGCAGTAAAAAAGACTTGGTAATACAAAAGTTTTAAAGCCACCCATGGTGATTTATCTTTGTTCTCTCAGATGTAGCACAAGATATGTAATAGAGAGTGAAAGTTTACTCACTTGAAACTGAGCTTCATCCTCATCTGTTCAGCTATGCATAGGTTTTAGATACAGATGTAAGAAAGAAATTATAATAGATTTTATCTATTCTACCGTTTGTATCACTGAAGACATTACAAACAAAAGACATGATTTAGACTACAAACAGATACAGATAAATTAATATTTTCTGCCTCCTGAATGTGCAACGGGTGATCTGTGCATTGGAAATGAACCTTGCACGGTCTGAATATGCACTGAGCTCTATGAGCTCTGCAAACATACCATCCACCAGGCAAAACACATTTTCTCGACCTATTTCCCATCATTTGTTTAACTTCACTGCCATCTGCTGTTAAGGAAGGGAACCTGGCCCGCAGGCCCGGGAAACAGCTGTGATGTGCCCAGGTATGACTTGCCATAGCACTTCCAACTCTTACACATTTTTAATGTGATGTAAAGGACAAGACAGAAATAGTTGTCCATAAGGTTTGTGTCCCACGGGACACTAGGCTATCTCCGCCATTCCCAGGAGTTCTGATAATAGGCTAGAAAATGCTGTGTCCTACTGAATTCAGTGTTACAATGGCCCCTGACTAGATCCAAAGCAAGGCTGGCCACTAGCAAATTGCTGCCTGATGCCATTCTGTGCATCCTTATACCTCACTCAAGGGACTGTCTTACCTTGTGAAGACCCCAGCAACACCAACCTAAGTAATGCCATCATTCTTTGGGCACATTTCCTTTCTGCATCTTCCTCCCTCTTTTGCTCAAAAGAGAAAGTCTTCCTCACGTTCCTTTTCACAGCACTATCCCCTATGTTCCTTCAAACAGATCCTGGAAAATTCCATATTTTCCACCTAGCTTAAAAGAACCTAGAAGAATGGTTGACAAGTAATCAGTAATTATAACGTATCTCATTTTGTGCAATGGAAGCACCAGCAGTTTATCAGACAGTGAGGACTGGAGCAGATGGATCGCCAGCTCTTCTCATTCAGTATGGTAGTTCCTCCCAGTCTAATT